>VCCN01000420.1:19760901-19805218 GCA_006491835.1 Architeuthis dux | reverse complement strand
GGGGGTCAGCCCTTACATAGGTTAACAGAAATATTACAATTTACACACACCACCTGCTATCCTCAGACTGTTTCTAATTATGTAAATGTTGCGTAACTTTGATCCTGCAGGAACTGTTATCGTTAATGACCTTTTGATATAATTTGACTTGAGAGTGGCCTGGTTTTTGTCTATTGCATGCCCAGATTAACTGGGAACCTATGAATAAGTCAAAACTTGTTGTCATGCTATAGGAACCCCGAATATTCTGTTTTTAATTATTCACATTGATGAGAGAATATTCAGGAAACTAACAACAAGGTGACATTCTTTACATCTTTTGTTCTTCTTGCTCTGCATATTCCTACCAACATTCAAAGCTACCACATGAACTGGCTGATATTGAGCATTGGTTTTGTTGATATCTTCTTGTTTTTTGGATACCTAAAATTGGTGACATTCTGGTTATTCCAATGTTAATTTAGCTATTTACTGTATGTATTGTAGATTATGCACTTTGAACATGAAGGTGATTATGGATGAATGGTTTAAATAGGAAAACAAAGATCGGAATATTTGTAGAAAGATTAGATCAATGTCAAAATTTCAAATTTCTTATTGGCTTGTGATTTTTTTCTTGTATTTACTTTACTGAAGGACTTTCTGCCTCTTAGATGTTAACAATGTACTTTCTCCAGTAATCACCTGTCAATTCATATAATCTTCTTCATTTACTTGTTGTTTAAAGTTTATTAAGTTGTGTTATTGTTACCACTTAAAAACTAATTATTTCAAGTCTTCAATCCTATACTATAAACCTTTTTGACCTGTATCATTATTATCCTCCAAACATTTATTGTAATTACATTTTTGTTACATTAAAAAATGTAGTCATTTTGTAGAATTTGGGCTACACAGACACATATTGCAATTAACTCCATTATATTATTATTATATTTTCTATCAACCTTTTAGATATAACTTTTCAACCTGTTTAAAAAGAATCTTTGATTTTTCAAGTGTGAAATAACTGTTTAGCATTTCCTTTGCTGACATTATCAAGGCCTTTGGAATGTGCTGTAAAATAATAAGTAATTGATTAATGTGTCAATGGTTGATTCATCTGGTGAAGCTTTCCAAAAGATTGCCAGATTTCCTTTTCAAATTCCAATGACCAACTCCTCCATTCCATATCCTAACACTATTGTTTATTACAATCTATTTTGTATACCTCTGTAGCTCAGGTTTAGAGTGCTGGTCTTGCAAAAGTGAGTTTTGAATTCAAATCTTGCTGGAAGCATGATCTATCTTATTGAGCCATTTTATTTATTATCTAAACAGTTACTTAGATCTTCAGATAAGTTTTATTGTATTGAAAGATGAAATGGTCCTTCTCTTTGCATTTAACTTCATTATAATATAGATAATTGTTTTCTAAAATTGTATTTTATTAATATATTTGTAGATGCATATTCTATACCATTTATGGTGGGTTGAATGAAGGCATGTAAATCTAGAGGGGAGAGAATAGTAAAAGAAATCTCTACAACAGTGATAGAAACAAATAGAGGAAGGAAGTGGCTTGAGGGATGTTAAGCCAGATTTTATCATTTATGCCAATGAAATTATTAAATCAGATAACAGGAAACAATTTATACAATCAACGTGCCAATTGCTTGATTACAATGCTAATTTAGTTCAGCAAAGGTTGAGTTGCCTAAATACATGCTCAGGACTTATATTAATTTATAATCTATATTATTAAATGCAGTGTCAGTGTGTATATGTCTCATGTAGTTATTCACAGAGGGAGAAAGGATGGGAAGGAAGGAATTTAGAAAGTTGAAAAGGAAATCTCAAATATAAGTTAATGTCAGATCAGATAAAAAAAATCATTGATTGCAGCTGGGAAGGAAAGGAAGGGAAAGCTTAGGTGGAAAGCAGCTATGCTTGCTGGCTTCAAAGTGTTGCTTGCATTCAACAAATCTTGCTGTTATGGAAAGATCCATAAATCTTTAACTGTGATTCCAGTTTCTGTACTAGAATAAAACTATCATGTTATTCGCTGATTTGTATTGATGATTTATTTCAGTGGATCATTTCAGCCTGCAAAATGACATTGATTATGCTGTAGTCTTGAAGTAATAGGGTCTCATATAATGTCTGTTTTGTGTGCTCATTTATTTTTTACTTAGTTTTAAGAATCTATCTTGTTGAAATGTTATTGTCTTATTGAAAATATACAGAGCATTATATCAGAAAACTATTGATTTGTAAGATTGAAATACAATTAAAAAATTAGATTGAAATTGGGAAGATTATTGGCTACATAATTAAAAAGTATTACTTTCAAGGGTAAATAGCCAAGTTTGGATGGATACTTGCTATTAAAATAACATTGTTTTATTTTTCATCTTCAGTCTATAAAGGTGAAGATAATCTGCTTCTTGTATAAATTGCTAAATAATAACTGGCATTATTCATTTGATATCTGTGAACCCCTTACTACCAGAAGACACAGAAATATTTTTTAAACTAACCCCATCTTTTAATGACAAATTAAAAAAAAAAGAAAAAGAAGTGCATCAGATACAAATCCATTTACTATAGTGCAACCTTTAGTACATTAAATGAACATCAATAAAGAGACTTTCTTGCTACTTGCAGGTAACACTGAATTGTATCCATTTAAAATAAATAATTCCATAACAATATTTTCAATGTATACTAACACTGCAGATGATATGGCATGCATCAGTTCAGTAATAGGGTATACATTGCATTGATATTTTTGGAAATCTGAAAAGAAAATTATAAGGAATGGCAAAACATCAGACTTGATGTTCCAACCAGAATAAAGTTTGATCTTCAACTCATACAATGGATCTGCCACTAGATTCTTATTTATTAGATATTGTTTTTTTGCATCATGCAATTCTGTATTCAAGAAAGAGTATTGTGATTTTTTTCTGTATTAGGCAATTTTTTCTTTTCTTAAATGTGAGATAATGTGCTTTAAAAATGTGGCAGTAAACATGAAATATCTGACTTGGTAGCCTTCAGTCCTAATTGCTATCATTGACTCAAACAAATTTTATTCAATAGTTTTGACTGGGATATAAATGTGAGAGATATGAATCAGATAATGTTAACAGTTGTTGTTTTGTAATCACAGAATGTGGTCATGGAAATGATAATTTTGTTCAATCATAATAATGTAAGCTGTATTAACTCTCTCTTTTTATTGATTTTTAGTTGGGGGGACAGCTCTGTAGTCTGAATAGTCTGAATAGTCTTAAAGACCACCAAGAGAATAGTAAAATCAAATTATTTTTCTCACAGGCAATTATCTTGTGCTAACCTTCGGTCATAAAATGGTGTTAATGTTGATTCTAGAGATTTGACTTCGTTTAGGTGCCAGAAATGCCATTAGTTGCAAAGAGTTGTTGTCTGTTGCTGTTAAATTTTCTAATTTCATTTCAAGATAAAAATGAATTATGTACAGACATATTGAATTTAAATGGAAGTCAGTAAATTTTCCTCTTTGTTTTTAGTAAATTCTCTTCTTTGCTATAAAAAAATCCTAATGTATCTCCTGAATTTCACTTTACCTGTATTGTCTTGTAGATTACATTTCGTTTTTCAAAAGCATTGTAATTTTAGTTATTAATCAGCATCTTGTAATTCAGTTATAAAGATTTACTTTCAGTCTTACCTTTTTATCATATATATATATATATATATATATGAAAAGTAGAAAGTTTCTCTGTTTTTTAATTGTCATTTTTAAAATCGTAAACTTCATGTTCCAATAAATATTCTACTGATCCATGGAAAATTACCACCCCTTTCACAACTGGAAACTAATAATGTGGATTTGGGACTAAGTCTCAAGATTCTAGGAAACTTAGTCCAAGTTAGGAGAAATACTCTTCTTGAATTTTCTTTTGTATGAATAAAATGCTTTGACTGGGTCAATTTTGAATTGACCTGTTGTCATCAAAAATTATTAAAGAATTCATCTATTTCTTTTCTTTTACATTAAGAAATGAAATACAGAAAAAAAGGTATAACTTTTAAAAAGTAAAATTAAGGTTAGTTATGAAAATCATTGGAAAAAAGTCAAATTCTTCATTTGTTAAACACAATCAGTTCTACAAACCTAATAGATATAATTAAGTATAACTTTGATGCATAATAACTGATTACACAAGTTTTGTTAAATAGATGAATTGTTTGTTCATTAAGTTTGTCTTCCTACAATTTGAATAGGATCTTTTTGCTCTCCTTCAGATTATATAATGTTGATAATAACCTCAAATAAGAGAAATTTAAGTTTAAAAACACAAACATAGTAAAATATTTTAAAATCAAATTGTAAAACTGAGGAAATATTAGAACAAAAAATGAAAAATTTTAGTTTAAAGTATGTTGTTTAATAAAGATCATAAATTATTTTTTTCCTGTTTAATCAGTTAAAGAGAAAACTACTTGAACAAAATCTTAAATTCAGTAAAATTTTAGATAAAAAATCTTACAAGCATTAACATTTTCAAGATTTTGACCAATTCATTCTGTGGCCTTCCCGTGGTGAATGTATTATATGGGTGCAGTCTTGTATATGATTATTTTCCATGGGCAGCAAGTGATGAAAACATAGACTCCTCTCCTACTTAAACTCTGTATTACTTCCTCTTCATTCTCTTCTGTGAATACTTGTTTATCTCAGTATGCATTAACTTACACTGTCTGTTCAATAGATATGAATAACTCTAGACATAGAAATTAATTGGCTAGTTAACATTTTAAATCTTGTTGAATTCTAATTTTATTTATAACTGTAATTAAAATTGAACCTTGAATTGTTACATTTTTAATTAAGTTATTAAAATGTATATTCTTTATTTTTATAATACAGGTACAAATTCTGTGAATCAATGTCTAACATGGTTATTAGCTGAATTTTGATCTGAAATTTTCACTGTAATGTTCTATCAACCTAGAAATATTGGGTTAAGTGCATTGACAAAGGAAATTATGTAGAAAAATAAATATTTGTTGTATAAAATAAATGCTTTTTTTCACCATTAGGCTATGAACTTATTGATGTAACTCCTGTACTATTTGTATTTCTATCAATCAACTGTATATTGTAGCTGTATAATAAATGATCTTAATCTAACCTCTTGAACTCTGAGACCTATCACGTTTAATAATCTGATCTGGTTCTGGAACCAAAGAAGTTGGATTGTAGGATTTGGACGTGTATCAGATTAATGATATTAAAGAACTGAATATTATTAGAAAAAAAAATAAGTCTGTCTAGGAAATTAAATACAAAGCATGAAATTCAACGAGAAAAAAATATTAGTTTCACATCTAATCTAGATTATAATTTGTAATATGTCAATCTGTCTGTCATATAACAAACAGGAGAGGAAGGGGGTGATGCATACACACAGACAAAATTGCTATGCAAGTTCTGCTGTATATGCATGTATGCCTGCTGGTAATATAACTATTACTACTACTACTGCTGCTACTACTATTCTTGCTGATGTTTCAATTTCATTTTTTACCCAATTCATCTTAAAAACAATAATAGAAAGCACTCGGAGTGCATACCTCGGCCAACACCATTGTCACGGGCAAAAGCTACTATAGCAGGGTTGTTGCGCAATACAATATCCAGAAACTCCTCTGTCATGAAAATTGCTTTTAAGTCGCTAATAAGACACTACCTTGAATATTATTGTCAATTATAGGCTCAAAAAGCACGCCACGGAAATTGGAAGATTATTTTTTATATAAAAGGGGTTCAGAGAAACTTTACTAAAATTATCGAGGATATGGATAATTTAAGTTATAGGGAAAGATTGGAAAAATTGTGTCTCACAACACTACTTGAACGTAGAATGTGCAGAGTTCTGATTGAAACTTTTAAAATACTAAATGATTATAACAATTATGGTAAAAAAGTTTTTAACCTCTTTAATAGAACAAATAATCTAATCATATGCCCCATTAAATCTATGGATTTCTTTAGCGAGATAGTTGTGCACTATTGGAATAAATTGCCTGAATATGTGAAGAATAAAAGTAGTATTAACTGCTTTAAAAATAATATTGACAAATTTCGAGAAAAATGGCATAAAAAATAAATTAAATGGTCAGTATTGGGAACTCTCAGAGGAAATCTTAAAAATAATTTTTTTTTTCTTTCAATTTGATTTAAATTATCCCATTTTTTTTTTTTTTCAAAGATATTTAAATTTTGCAATACATTTTGAAAGAGTGCTAAAAAAAGTGCACGGTAGTTGTTTTAAATTCAGTGCGTTTCTTAACCATTTTTGCTATTTTATTAAAATTTAGTGGTTTTTTTTTTTGGTTTTTTTTTTTTAAATTAAAAAATTTTTTTTTTAGCACCACTGAGCACTTCTACTCGTGGCCACTCACACTTAAAGGATGCCCCCCCTACTCACAGTACTCTGGGGACGGGCTTGTCTTTTATATTAGGCATTATTACTACTACTATTGCTGTTGTCCTGCTTGTGAATGGCTAGGCTTTAAAGAATTGATTTTGAGTTGGTTTTGAAAATACTAGGTAGTAGGTACTGTTGTTTTGGGGTTTTTTTTCAAGAAATCGATAAATGTGCTTTTAGCCACCTTTTCTAACAAATCTGGCAGAAGGCCATGATAACTCAATAATTTATTTTCATGAGTCAACTCATTAAAACAGAGAGGAAAAAAAAAATTAAAGAGTGTCATTGTCTAAATTTGTTACCCACCTGGTTTTTATGAACTAAAAATTGTATTGACAAAGGTTACTAGATTGCTGGTAAATCTACTGAATATGTCAGATTCAGTAACAACGTCAGCATGAAAGGTTGTATTCTTATGTAGAACACCTGAGAACACTGGGTATTTTCAATTTCCTTGACTCAAATCAACTGACATGTTACTGTCACTTGATTTGAGTCAAGGAAATTGATGAGGAAGTTTCATCTCCAATTAAATGATCCAAACCAATAAGTGTTATTTATAAGTGTATTTATTCATGTCTAAAATTGAATTGCCTATTTTTATTTTTTTAAAATTTTATTTTTTTTCTCTCCTTTAGCTGAGTGCATTTTTTAAGGTAGAGGGAAAATTGTTGACAAGAATGCACTTTTGAATAGAACTCCTCACTAGTGAGATTTAAGCATAGTTTTCATGTTCACACACAAAATACAAGAGAACAAAGCCTTATATTAATAATTTAATAAACATTGAGATAAGCAAACCGAAATGATTTGAAACTGTATGCCTATGCAGATGAAAATCTCTCTATGAAGATAACTTAAAAAGTTGAATTTTTTGTACACCAGTCACGAAAAACAATCTTTATTTGTCTCTGAAGTCTCTACAACGTAAACTGCAATATAAGTGATAAGGCCACAAATTAGGCTAATAAACAAGTGCAGTTAAAACATCATAAATCGATATACATAACATTTGAACCCAAATCGACAAATACAAGCGAAATAAACATGAATAGCAGGAATCAACAAATTGATAAGGAAGGAATAGCTTCTAGCATGAAGCTTACACGTGTGGCTATATCGTAGTTTACAATGAATTGAATTTTAAGCATAAAAGTTCGAACTGTGAGAATGGACCATACTAAATGTCTCTCGTTGCTTTCTTTGACTGCGCTGTCATTTGTTGCCGCAGAAACAACGGCCGGAATTGAAAGTTATATACAAAACAGCTGAAGCCAACTAGTCAAATTCAATTAAATGAAGTACATAATTGTTTTACTATGTTCGCCTTTTGACCGACTGTAGAAATAATTCGGGAACAGGTCTTGAGTTGTGGAGTCTGAGGAGCTCAGAAATAAGTGGAGATATCTGGAACACAGGATGAAACTCTGACTGGTGTGATTTCCACGGGTCCATATATAGGGTGATAAGAATGGGTGGTGGAATGTGTGTGTGTAGGAACATGTGTTCTTAATTATCCACAGTGCCTTTGGTGTCATAGGTCAAATGACTCTGGCCAGCCAACTAACTCCAGTTTTTTTGATTAAGCAGTTTGTGTCCCTCTCTGAATTCAGATCCTTACAAAACCTATATGGGGAAACTCTAAGGAGACCTGTATCTTAAGATAAAAAGACCCCATGTTGAGCCAGAGATGCGAGCCAGTAGATTACAGTATGTGAGTGGTAATTTAAAACACATTAGGGAAACTCACCCTGATCCGGCATCCTCACTTACAAGATCATGTCTAAAGATTTGTGATTTGGGCTTAAATTAAGTTGGACATTCATGATTGGTTTGTGAGATTCTTTATTTTTTTTCTCCCTAGCTAGCGTCCACTACAGTGGGTATTTAACAAAAAAATCTTTTTATAAGATAACAAAACAAAGGCTTTGGCAAAAGACTTTATGGCATTTATTCCCATATCCAAAATCTCACAGAAAATACCTTTTTATAGCATTAACTTTTAAGTAAAATGCATAGCTGGTACCGTTATTGGCTGACTTAGTTGACCTAGTTTTTATACACCTGACTGACTACTGACCCCCCAAACTGGGTTAGGGTTGGGAATCGAGAAATAAACAAAAAAGAGTTTTCATTCTCAGAAATTTCTTGTCTTGTTTCTCGTTTTTTTCTACAAAATCGCCTCATTTCTCGATTTATATTTCCAGATTATATATAAGACTTCAATTTCAGCTTTCAGTAAGGTTCTTTTGCCTTAACTTAAAGCTAATTAGTTTGACCTAGTTTTGAACTGACTACTGACCTAGTCTATTTTTATGTCAAAATTTGACTGAAAATGTCAATATAAAGACAAAACCTAAAAAAAAATAACAGTGAAATGCTTTCTTTTTAATGATCGGTTGCACATTCTACATTTGTTCTCACCAATGTTTATTTTTTTTTAATTAAAAAGAAATAAAACTGTTCTGAAAGAAACCATATTTCTCATACCTTAATTGATAGAAATTATACATTACCTTTGAGTGTAACAATTTCTGTTTTACTTCTTGTACCAATTCAATTAATTGTTTGAATTTTCTACTATTAAACACTGATGTAAGAAATATTTTATCTTTGTACTGTACTAAGTTGTATTTTTGAATGCACGCATTTGAAAAATGTTGAAAATAAAATGTGCAACAAAATGTTTTTTAATATACATGGCTAGGTAAAATTAAAAAATATTGAGTTATACATTGTATTTTTCTTATCAGAATATGAGCTGTTAGAGAATTTATTAGGTCTTTATTCTGGAAAATGTGGCAAAAGGTTTTTTAATTTTTTAAAATTAAAATGTTTTAACCAAAAATACCTAGGCCTCTTAGTAAAGCAGCAGCAGCAGACATCAGGGCATGTCCTTGACCCTTCCCTGTTTAGTACAATGGGGAGCTGCTGTCTAGCAGATGATTCTCAGTCTACTGGTTATTGTTTGCATCAAGGCCAAAAGGCAGGGAGCTCAACTGTTCAGTTATTGGTGAGGTATGACACAGATAATGTTCACTTTAAGTATGTCAAAATGCTGGTTCCAACATGACCACTCAAGTTAAATAATCTTCTACTTGGTCAATAATATTTAAGTATTCTGGGTTTGAAAAAACCAAATGTCTGGTTTAAAAACCTTTTGCTTATTGCATATAAAACACTGTCAGTAAAGTATTGTAAACAATAGACAATTCCATTTTCCTTTTTTTCATGTTTTATCAGTTTCATTTCATGAGCTTCTTAAGTATTTGATTTTTAAGAGAAAAGCAAGTACAGGAATATCTTGAATAGTGCAGGTTTTGATTTAGTATGGTTATGGTATTGCTGTACAAATTAATGTAATAAAATATAAGCTGAAAAAAACAAAACACATTAAATTATAATAAGACCTTGGACAGTGCGGTTTTGAACAGTTCAGAAAACTTTGGAAAAAATTACCTGCATTATTTCAAGGTATACCTGTACAATGATTATTGTATTTCATACCATCCACTCCTGTTTCAGACTAGAATCCTTATCTAGATCTTGTTAGAAGATTCTTTTTCAATTTCTTACGAAAAGTTATAATCTATCACAACTGGTGATAGACCAAAAAAATGAATCTTTCGGATGAATCAAATTTCTGTCCTAGAAATAAGTCTATTAAAAACTATTGCAAGTTATAATGTATCTGTGTTGAAATTTTCAAACATACAGTTTTTCATGGTCATAAATAATTTATCCTGCTATGAAATAGGAGGTGAACCTAATTTGAGCTGCTTATCTAAGATTGTAGCGTATTTTTGCACTCACGCATACGGTCAGCAAGTGTAAACCACTTTATATCCAGATTTTTTATTCAGAGAAATAAGGTTATCTCGTCTTTTAGATAAACAATTTTCAGGACATGAAAAATTTCATCTTGGATACTTGACGATATACATTTCAACACACCACAATTTCGACCAACCACACATCTACCACTCACCCCTTACTATAAGAAGACCCAGCTATTCTTCATCTTTGTTGTTTTGACAAATATGATGGTTCCACAGAGACGCGCCTCTCACCTCTGATTATGTATGTACACATTCATACATACACACACTCTCTTCCTTGACATCTTCAACAAACTAAGGACAGTTTACTAAGTAGTACACAAACTCTTAAATGCATTACTTCTTCTCATCAGCTAAGAACTACTTTTTGTTATTATCTTCTGTAATAAAATACTTCTTATTGCAGAGTATTTTGTATTCTTTATTTAACAATGTATTTCTACCATGTGCAAACTGCACATGCATTTATTTCATTTCCTTTTACTACAGGCAGAGAAAGAAAGATCTCTCTTATGCGCATCATTAACATTACTCTCTTTCTTTCTCTAGTCTCATCAGCACCTTAGCCTACTATCGGCAGTACTGACCCTTAAGGCTGCTATAAGAACTATTATTACTGCTGCCACGATGCTCTCATCTTGTTATTGTTTATAACAATAACTTTTATTGGAGTCAGATATATTTAATATTGGGAGTTAGTTTAATATTAAGTCTTAATGAGGGCTAATAGTTAAGAATTAAAAAAATCACCAAATTTTGATTGGGGCATCCTTGTTTTGATTAAATTTTGACTAAATTAAAACTACAATTTTATTTATTGTGTGAGGGGGAGGGGGGAAAAAGACAAAACTCTGTCGAAAGATAAAAAGCAGCATGTGACACTTTACATCACAACTGGTGATAGACCAAAAAAATGAATCTTTCGGATGAATCAAGTTTCTGTCCTAGAAAATGTTATTGTGCCGTTAAGAGTAATAATAAGAAAGCTTTTTAAGGCATTTGTTTATTTTTGGTGATCTTCTGAAAAGTTCCCTGCCTTACTGTAATTTTCTGGAAATATAGGTGTTATACTTACATTGTGTAACATTTCAAGTCTATATGTGAGCATATTGAATAGAATGATGTTCTCTGTTGCAGTATTTTGATAAAATAAATATACAAAAAAAACCCAATCTTTTTTGAATATCAAGCCTTTGAGAATACAAATGTTGAGGAAGGAACTGAATCTTGTACATTTAAAGAACTTGACTCCTGCACTTAAGGATGTTCTCTTTGGAAGTTCTCATGGTTCAGAGAATTTCCTCTTTTTTCTTTATTGATTTTTCAATATATCTGTTCAGTTTTGAGTGTTTTCTACTACTCTTGTGCGTGATTTTTTAAAAAAGAATTTTTATTTTTAAATTTTTTAAAAAACATTTGTTATTTTGTGTGTATGTGTGTTAGAGAGAGAGAGAGAGAGAGAGAGAGTGTTGTTATGACATATGCTTAATTCTTTTAAAACAATATTGTATATTAGTAGAGGCTATATATTTCTGCTCTCATAGACAAGACATTCTATCTGTTTAAACCAGTGGTTCCCAACCATTTTGAGTCATTCCCCACTTTTGTCAATAAGAATACTAGTATTTCCCCCTTCCATTTATTAAGTTGCAACAAAGAATAATTTCAAATAACTTTATTTTACGTATAATTAAACCGCTTCATACTAAGAATTAGTTTAATTTTATAATTGTACAGCTGCTACTGTCTATTTGTTACTCAAAGAAAGCAAGCGGAAATAATTAGAACACATCATTTGAAATTCCTATTTATTACAGAACAAAAGAATTCTGCTATCATAACTGATATACACATCAATATGATCTCTGTTTTTTTTTTGTTTTTTTTTGTTGCTACTAGTTCTTCGATTTTGTGGGTCTATTATTAGTGAGAGAACACATCTTAAATCATTCTCAACTTGGAGCTTATTTCGAGCCTTTGACTTGATAGATAGAAGTGCAGAAAACCCTATCTCTAGACTGGACTTTTATTTTTACCTAATAGCCTTATTCCCCCCCTTGGACTATCCGAATTCCTCCCTAGGGGGAATTACTCCTCTGTTGGGAACCACTGGTCTAAACCAATCGAGACAGCAGGATGTTTACTTCTACTACCAGCTGTCAGTGTTTTGGTACAAGTAAAGGCCAGGCTTTGAATTTTAAATATCTTTTACTTAACTCTGATTGGTGCTACACTGTAGCCATATAGTCAGTATATTCTTATACTTATAAAAGCTGCAATATCGATAAATTTTTTAACTATAATTTGAAATTTTTCTAAACAAGAAACCATGATGCTTGTTAGTGCATGACCTTTTTAAGAGTTGATGTGCTTAAGAACTAATTCATAGGCTCATATTATTGCTTACTTTTTATGCTCTTGGAGTGTCTAACAATTTCAACTGAGGAAGGAATAAGACACATCATTTGTAGTTTGGTCATATCAAATGTTTTCGTTTTGCCCACTATTTTCCAGGAACAAATCTTTTTTTCTTTTTCCACCTAAAGTGTTGAAGACTATTGTAGTATTTTGGTAACTGGAGATTAAAGGTATATTATTATGGTAAAACCTAATGGTGAAATGGTTGGTAGTTAGGATAATTTTGTATTAGTTTAGCATTTTTGAATTCATGCTATTTTCATGATATCTACCATATTTCTTTTTTGTTGCTTTTAGCCTGCAAATATGCACTCACTCTAATAATAGTAGCACTTCCCTATACTTGTTGATGTCACATACTTGTACCCAATTAACCTCTTGCATCTTAGTTGATTTTTATTGATTTTTATTTGTCATTTAGGTGCTAGTACATCATATTTTGATAGCATGTTTAATTTCCTAAGACACACATTTTTTTTTTTTGTGTTATATTTAAAAATGTTGTAGGCGTTTTAATGAAAAAAAACCCCAAAAACAACCCCTCTGCTTTAGCAGACGATTCAAACCACATCTTGAAATTAGGAATATCCCACTATAACTACTTTCCAATTGAGCAGCTATTTTGAAATTTTCACTACTTTTCCAGATTTTTACACATCAGATGTTTAAATCTATGAAAGAAAAAGCAATACTTATTTCTTTTTTTTTAACATATAAAGTTCAAACCGTACTATTATAATTGTTGAATATTTTTGAATTCTGTGACTTTCAATTTTTTGGTGTTAATAAATGGCAACATCATTAATATTTTTTTCTAAATATTTCCCAAACACTTTAAAAAAAAATATATACCTGCCACTTCTTTGGCGGCCGTATGAATGTTAGTGATATTATTTGAATGCCGGACATAAAGTCACGGGCAGGTAGCAATCTTTAGCTACCAGGTAGTTTTTGGTAATTGTTGGGGGACTGGAGAAGACAAACAAACACACAAACTATTGAGTCTTGCTTTTGCATCATAATGATGCATTTTCAAAATCATTTCAAAATCATTTTATTAGTCAATCATCATATCTAACACTAGTAGTGTTACCTGGTGTTGCCAGGGGAAAAATAACTTCCAATATAAAAACACATGAAAACAAATATTTTATAGATATTTCATAAAAGGGAGAAACAAAGTTCCCACTTGATTTTGACCCCATAAAGGGTAAAAAAAAACTTCCCTATGAATTTTGACTACTAAAAGGGAAAAATTCCGCCCTCGGTTTAGATACTTAGAAGGAAAAAAGTCCCCCCGATTTTGAATCCTAAAACGTGAACACCCCACACACACAAATGGAAAATAAAAGTCCCCCCTCACTTTTGAAGCCTAGAAGAGAAAAAAATGTTTCCCCACACTTTTGACTCCATAAAGAGAAAGTTTTCCTTAACTTTGACTCTAAGCTAGGTTACCTTTTTTTCTCAAATGCAGATATAAACGTTATTTCTCCCTTGTACATATAAACATTCTCACTCTCTCTCATACAACCTGTTTTTAATTTTTAATAATAATGTTTTAGATATCTTTAATATGAATAGAGATTAAGAGTAAAAGCAATTTTTATTTGCAGTACAATTAAATGAGATAGAATTTAACTTGGAATCTAAGCAAAAATAATAGTATAAAATTCATTTAAATAGTCTGAACTGTATTTATTTTTAAAAAAGCTACTTACAAATTTTCAATATTAACTATTAGAAGTTTAAAAAATAAATTAAATACAAAGAAAAATATGGGTAAAGTAGCAAATAGAATAAGGAAAACAAGCTGTTTTTATTTGCACAACATTAAATGAATTTTTTGCTTTTGTAATTAAGTAAGAAAGAAAAATAGTTATCGTTAACCCCTGACCATAAAAATGTTCTCTATTCTAAACGTCATAAATCTACTGGACATAAAATATGCATTCAGTTTATCATAATACTTGCATTGTGAATCAGACCCCCCGCCCCCTAAAAACTCGATAGTGTTGGAATTTTCAAGTCAATAGCCATACAAAAAAAACCAGACCACCTGGGACTTTTAGTTTGGCCGTGATGCTCACTGCAGACATACATACTTATGTCACACACAAAAATAGCGACTTTTGCATAATATTAAATTAAGGTCGTATGAACATGTTATCGATTGTTAAGGTTTGATTTATTTTTTGTTGTTAAAGACTAACTAAAAGTTAGTAGTCTGTAGGCAAACAAGAAATCTCTCATACGCACGCACATAGAGAATGGAAAATCTGTTCTCTGTTGATAAGAGAACAGATCATCTAAAAATAGATTAAATACAACATCAAGCGGAGGCTTTCCTTCAATCGAAATAAACTTTATGCATGCTTTGGCTTCTCATACGCATTGTCACCTTTAAGAGCTGAAGAATTACTAAAAAAAAAAACAACGAATTCTCCCACCCATCGGCACACGCACAGCGTTCAGTAGAAAAAGGACGATGCGGATTTTTTATAATTCTTTTCTTTTGATCTTCAACTAATCAGTATTTTTTTCCCCAGTTAATGTGCTCAGGGTTTGGTAGGGACGGAAATCAGACAACCTGTAGTGTGCCCCGCCCCCTTTGTCATTTGTCAACTGATGGTCTTAGCACATCGCTTTTCCCTACTTTCATTCATTTTACGACCGTAACTTAACTGAAGTCAATCAGTGCTGAAAGATGCCCCGCTTCTTCCTTCTTTCAAACTTTTTAGCTCAATGTCTTAAATTATTGCTTGCCTGTGAATCATTTTCTCTTGTGGAAGAGGTAAAAGCTGTTCTATGAAATCTCGCTGCCACTCTACGCAACCTGTTAACAGGTTGCACAAGACTTGTAAAATGACATTTGGTGGAAAACAAACCCAACAAAAGGTATTACGTTCCAGTATTAATGTGAACCCTTAGGCTATCGTCGAAAATGCCTGACTAAAATGACTGATAGTAATCTTTTTTTTTTTTTTTTTTGTCACACTTCTACTATTGGAGTTCGGCCTGTCGGCTTAGGCCTAAAATACGCCGACTGCATACCCTGCAGAGGGGTAAGACCCCCCCCCAATAGGGGCCACCTGTTTTTTCACCAAAGTCGCAAGACTCTATTTAAAAAAAATATATTTTAAACTGATTTTGGCATTAAATGACCCATCAAGATATGCTGCTAAACAAATAAATCCATCTTGGAAATTCGGCATAGTGACTGAAATAGATGCGTTTTTCTATGTAAATGTCACATGTACAATGCTAACCTTTCATAGTAGACACTTGAAATTTTGCACACACACACTCCCCTCAATGAGTAAGGAAGACAGTTCTGGAAATTTGGACTAGTGGCTGAAATAATTGCGTTTTTCTATCTATATATGTGTCACGTGTAAAAAGCTGCACCAATGGAGTCAGTTGAGTTTGACCCTAAAGCATCCAGTTTTTCTTTTTTGTAGAAATTCAAAAGCTGTTATCAGGCTGCCCCCTCTCTCCTCAAAGGAAGTCATATGAACAAATTATTGTTCATTTTGTAAGTCTTCTAGTGTAACATTATGTTAGTTTTTCAAAAGTCATTTGAACTTTTCTTTTAATTAAAATCTTGCGTTCTCATTGTGTAACTCTTGAAGGGAAAAAAAGTCATGAAAAAACGAAAATTAGAACCACTTTTTACCAAAAACAATATAATTTAAAAAGTAGTTCTCATTCTCACTATTGACAATTATTGGAAATTTTATTTGCCTTCCTTCCCCCTAATTCTACTTACCCTGTATCAGAAAAATCATGGGATAAAATTACGAATTTTCCATTTGTTAAAATCGACCAGTGAGAACCCCTTAAAAAAGGGGTGAGGGAAGTTCGAAAGCTGCTATATGCCTCCATTTTTCACCAGCACCTTGAAGGGACCACATCGCTGTCTGGCTTTGGCCCGATGCCAGCAGTATGCCAGTATCTTCTGTGTCAGACAAAATGACTGACACAAATCACTTCTACTCACTTTCAAAAACACAAAGAAACAACTTCTTCCCTTCAAGATTCTTTTTACTAACAGCTTGAAGCTGTCTATGGCAAAAATAGCTTAACACAATTTTACTGTCGGATAAATGCTGGATCTGGCCACATGGGCAGTTATGCCCCAACATCAAAACAGTTGTCAGATAAACTCTGTACTGATAACTAAGAAAAAGAACTTTTCACATCAATGTTCAATGGAACTCTCCAGCTTCCCAGTGATCTATTCATCTCAACAAGAAATATCAAATTCTAATGCATCCAACTTTTTCAAATGAACATTGAACATTTGTTAGTCGGAATGAATTCAACTATACTGTAAGTTCCACATGAACCCAATCTATTCCTTCTATTTCTACACTCTTCTATTGTTATTAAAAGATCGGATTTATGGAAAACCAAAAAGTTGTTGCATTGTTTGTTCTTCTTTCACACGTTTGAGTCGGGCGATCTAATTGTGGTTACAACTCCCAAAATATCCCAACACATCTTGGATGATACTGGACAGTGTTTCCAATGTCTACAACTGTATTGTTGTTAGTGAGGATTTGAGCCTCATATTGTAATATTTGTTGTTACATTGATTATGGTTGCATCTGATAACTTTCTCAAGAGTAAACAAAGAACCAATGGCTCTTTGTCATTGGTAAATTTGAAAACTATTGTCATCTGCTCACAGAATACTGCTATAAGAACAAGGTTCCAGTCACAGGAAGTTGGAAGTTATAAACATTTCCACTGGATAAAAACTGGTAGATAAGAACATTAATTTGTTGTTGATTCCACTGTATAGTTATAACGTTGATCTTTAAGCTAAGTAGTTCAATGTCCCACTGACTTACCTATAACTGAACCAGTTTCATCTTTCTGTTATGCTTAGTAATATGTATGTAGATCATTTTTATCTTTTATCGTTTTATATTCAAACCTCACTAGAAGCTGTTATTCATGCTGAGTGTGACACCAGCTGTTTGACATTGCCTACTGCTGTCATACTGCATGTGACTGGCTGTTTGACATTGCCTATCACTGTCATACTGCATGTGACTCTGGCTGTTTGATATTGCCTACCGCTGTCATACTGCATGTGACTCCGGCTGTTTGACATTGCCTACTGCTGATAGATACTGTCATTAGTTATAAAAACTTAGCTGTATATTTTAAAGTTAATCCTCACTTTTCTCATGGGACTTTGTATGTCTTGTATCATAAGGTAAAACTAGTTGGCCTTGTGGTGTTGTATATATTTTACTTTAAAACCTTTCCCTAGGTCCATTGAGTATGCATGCCAAATTTGGTTGGGCTGCTCACATTTTTAGGTGGTTTCTATAGCATAAAACAGACAAACAAAGGGTGTAAAAGCTCTCACTTATATGTACAGAAAGAAGATAGCTTAACATTTAATACCAAAAATATTGGGTTGTTGCACCCTAACTAGTAAATTTAGCTTCTCCTACTCCAGTAAAAATCCAAATTCTTTTTATAGCGTTAGTGTCAACTTCAGGTAAGCTATTTCAATAATTCTGTAACTAAATACGTGTTCCTTGGTTTAAATCCCCTCCTACTGGAAAATGTGAACAATTTATTGATTTATTGGGCTCTTTGAATGAATAGTGTTGTATCAATTTTTTCATGCCCCATTTCAATTGGCATCCCAGCCTTCTTGTAGAAATGGGATATAGATCTAGTTTCTTAATTCAAGCATCTTTTTAAAAATTGTGAATAATCTTCTAACTCTACTTGGAACCTTCACTATGCCTTAACACAATATTCAAAATTAGATATGACATTTACTTTGCAAATAGTTGCAAAGAACTTAAATTTGTTTTGTAAAGAATGTATTTTCCAAGGCTGATTGCAGTTTTCCATCTTCAATTCTATCTCGACAGGATATGATAAATCAGACACTAATTGACAATATCAATAAAATGGGATGAGAAAATATGTAGTTAAGAGTCATGTTAAAATACAGGAAGCAATGAAAAGCGAAACAAAGATATCATTTATTACCAGTAAAAATTGCTTTAATCAATGAATAACCCTAATGTTAACTCTAAACCATTTAATCATCACAAACCTCTGTATAAAAGCTTTTTTTTTAAATTACTTTTGGTTTGCTTCCTATTGTTTTGTGTTTTACAGTGACCACTTTAGAGACAACATTTTTATATGGACTAAGGAATTAGGTATTTACTTGAACTGGTACAAAATGATAGGGCTGTGAATGTTTTTTTATTTTTTTATAAATTGCATAATGAATTTTGTTGAAGGCATAACCCTTCAACAAAATTCACTTTCAATTTGTTCATAATTCTATCCTCCCAGAACCTTATCTTAGCAAAAAACATCTCTAGGTGCCTTTTGCAGTTTTTAATGGAATTGAAATCTTTTCATTAAGAGATTACTGTAAAGACTGGAATAAATGGTAATCCGAAGATGCAATATCTGCTGAATATGGCAGATGAGGGGAAACTTCCCAGCCAAGCTGTAACAACTTTTGTCTGGTCACCAAAGAAACCTGATGTCTAGCATTATCTTGATGGAATAGGAAAGATGTTACACCATATTTTCTGGCCTATATCAGCCATGTTTTTTTTTTTTAATTCTTCTATCTTAATTTATTAAGGCAACTCCTATCCACACTGTTCTTATTAATTAATTCTGGACACTTTTCATCGATTGCTACCTTCAATGCTTGCTCTACGATCTCTTGCATTCCATATTCTTGTAAAATATTCACTTTTTATTGGCCACCACAATTTGTTTAAAAAATGAAACATTTTCTTTGTTTAATTAGTAAATTGCACAAGGGAATACAGTTCAGTAGGTTTTTTTTCATTTACCTCATGTGGAAGCCAGACAAAGTGACTGGTGCAAATGATTTTCAATACTTGATTTGGATATTTTGAGTATGTTGGCTATCTCCCGCATTGTATAACATTGATTATTCTTAAGTAATGTCTTAATTTGATTGCTATCAACCTCAACTGGTCGACTCAACTATGGAGCATTGTTTAGCAAGAAGTCTCCAGCATGAAACTTCACAAACCACTTTTAATATGTTCAGTCATTCACAGTATCTTCTCTATAAACGCAAGTCTTTTTTGCATTTGTGTCCACTTTTTAACTTTCTTAAAAAAAATGCATATGCAAAAAGTGTTGCTTATTTTCTTCTATCTTCAATGTTAGAATCAATAAAAAAAGCATACAACAATTTTGACAATTTAAAAAAGAAAATGCAAGCTGATATGACAGCTGTCACAATCTAAAGCAATCTTTTTGAATGAAGTTAGTTAAAACTAAACACTCCTAATGCCATCTAACAACAAACTGCATATAGATATACATGCACAATTAAACAGATATATACAAGGGGTGGATCAATGTCTGTAGCCTCCCACAGTTATTAGCTGAATTGACCTGAAATTTTATATTTGTATAATGTTTGACCTATGGGATTAATGGAGAAGCATTGGGTAAAGTCTATTAACACGGAAGGAAATTATGTTGAAAAATAAATATTTGTGTAGAATAAATGCTTTTTTCATCATTAGGCTATTTACTTACCTACGTACAACTCCTAATAATCATTTGCAAGATCCCAAATCCTAGTTTCAGGATGGCACAATCATAATGCATTTCCAAAATATCTTTCATTTTGGTTAATTACATGCTAATTATTATTTTCTTTCCTTCTGTGTCTTTCTCCTCCCCAATATCTGACACAAAGCTAAATATCTATTACATTATTTTACAATTGTCGATTTTTGGTTGAACCACTTCTTTTTTAACTTTTGACTTTACCCAGTGCCTAAAACGGTTCCAGTAGGCTTCAAATGTGTGCAAAATTCACATATGGTTTCCCTTTTTGCAAAAAAAACAAAAACTTGTTGGGACTATATTTGCTCTCACCCTGATAATAAAAAAAAATGGGGGGTATTCTATTTACAGTGTAACTATAATGCTAAACTGGACCCTTACTTTCCATTCAATATATACACATCTTCTATAAGTCATATACACATCATTCTTTAAGTGGTCAAAAGTCAAGGGAAACTTTTTCTTTTACAAGTCTGAAAACTTTAGTCCTTTTCTTCTTTTTTTAAAATTTTTTTTTTTAACTTAAATATTTAACCTGGCGTAGACAGGTACATCACCTAGTTTAATAAATAATGTGACTTTTTAAATTAAAAAGTATATTCTTTATTCCTCCATTACTGATTTAGCATATGTGTGTGTGTGTATGTATAAAGTTTTGACATTTTGTTTAATGCTAAGTTTTAAAGAGGTTGATATCATTGGATGTCAAACTGAGAAAGTCTGGTTTAGAAAATCCACTTTTTTCAATCTTTTACCTTGATACTTCCTGTTAATTAGGTTCATAGTCATTACGAGACAGGATACATTAATCTCAAATAGAGCATTAAAAAGGAGGAAAAATAAAGAGTGAAAGATTAACCAAAAAATTAGACAAAAAAGAAACTGCCATGCAATCCGTATCTTTTCGAAACAAAAAAAACTTTCTTCTTTTACTCTTTCAAAGTAAACTAATTGATTTAATGGCTGAACTGAATGGGGAGGTGGTGGTTGGTAGGATGACAAAGAACAAAGATGAAAATGCTTCATGTTTATTCAGTGTTTTGTGCATGGCTTTCTTTTTCTCTATCGTTCTTTGAATGTGAATTGAAGAAAGAAAACACTAATTGTGGAGTTTTGTTTTCTCAGATATAGTGATGTTTCCAGAGAGCATGTAAACACAAGACATTCTGTTTCTTTTGTATATCTTATTGTTGAAACATGAGAAGTGATCAGGGCTAATAATAGAAGCTGCTTTACCCTTTCTCTTGATAAAGACACATTGCTCTCTCTCTGTGCATCTGATGTATGGTTTCTTTGCAGGTAATCTGCTGCACAGCAACTTACTGTCAAAAAGATGTTGATTTTTAATGAATTTTTTCTTTTCACTTTATTTACTTTTTGAAAGTTTGAAAGTCATTGTAAATAATACACTTAAATACAAAAATCAGCATATTTTTAATGAAAAATTGTATTAGTATTTCCATAACTTATTTACATTTAGTTATGCTCGGTTCCTGTCACAAATTATGTTATATACTAGCATAGTACCTGTCAAAAATGACACGACTGTTTACATATGGATTGGCACTTCTGCCTAGGATCAGAATATCTTGTGCACTCTGCCTAGGATCAAAGTGTTGTTCCCCGGCCCTCTGCCTACGATCAGAGTGTAATATCTGTGCACTCTGCCTAGGATTAAAGTGTCGCTCCCCAGCACTTTTGCCTAGAATCAGTGTGGTATCTGTGTGCTCATTGAAAAGTGTTATGCACAAAGAAAAAAGATATGGATACACCTTTCGTTTTATATATGTGGATTAGTTTTAACTTTCTTAAAGAAGAAAGAAAAATAGAACAAACCCGAAGTTATGCCTTTCTTTTTTTTCTTTTTTCTTTTTACTTCACATTCATCTGGGTTCTTTTTCTTTTTCTTTTGTGGACGATCTGGTTTTTTTTGTCAGGTGAGTGGCTGGTCAGAATGATTGTTTTAAATGTGCTCGTTTTTCGAATGTCCTCAAAATTGCCTATTTTCATGTCCTCATTTAACCATGTGGGCAGTTAACCAACACTTTCATATTTTTACCATGTATTCTTATGTATCTTTGAGGACATTCAAAAATCAAAATCATTCTGCTGCATCCTATTATCAGCTTTTGCCTTCAGACAAATACCTTAGCTTGTTGATCATACCTACATACATATATTTCAAGCAATTTCATCTTGATAGTGATTCTAACGACTAATGAAAATTAAAAACGACTAGTTTTTAATTTTGACTGCCCCAATCAATAAATAATTGTTTGTTTTGCATGGATTTTTCTAAGTGGTTTTCTTAATTTGTAAATGTCTGATATGAACATATTAAAGTATTCTCTTATTTTTTCTCTTGTCTGTACAATCAGATTTTGATTTAATAACAAGAATAATCTTTAGAATAGCTTTTGTCTTTAAACGAATTGTAATACTTGAACATAATGATTGCAAGTTTTTTCCTCTTTTCATTTTATTAATGGGAAGGATATAGTTACTGATTGTTTCTTTAACTGCTTCATGTTCAGCTAAACTCCAGAGACCAAAATATTTTAAAATTCCGAATGTAACACTGTTTTTAGATTCTCTTAATACTCATAAGCGAAATCATGCAGGTAATTCTGTATACCAAATTAAAAATGTTGCAATGGATTGCTAGAAAATATCCAAGTTAAGTAGATTAAGAAATAAATCTAATGATTTAAGGTGGAGAAAACCAACACAGCTGGCTGCTTAATTACAATTAGGAAAGTTAGAGTAATTAGGATTATTGTCTTCAGTTCCTACTTTTAAGCTTTGACTCATCTCTTCAATTGAAAACAGAATTGCAATCTTTTGACAACATCCTGGTCTTCATGAAGTAGCAGGTGTTCATTTTTTTTTTTTTTTACTGTAGTCAACTCCCAGAAGTTTAAATTGATGATATCCTCTCTTATCTTACCTTCAATGATTTCTTTTTTAATAAATATCTAATTATGCCTTTGTTGGTATTATGTACACAGAGCATTGGACTAAAAGTTACAAAGTTTGAGGTTCCTGCTCCATTGCTATATTGGTAAGACTTGCTTCCAGACATGTCTTTAGAAGGAAAAACTGACTTCAGACTAGAGTAACAACAAGACAAAACAAAACCATTACCATTTGTACTTGTAAATATTGAAATGGTTAAAATTAAAACTTTCTCTCATCTTTAAAAGAATGAAGAAAAACAGATTTTTTTCATAGACAAAATAAAAGAATGAAAGATCTCTGTAAATGTGTAACTAGTTATATGATCTATTTATACTATAGATATGAATACAGACATGTCTATTTAATTGTAAAGGTTTGTATTCCAGTTCATACTAACACATATATCTATTGATGGATAGAAGAGAAAGAAACAAATACATAAACCAACTGTTTTAATTAACAAAAGTAAATATCAACTTAATTATTTCCATGGACAGATAAGTTTGAAAACCTCCCTACTTGTTTAGCTTTATGATGACTAAATAAGTTATAAATTCAGCTGTGGATCTTTTTATGCTTTCAGCTGGCCAAAACCCAATATAAATCTTTTTATAGACATTTGGGGCATCAATTTTATTGCCTATTAACCTACTTTGTTTGGTTATTGCATTCAGTTAGAACTAGAAAATCTATCCCCTCATCAGCAGTTTATTAATAATGATTTATAGATTTTCTGTAATATAAATGTAGATTTAAGGTGCAAGTCAAATGCTGTGCAAAGAGGGGTTGGAAAAAACACTGACACAGTTCGGTGCAAACAGTCACTGGATAGCTCAAATGCTCCAATGCCGGAACAAAAGCTTGAATGGGACATCTCCTAGACAGTCACTGGTTCACCTGGATCATCGATGTTGTACGAGTCCCAAACGCAACTCTCTTTTCGACCGTCACTTCTCCTTTTTATCGGCCAGAACAGTGGGGGAAAGACCCGTATGTGGCAAGAGCGAAGCGTTAGTATCCCGGATGTACTGTGACAGCATTTGGTTTAAAAGAGCCATCATCAGCACATCCGGGTCCTTCACTGATGCAAATGCAAGCGACATGCACCTCTGAACCAGCAAGTCTTCGCCACAAGAAATTAAATGGAGAGTAAATTGAATATAATAAGTAATTGATAAAGAAGTGACTCCTCATAGAACCTAAATTAGTCTAATACAAAAGAAGTATTTGTTCACACTTTTTCAGACTGTCATTTTTTTTTTCCCTTCAATATAATTAACCAGTTTGTTTAAATCTATTCTGATTTATCAGAATGAAAATAAAACAACTTTGAGCAAGAATAATTTATGTTCAGTAATGTTTGTGATCACTGGTAACTAACCTAACATTTGGAGAGTGTGGACCAACTTAATTAAAATGGCTTGTTAGATAAGATTTGTTTTTGTTTTGACCTATGAAAGGTCTACTAATCATGCAATTTTGGAGTTGAGGTGTTAATGAAGCAGTAGCTACTTAATACTCTTTGTGAACAAAAATCTTAACTAATATATCATTTGATAGTTCTGAGCATCCAGATTCATATATTCATTTTTGCTCTGTTCTTTTTATTTTAATATAATCCATGATGGTTCTTATCAGTGTGTGTCTTCCTCCAAAGTTACTCACTTTTTTCAATAAGATGTCTATTTCTTGTACTTCTTCAGCTTTGGGGGAGGATCTCCTTTTCACTATTATGCAGGCTACAGATTATTTAAAATCGTACCCCAACCTTACTTTTCAATTACTCTGAAAGGTGTGTGAAAATCTGAAGATCAAATCTTTGCAGAGGTTATTTTTGATAAGCTCATATTTGAAAAATGAATATGCATGGCTGAAGAAAAAGCAATACATGGCATTACATGGCAGCCCTAAAACTGCTAAGT
This sequence comes from Architeuthis dux, assembly GCA_006491835.1. Taxonomy (NCBI): domain Eukaryota; kingdom Metazoa; phylum Mollusca; class Cephalopoda; order Oegopsida; family Architeuthidae; genus Architeuthis; species Architeuthis dux. Next base: position 19,780,009 of record VCCN01000420.1, on the reverse strand, counting down.
TGACAAAACGATACAGGTATCTCCCTCCCCTCCATTGAGAAAATGATGGAAGTTAAAATTCCATACTTTTGAAGAATTTAAAAAATTCCTTCCAGATGAAGATTTTGAGATGGAGGACATGTCTTAGAAAATATGGATGTGTGTGTGTGTGGCTGGCAGAAAAGTGATATCAGAATTGTGATTGCAAGCTGAGAATGGTAAAGTTGCCAATAACCAAGGTCAGGTCAATGCAAAATTATAACCACTGGAGAATAAAAGGTTGGTAGTTGAATAGAACTTCTGGAAGTTGACAAATATGAAACTCCTGATTCTATAATGCATTGACAATGAATTTCTTTGTTTTGAAACAAATGAATTGCTTTTGTTTTGAATTCTAATAGAATCAACTTTAATTTTTCTACTTGTGAAAAAACTACTTTGTAGTATATTGAAATATATATGAAATGTTCACTACTTTTGAAAGGCATGCTAGTTTCTTTATGATGAATTTTCTGATGCTGTCATAAGTACTTTTCTAATAATGATGTGGGTTAATACATAATATGGTTCAAATATTTAGATTCTGCTGCGTAAGATGGTGAATTTAAGAGAAGCATAACATATTTTGAGAGCCAATCTTCTGGTTAGGTTCCATAGAGCTGATGACAATGATAATGTCATAAACAGCTAAAAATATATCACTTGTATGTAATGTATATTACCAAATTGTAAACTGATGGAGAGAAAATATTTGAATCTAATTCTTATTCTATTTGCAATGCTAATCTGCTTATTTTCTGATAAAAACTAAGAAATGCCACTTTCTCATCTGGAAGTTAACAAGAGAGAAAGAAAATTGCCTGTTAAATGCATACATCTTGCTTGAAATCATTTGTCTATTTTGTTACCTTGGTCTAATTATAGATTAATGTTACTTTGTTATTTGAATAAATGCAATGTTCATGACTATGCAAAACTATTTTATATATCTTCCAATGCTATCTGACTTTCTATTGCAATACCTTGAATAGTGTGGTTTTGATGTAGTACAGTTATGGTATTTCTGTACAAACAATTGTAACTGAGTATAGGCTGAAAAAAAAACACATTAAATTATAAGACCTTGAACAGTATGGGAAATTTTGGAACGAATTAACTGCACTAATCAAGTTATTACTGTATTTGCTGGTCTAAAAGGGAGACAATGATAAGGCATTACAAACTGCTAATATGTATTTTCCTGTTATTAGTATATGTGCATACTAGCAAAAGAATGTGTTAATGTACAAGCAAAACAGTTGGGTTGATAACAAGTGAAGGCTATGAAGTGTCATGCTTGTTCTATGGATTTTGTTTTTGTTTTTTACAAATGAATCTTATGATTAAGTTCCTTGTGATATTTTCCCATTATTATGTTTCAATTCTTGAATTAAGATGTTATTATAATTAAACTGTCTTAATACATTCCAGCAGTCTGTTACTCTCATTTCATTCTTTCTTCCACAGTATCCTCCCAAATTCAGAAGATTAATAAGTCCTCATTAGTATCGTTCTGCTAAGGCATCAAATAAAAAAACATTAAGTTCTTTTATTCTAGTTATTATTTATAAATATTTTGTTTTAATTTGTCTTTAACAGAAATATCAAAATGTTTGCTCTCTCCCACTCATCTATATATACATACATACATACATACATTTACATAAAATAGTATAAGCATTTCCATTGCATTTGAAGAGTATTAAAATCAATTTTATTATCTAATGGCTTTTATTTGAAAATGTTTTGTGTTGGCACAGTTATGGTATCTCTTGTACACTACTTAAGTTTGAGTTTTAGTTTGGCATATCTTCCATTGGTTTGGAAAGTTGTCATTATTCTGGTTTCCAGAAAGGCAGAAAAAATCTGGAAAGAATTGGCACAAACTTCTTTCATTTCTTTGGGAAGCCTCTGGGCTTGCTCTCTCTAGTTGTCTTGGAGTGAATCTCTCCTGCCCAGATGGTATTACTATAACCACATTCTGCTTGTGCAGTCAGGCTCATATCAGGGCAAATTATGTGGAGATATTTTTGAGTAAACTAATTCGTCCTGTGTCTCCTCTGATTGGTTGTAAGTGTTACAAGGTGTTGATGTTGATGTAAGGTGTTAACTGCCAATCTCTGCTGAGATGAAGAAGTTACTTGTCTAATTTGAGTAATAAATTTCATCCTGATGTGCATCATACATTAGTACCAACTCTTCTGTCTCTGTCTGCTACTGTCTTCCAAAAAGAATTTTCTTTTCTTTCCATGTTATACTTGCCTTTTCTTTTTATTCTCTTATTCTTTCTCTTTTCTTGTTACCTTCTCTCTATATATATTTATTAAATCCAATCCTTCTGTTCTTTTTTCCTACTTCTTTTAAGTGCATTCACCTTTAACTTGCCTTTTTATCCAAAATAAACTTATATTTTGGTTAAATCTTTCATAAGGTAAGTGGATAAATAATAGCATGAGTATTCATTTTTTAATGTACCTTATGTACGTCAGTAGATACCATGCACTAATTAGACCGTAGGTATCTACCAATTGTTTCCCAACTCCTGATCTTTTATGATGAGCGTGGGTTACAAAGTTTAGTAGAAGATGTAGCAATATTTGTCTCTGCTTGACCATCCCCTCTCTAGGCTAGTCTTGAAAGTGTTCACATTCTTTGCAGTGACTGTGGCTTCACTCAGACAGTTACAGTCTGCTGTCACTCTTGCAGTTTGTATCTTAATCTTTTGTTTCTATTCAATATTTTATCTTAGTATTTCATGAAATCAAAAAAGAAATAAAAACTGGCTTTCTTTTATAATTAGAAATTTCCCATTTAAAATGTTACATGAAACATTTCTGTCATTTGGTAATTGATTGGATTGAGTTTTGATTAATGAAGTGATTTCAGAGTTGACTAGTACAATTTTTTACATGATTGCCTCCCCATTAATTATGAGGCAAAAGAAGAGTTTCTTGATTGGGTGTATGAATAGGACAATGTGCTTTTTAAAAAAAGAAAATTATTAATATTTATGTTTGTCTCAGCATAGCAGCTTTCTGTTCTGATAAAAAAAAATGTCTGTTCATTCAAAACCAGCTGAACCAATCACAAGGCTTCCTGTGATTCAGTATTGCTTGTTTTAATTTGGTTTATTTATTTAGAGACCCATAATCAGTTAAAACAACTCTTGGCTAAATGATGTCAACAATTAAATTTACTGTAACAGGGCTTTTATGATAGTGTGAATTAAAAATAAATTTTGTTGGAACCAAGTTAGTGTGAACCTAATGGTTGTAAACTGGGCAGGCATAACATGTATGTAGGGATATTAACTAAGCTTAGCTTATCCTGGTACAAGTCTACAAGTGAGGGGCACCCAGTGAGAATTGGACTCATTACACACTAGTAATAATCTGCTAGATTACCTCACTAACAATTGCCTAACAGCAAGGTGCCCTAGCATGTATATGTGTGTTTGTTAAATTGAATTAATGATGTAATCATGAATTGAAAATGCTAGTTCTTTTAATATTTCATAAGATTTAGATTAGCATTTATACAGTGTCACCCATAAATGAGTATGCTCTACCACTTTTTTTATAGAAAGTTAATTTTCTTCTAAACCAAACATAGCAGGATTTTATTCTATTTTATTTCTAGTGGAACATTACACAATCAAAACAGATATTATCAGGTGTTATTTATGACCAAACTCTACAGCATTAAAATGCTGTTGCCAAAATATAAATATGTTGCCATCCAAAAACGAAAAAATATTTTTGGCAACAGTTTCAATGCTGTAGAGTTTGGTCATAAATAATATGTGATAATATCTGTTTTGATTGTATAATGTTACATTAGAAATAATAAAATCCTGGTATATTTGGTTTAGAAGAAAATTAACTTTCTATAGAAAAGTGGTAGGGGTGTACTCCTTTATGGGTAACACTGTATTTGCATTAATGATACAAGCTTAATTTATCTACATCTCTCTACTTCTTTCTTTCTGAAGCCACCCCCTGTTGAAACCTCTCCCCTTTCTCTCTATATCTCTTTCTTGATACCATTTTGCTGTCACTTATTGTGAACAATCTCACATACATGTTGCCAGTCACTATAGTGATATATTAGTAAATATTTTTGCTTTTTAAAACATTTCCTTTAACCCAAATAGAATCTTGCCATTTAGTTTATTAGTCCTTAATGGACTCTTTAAACTTATCCATAATTTCCTGACCTCCTGTATTTTTTAATGCATTTCCTAAGGAGAGAAAATCTATTGATCCTTGAGCTTGGCTTTTTATCACATTTGTTTTGGTTCAGGCTGGAATAGCAAACACTTGGGACATTTGGAAAGATCAATTCAACGTAAAGAAACACCTGTGCAGAGTAACATAATTCTGTATAGTATCAAAATCTCTAGCGTAAATAAATAATAGGAAAGCTATTAGAAGATATTATTTGTGTGTATTTGTATTTAGATAGTTAAGAATTCAAGTTTATATCAAGGTTTCAGGTAATGCTGTATTTATATTTGTATTTCAAGGTTTCACATAGCATAGTATTTGTCGCAACGGTGCTCTCATCATGAATTTGAATATACCTATCACATTGCTGATGTAAGCCTCGCTAATGTCTTCCCCTCCTCCTCTTTATTTTTGCATCACTCTTGTAAACAACCTTTTGGTACTTACATACCTGACAATTTATTAACATGAGCGGCTGAATTTTTAGAAGAGAAGACAGACAATTAAGTTTTAGTAGATGTTACATTTTTTCCTCTTTTCTTTGTGTTTGGTTTTTAATCAGTAAATTATACCAAGAACAGATGTTGTGGCTTTTGGAAGGTCTGTTAGGACATTTCTATTTGCATTCCTTCTGGACTTGCAGATTGTATATATACAATGTGAACTAAGAAAAATCTTCTTTTAGATTCATTTAAATTTCACTGCCAGACTTGATGAAGAATTATAATGTGGCATTTCCTTATTTAGAAATTCTTATCAAGAACCTAAAAGTGCTTCAGCCTTTTGCACTTCTGTAAAGCCGGGATATTAAGCATTGGATTGGGGGATTTAGTTGAGTGCATTTATGGTTTAACCCCCCCCTGCTACCAAAGGTTTCTCAACAGTATTTTGTAGTATCTGGTGTGCTAAATAACGTACAAAAAGTCTACAAAAGTTTGACCACTGGAAAGGTGTTTGTTCAAGATGGCATCCAAAATGGCCACCAATAAAATTAATTCCCATATATTCATCCTAGACAAGTTTTTCTTATACCACAAAAAACCGTTAAGAAACCTTTTTGGGGTAAGGTGTTGCTGATGTCTGCTACTGATTCTATAAGTGTGTCAGACATGGTAGGAAGGGAGAGGGAAGAACAGAAAGTTAGGTAGTATAATGAGAGGATAGGTGGGGAGAGGGGCTAATAGCTGCTACTAATATTATAAGTGTGACAGACATGGTTCTTATTATATATATGATTTATACAAACTGGTATAAGGATGAAAATGGAACTAGTTAGTGTAGGCGGCAACCTGCATTGGCAGAAAGCAGTAATAATTAGTCACAACTCATTAGGTTTTGTGTCCAATATGAATTTACCAAACTTTTTTTCATTCAAATTGATTTTTCTAAAATTGTTCATAAGAATTGATGAAGTGTAACTCTAATTCTAAAGATTCCTATCAATAGTTTTACTCTACACACCTGGGCCAAAAAAAAATGAGCCAAGCTTTTTTTATAAAATTATTTGCAATTACTCTTTTATTCTAACAATTATAGATGAAATATTTGACAATCTTATATCACACTGCATTTATTGCGCTGGTATTATGTCTATTGGAGCTCTATATGCACAGTTATGAGGTTTGGATGATTACAGTGGGCGGTAGTTCTCCAAATACCCTTCTAAAGCATTTGTCTTATCATTATCAATTCAAGTCCAGCATATATGGTAATTATAATTTGGAAAACTTCTCAAATACTAATGACAACATATATTATATATTTTTGGAGAATTCAGAGAGAAGTAACCTTGAATAAAAAGCAAACATGGTTTCATTATCTAGAATCACTGTTTTACATTTCCCACTAATTTATTTCCTTTCCTACTTTTTATAATAGTTATCCACTTTTGTTTACTTAATGTTATAGCAACCTAATCTATTATACAGGCCACCTCGGTTATAACATGGTTCGTTATAGCATGGTTTGCGTTATAACTCTGGTGGATGGTAGATCCCAAAATATTAATCTAGCTCCAAAATAGCTAAATCCAGCACTAAAATAGCTAGATCTAGCTACAAAATTACTAAATTGACCAGGCTCAGTTATAACATGGTTAGCTTTCTTGGAACCCAATAACCCTGTTATAACGGGACACTTGTATTATTTTACAATGATCGATTTTCAGTTGAACTACTTCTTTTTTTAACTTTTTGACTTTACCCAGTGCCTAAAACCGTTCCAGTAGGCCCCAAATATGAGCATAGAAAACGTCAAAATGAAGAAATAAAACTTGAAATTCATGTTAGAAAACACACTGCTCGGCAGTCAGTATTTAAAATTAAACTTATCTCCTAAAACCTTAGTTTTCTTAAGGAAGCTAGATTGAGGAACCGAATTTAAAAGAAAGCAGTAAACTATGTACTTTTACTTGAAGTTATATAAAATTAAAATTATTTACATATAAAAATCGATTTTAGCATGTAAGAAGTGGGTTAAATAAAATGATAAAAATGGTGTTTAATATCAATTGATTTAAAAAAGAGGAGCAGTTATATTTGACTGATTTCCCCAGAATTAGTTAACATTTTTTTTAGAACTTCTAAAATTCACCTTCAGAATTCTTTTAAATCTTTTTAACTTTCTTTTGTTTTATTTAACTTGAATTCTAAATTACCCTTAATCTTAAATTGATCCTAACTCTGACCACTGACCAGACTCAAATAAAATAATTTGTTTAAAAATTTACACCATTTCATGTTTTGATGCCCATAAATTAAGAATAGGAAGTGTTTTTAATAGATTTTTAATGTTTTTATCTGATTTCAAGTTTGGTCAAATTTGCAGGGGAAATGTAAAATGCTATCAAAAGCAGGTTTGTAAAAAATATGACTAAAATAAATAAAATTGAGGATATCGTTCACCAATAATTACTTGGGACTGGAATATCTTTGCGTGACAACATATTTGTGAAATATCTTGCCAGTCAAGCATAACTTTCACCACCCTTATCATCGGCTACAAATTGTCTTGAATCACTATACCATTCACTGCCAGAGTTAGAAAACTCAGAAATAACTTTTTCAAGATATATCTTATCAACTGATACCAAGTGGTTAAAAGTGGGAGGGAAAAAGAATGAATGAGAAACAAAGAAACAAATTTAAAAAAGAAAAAAAAGATATCCTCAAAAGGTGAGTCACTGGTAGAGCAGAAGAATGAAGACTAACCTCTGTGCTGTGCAGATAAGACTTATTACCACACAGTCATATTGATGAAAAACTTCAATTTTAAATCATGACCAAAAGGCTCCTGTTTTTCTTGCTCTTACATACTTATAACATTGATGATTTCTAAGAATATGATTTAATTATAAAATAAAAATTGAACCCTGCGACATTGAGTTTTGACCTCAGTCAAGTTCTTGTTTGATAGTACAAATTTTACATTCTCAGTTATTCTGAGGTGAACGAAGGTTGAGAAAAGATATCTTCACTTTCCTGAAACAATAAAAGTAAGCAATTTCCCCTGGAACAATAAAAGTAAGCAATTTTCCCTGAAACAATAAAAGTAAGCAATTTTCCCTGGAACAATAAAAGTAAGCAATTTTCCCTGGAACAATAAAAATAAGTTTGGAAGTGAGGGAAGTGCTGCACAAATCACTTTTGCAGTAAGACAATACAATCACCAGCTTCTGTCATTTAGAAACAATGACTAGTTGAGTGCACATAACAAATGTCACCTCAGAACATATTGAACTACAAGTTTTTTATACTTCCAATATAAAATTGGCATTATAAACGCCTTAATATTATTAACAATGACATATTAAGCTTCAAAATGATAGCACACAATCAACCTAACATCAAGGATGATTTTCCCCATTTCCTTTTGTTTAACAAATGTCAACAGTTTGTATAACTAAAGCAAATTAAAAGTATTAAATTCGGGAGGAAGAAAAAAGCTAATTTGGAAATAAAATTAATCTTGTTGATGAACGTAACATTAAATTATTTTTGAAATTTATTTCTGATGATTGTCAAAGGTTTCATGTATTTTAATGGAACAGAAGTTACGTTATAAATGATTGATTAAAAGTATAGTGTTGTTATTTTGAAGTTTTGTATCCTTATTCATTCATAAGAATACTGTTTAATTTTTGCAAATATGGATTGGTAAAAAATTAAGTTTGAAAGTAACCTATGATAAAAAAAAAAACCCAAATCTATTGAGACAGTCAATAGAGGTTGGAAGAGATACGGGGGGAGGGGAGAAAAGAAAGTTCCTGAGTGGATACTCAATTTTTGCATATGAAACTAATCCATGTTTGTATAACATTTAGATAAAATCATGGACCGGCAACAGATTAGAAGAGATAAGGGATATAATGAGAAGATACAGGCATGGGGTATGAAAAGAGCAGAGGCATGAAATAATGGATAATCTTAGTTATTAACACCCATGGAATTACCATGGGTCCAGCTAGTCAAATATATATATTGTTGGTACATGAAAGGGTGTCACCATTTGTTGGGGAAGATGCTGTCTTACAATTTGGTGTTTGAACTGTCCAATAATAAAAAATAAATATGGAGAGAATCAGTCCATAAGTGTGTGTGTGCGCGTGCTATGTATATCGCCAGGTATGAGTAGCAGTTCACACGTGTGTGTGTGTGCATTATGTCTATAACCAAGTGTAGAGACAGTTCATGATGTGTATGCATAAGTGAGAAGTTAGTAGTAATCTCAACTTGCTGGCAGGGGAAGAGAAGAGTGTAATAAGAATGATATTGAATGTCTCTTCCTGCATGGGTGCTGATGATGAAACAAGAGTTGTAAGTTTGTCTGTTGGGTTGAAAACTTGACTCTCTATGAAGCTGTCTCCCTGTTCTCTTTGACTCAGTGGAGGTGCATCACACTTCAAAGTGCTAAAATGAATCTCCCACTGCCAGTTACATGATTGTCTTAAAGAGAAAAAATCGTCTCCTGTTTCCAACAGTTAATACTTTTTGGAGGGAAAATTTGTATGAGAAAATTGGCACAAAATCCTTGCACAGAATTTTTTAACTTAGGTTTAAGTGGCCCTACAAGGTAATTTTTTTTCTTTTTTCTAAATTTTTTTTTAAGGGAAATGAAACACTGGAAAGATAGGAGTTGTCATAGCTACTTCAATAATAACCTATTGTATTTGAACTGAACTTTCTTTTTCTGATACTTAATACTTTAGTAAAATTCTCAGTGTGTGCCTGATTAAAGTCAGTATTCATCTCTTAGTGTACCTTCTATTATTGTCTCTTGGTGAGTGACCTTTGCCAAGGGAGCTAATTCTTCTAAGAAACTTGTATTGATGTTTACTTGCATTTCCTTCCATGCAAACACATCTGTTGGCCTTTCTTTTTCTTTTCATGGATTGATTGGCTTTCATGAAAAAGGGAAGAAAAAATAAAGAGAATGTTAATAGAAAACACAAAGCAGTTCGCTATTTTTTAAATAGAATTTATGACTATATCAGATGCGGATCCAGGGGTTGTCCAGGAACACCCCCCCCCCTTAATTGGGCAAAGCACAAGCAAATTATTTTTAGATATCTAAATAAAGAAATTTTATAAATAAAAACCCCAAATAATCCCACCTGATCATGAATTAACCTTAAAACATTGATGTTTAGAATTTCTTTTCTTTTTCATGTATTTATATGTAAAGATAAATGTTTCCATTTGGACTTTTAAATTAAAGGGTCCCTTGCTCAAAATCCTGGATCCACCCTGGAGATATATTTACAAGTTCTGTATTTTTATTGTTTAATGTATTATAAATCTCAAAATCAGATTAATGTTTTTAAATGCTAAAGTGACTTTGTATTCAATGTTTTGTGAACATTTAGCTAAACCAATGGTAACGTGTATTGCTTAGTGGTTATAACATCACCTTTACTATTTTTCTTAGTGCTGTTCTTGTTTTTTGTTAATAGTATTAAGTATAATGTAGATGTTTTGACATACAAAATTGATCACTCTTTTATATCCTGATAATTCATTTATTTTTTTTTTATTTTCAGGTAAGTTCCCCTGTTTTTGGCTGATAACAGGTATGTTTGCTAAAAAAATGTCATTTGAAGCTGGTTTTAAAAGCAGAAATCAGAGAGCTCAAAATTGTATGAAGAATGGTTTACGACTAGAAAACATTTGAAAATTTATTCTTTAACTCTTTCGAGACTCCTGGAATATATATATCTAGGACTTCTATCACAGCTGGGATATGTCTTGTAGATATCTTTTAAAAATTTTAATTCAGGCATTAAGTACCTTAACTCTTAAATTCATTAAAAAAAACAATGAATGTCTTTATCAAGGGAAATAACTCCTGATTAAAATCATCTCCCTTTGATCATTTGTTAAATTCTTTTTTTTTTCTATTCAATTCACAGAAGAGTTCCATTATTTTGAAGGGTGCCACTGTCAATTACAAGTGGTTCATGAAATTAATTATCAAATTTCAATTCAGTTCTTAATACTACTAAATCCTGGAAACCAAGATCTTGTAGTATTTGAATTAGAACTGAAATCTTATAAATATCCAGTAAATGTCATTCAACTTCTAATAGAATATATCTTGATGAATTGTATTGCTTAATATATGGGTTAATAATCCTTTTTAATTTGGTGTGATTATCTATGAATGAAGATATATGAATAAGATTCAGAAAAAATATAAGCTGGTATATACCTTTTATAGTATCAAGAGTTAAAAGAACTTCTTTAATTTATTTATAAAATCAGTAATTCACAATACACACATGAAGGTGAATTATGTGTAAAAAGCACTAATTTCATTTTATTCATTACAATGCATCTTAAAAAACAAATCAAGCATGGCATGTTATAAGGATGTAATTAAGGTACTCTAGAGATGAAGCAAGTAACCATAACCTGACTTTGGTTTCCTATAAAATAATCATGTGAGTCTATATAGTTTGCATTATTGGTAAAAATAAAAAAGATTTTAAAGCTTTTAAAAAATATAACCATTTTTCCAATGCTTTTGCAATTCAGTACTATTTAAAATTCTACTTAATGGAGAATGACTAAAATTTTAAATTTAATAGAATGTGCTGATCTTGACAGCAAATTCTGTATAAAATTCACAAAAAGAAGCTTTTTTCTCTCTCTGAAGATTTAATATTAATTAAGAAATAAAACAAAACAAAAACTTCAACTGAACTTTCAAAACACAATAAGAGAATATGTATTTAAAGAAAAGATTTTAGAAGCTGACTCCTCCTTTTGTCCTTAATGGCTGCCAGAAGCTGCACCATCATACACAAAACAATGTTTTTCTTCTTACTTCACAAACATATGTTTATAGCTTTAAAAATGCATACATTCATTTGTTTATTAAATTTTACATGTAGATTTTCTGGCGTTTTGATAATCAATGCTAAAGTTTCAGTCATAATGCTGACTATGAATTTTGAGTTTCATTCTAGATAAAGGATTGATTAAATTTATAACACACTAGTGAAATAAGTGCGTTGAAATAAGTAATCAATATTTAAATGTCATGATGTAAATTCTAACACTGAACTTCTCAAAGTAGCGATCGCAATTTTTCAGGTTGGTCAAAAATGCCAAATTTGACCTTTTTTGAAAATGCTAAAATTGACCTGACCTTGAATTGGCCTTTAGAGGTCGCCAGATGTCAGTACCACCTATCCTATGTTCATCCTAGGGTCAAGTTACCCATGTACACAATTTTGCAACCGGTAGAGTGCAGCTGTCTCCCTTAGGTTTGAATATACCTAAATTGACCTTTATAGGTCAACAGGTCAGCACCACCTATCCTATGTTCATATTGTGGTCAAGTTACTCTTGTACACAAATTTGCAGCCCAGAGGGTGCAGCTGTCTGTTAGATTTGAAAATGCCAAAATTGACCTGACCTTAAATTGAACCTCAAAGGTCAGCACCCACCACCTATCCTTGTTACAGCTATATTCTGCTAATGATTTCTCAATTCCTTGTTACTTTGAAAAGCTGTTATTAAAAAAACAATTATATTTACCTAAGTTTCTCATCACTGTCCAATTCTTGAGACTTGCTAGCAACAATACTGATGGCAAAGGCAGCAGCTGTTCCTTGTCTTCACTTTTGATCAGCAAATCAGAAATTTATTGAAAATATGCAATTATACAAGATATAAAGAAAAACATATATTACTTTAACAATCAGAATATAATAAACAAAAAAATACAGTTACATCTATAATTTACAAATCCCAAATAATTATACCTATACAAAACAGGTCTGGTTAGTCACTCAATAGAAACGTCTTTTGGCAGCAAGCCATGTTTAGCGTGATCAATTAAAAAATTGGAAAAAGGGGTGATCAATGAATAAGTCTGAATTTTCAAAAACAAGCATGGACACAATCTAAGGGATCAATTTAGCATAAACTTACATAAATTATACCCAAGTTGCAAGACTCTAGTTAAAAAAAAGAACCTTTCACCAAAGTTGCAAGACCCTGGTGAAAGATTCTTTTTTTAACTAAAGTCACAAGAGTCTAGGTAAAAAAAAGAACCTCACTTTTAACACAAAAACGATTTGGGCATTAAATAACCCATCAAGGGTTGATATGCTGTAAAACCAATCAATCAATCTAAAAATTATCAAATTAGATTCAGGTGGCTGGCTGTTCATTCTGTGTCTCCCTATTTTTGTAGTTTAATTGTTATTGCATTTTCTTTGGGGACATTGTTGCGAGGTCCAATTGACGTACAATAAAAATGATGGAGCGAAATAGTCCGAAAGGTTTGAGTTTCAGAACAAAAGTCTGATGAGATGGGGTGAGAGAAAGGAATGAGCATAGAAGCCGAAAGTGTGCATACCTTTTGTTGTTGTCTTCAGTTGTGTTATTTTCCACTGGTGAAGCTGTAAACAGAACCGTAATTTGCATTCTTGTGTTTGCAAAATAAATCAATCCAGACAGGTGTGAATTAAGAATCTTTCTTTATTTGGTTTCCATAATTTTCCTAACAATTGTGGGTGACTTTCTATCTTTCTAAAGAACAAAAACCTTCCAAAATCAATCTACTTTGACTCCCTCCTTTCTTTCCTTTCTCTGTCAGCCATCCTCTTCTCCAGTTAGTCGCAGCCAAAACTTCTTTGACTTGGGGGCACGTGCAAAAGTACGTCCGCTCAGACTGAACGAAACACCCCCACTGTCCGACTAACCAATTCTTTCTTTTTTGTTGGGATTAATCCCACCCCTAATCATGCTGGTTAGCCAATCAAAAGCAGTTATGGAGGCAGTCGTCTCTCCTCGGCTGCCAAGGAAGCCAGAGAAAGAAAATTGAGCCTTTTAAGTCTACAGCTAAGGATGTAGGACTTAATAAAGTCCTATGTTCTTGGCCGTCAACTTTCCTCTGCAACTGAAGAGGAGGAGAGAAATGGTACACCAAATTGACCAGAAGGTCTGACCTAGATTTCAAAGCAATCTAACTTGAACCAGTCTAAAAAGTCACTCTGTAAGAAAAGAGAAAGAGGATTTCAAAGAGAAGGAATAGAAGCGGAGCTGTGCGTGATTGAGTTTTCCAATAAAAAATGATTTCCGATTTCAAAGGTGTTCTAAATGAATTAGTAGTAGGATGAGATGAGGATGGTTTGCCCAAAGGTCTGGACCCAGTTTCATATCAATCTGACATCATACAGATGAGAAAAACGATATTTAACATATTAGGGACTGAGAGACACACAGACCAACCGAAAAGTGTCTTATAGAGACGCGTGGGAAAAAAACGAAATAATTTATTACTTGTCTGATAGAAATCTGCATTTTATGATGTGACAGCTGAAGAAAAGGAGACCTTTCTTTTTTTTAAATTTTTTATTTGGCTTGTTGGAAGATTAATCCCAACAAGCCAAGCAATTTTTTATAGGTCGCGCTTTTGTCTTGTCTTCAAATCAATATTTGATCATTGATACACTGCCAATTGTAAAGCATCAAACGGGGTTTATTGTTTGCATCAAACACTGCATGTCCATTGGTTGCTGTTCAATTCGCTTTATCTTCTTAATATGCAGATTTCCTTTGCCGTATCTATTGTTGTACAATAGTATTTCAGCCATTGCATAATAAATGTGCACATTCAACTAACAAGGATTTGTGAGCAAATCTAATGACATACTATAAAATACCATATGCTTATAAACTATCTTTTTAGCTAGACGGCTGGTAGCTTAGTTGGTTGTTTCAAAAATATGCAGTTTAAATCTTGCTATTCAGTAGATAAAGAAGAAAAACAACTTTTTGATAAGATTGAGCAGTAAATATATATACCATTGTCTAAAAGTAGAAAAGTAATAATTGTTTGCAATAACTTACTTGAAAATTGAAGATGTAAAACTGAGGCAAATTAGCCTTTTACCTTGGACTGACTCTCACCTGGTTGTATGTCTAATACAGGTTGAGTATCCCTTATCTGAAAATCCAAAATCCAAAACTCTTTTAAAAGCCAACATGATGTCAAAAGTGGAAAATTCCACACCTGATCTTACTGTAGTATGATTCAAAGATGAGACAAAGCCAATTTTAATCAACTCCTTCTAACTATAGTAAAAGCTTGGTCATCTTTCTGTAACTATCTAAAAATGTAAATTCGGATTAGGGATACTCAACCTGTAATGGTATATTTATGCAAAAAATGTAGAGTCGAGTGGTATTAGTTTGCACAGTTTTTTAACCCTTTCTGTGGCAAATATTGGATTTTTTATATATATAAAAAAAAAAAGAAAATATTTTTCATGAAAAACTGGATTAAGCTAGTTGAGGAAAAGATTTTGTTTCAATAACTTATTTGTAGCAGATATGCTACATTGGCACATAAGGGTGAAAAATAACAAATACTGGAATGTGGATACAATAATGTTTATTACATATAAAATGTCTGTCCAAAATTTTCTCACAGGCTCATTTCATGTGATAGTCCACAATGGATTTGAATCAATTTTCTTTACTCTATCTAAATCATCCTAGTAATAAATACAGTCTTATTTCCAACATGTTTAAAGTTTGCATATCTTGATATGAAGTCAACGTAGCAAATATGATGCACATGTTTTCATCAAATTTTTTACAATAAACAAAGTATTCACTGAAAAAAGTTTACTCTATCTAAATCATAAGTGTATGAAGATTTTAAAAATGTGAAACATTCAATGAAGATCTCAAGGAGAAAAACAGAAAAAAGCAAGCCAAACTTAGGGCAGAAAACGTACGTTATCGAGCAAATGTAAACTTCTTCCCACTTGAAAAGTGAAATTTGCCTAGCAACATGTTAGGAAGGTTACAAATAGCAATGCATGATGGCTAAAATTTGATTAAAAAGCGAGGCCAAAACATAATGGCGGCTTGTTCTATTTGTAGCAGAAAGGGTTAAAAAGCTCTGTTTTTATACTTGTTAACTACTGTTTCTCTGATTATATTTTAGATGGGAGATATACAATTTTGCCTTATAAATTGGGAGATTGTTACATATTTAATGTTCTCAGATATTACATAAAAATGTATATAGTTGTGTGTGTGTGTGTGTGTGTGTGTGTGTGTGTGTGTGTGTGTATGTGTGTGTGTGTGTGTGTGCCAATAAATCAACAGCCTAATGATGAAAAAAAAAAGCATTTATTTTACACAAATATTTATTTTTCAACATAACCTCCTTCCTTGTCAATGCACTAAATTCAATGGTAATATTAATCCAATAAATCAAACATTATCCAGCGAAGATTTCAGCCAATAACTGTGTCGACTTATTGATCCAGCCTTGTATGTGTTTGTCACATTTTCTGAAGATTAAAGTTTAGTTTTAAATCTAATTAGAAAGTAATCTGAAATTGCTTAGAGAGCAGCTTTTATGAGATAATCACTAGACAATATATTCACTTTCAAAAGGTTCAGGAAAGTGAAATAAATGTATGCCTTGATGTAGACATTGATACATACAATTTCTTATAACTATGAATATGTCACAATGAAAATACATGTTGGATTTCATGAAAAATGTTTGAGAATATTGTGCATTAAATGGAAGTTTTAAATGCTGTAGACAAAAACTTGGGTTTTAACTGGCATCAGAACAGTTGGCCTTTTGTTCAAAGAGAATTATTGGCGATCGGTTTAGTGTTTTCTCCTTGTCAAAATAATTAATAGAAACGGTCTAGTACCACCTATTGCTTGTATGTGTATAAGAGATAAATTAGATATATTTGAAAATAATCTTGCCTAATTTGACAAGTTCATCAACTAAGTTGTCTGTAATGAGTTGATGTTCTCCCATTGACCCAACCTACTTGACTCATCTGTTGAAGCAATACTTCTGTGTAATTTGTGGTTAAGTAAATAATTTAACTAATAATAACTACTAGTGAGTAAGAGACTTGAGCAAAATGGATTACAACTTATTGCATTTGATATGTACAAATATGATGAAAAAAGTTTTTTCCTTTGTGATAAAATTAAAGTGCAATATCTGTTTTTTATCAAATTTATGAAATTTGTAATTTTTTTTGCTCCAGATTAATCTACTTGTATGCTAATTGGGTATATAACCAAAATGGAATATAAATTATTGCAAAAGACAACTTAATTTCAATTTGAAATCCTTAAAACATCTCATTAAAAAAAAGATCAACTGCATAAATTTAGGATTCTTTTAGTTTGAAATAAAGTATTGAAGTTTGGACAATCATTACCTAAAAGAAAACCTGTGTTTAAGGAAAAAAAGAATGTTTTAGTTAATACTATTTTCAACATTAGCCTTAGATTTGTAGGATGTTTGAGTTTGTCAAAATAAAGGATAGGCTGACAATCATGAAAGAAAGTAGGCTGCACTTGGTAACTTATTTTTTAAATAGTGAAATATTGTGTTAGGCAAATAATCCTGGTGTTTCACTGACAATGTCTGTCTGTATGTAGGTGTGTGGCAGATTCATCTAAAAAGTGGTTACATATATCATTATCTGTGTCTGCTCGGATGGTGTAATGGTTAGCATATCTGCCTCACACACAGAAGGTTCTGGGTTCGATTCCCGGTATGAGGGAAGAGTGTGGAAAACTCTTCATTTCCCTGTGCACTCAGCAGCTAATTGAGTACACTCTAAGCTGTGATTTGGGTGAGGTGTCCCTTCAGTCGACTTGCATCCTGCCAAGGGAGTGGTCATAAAAACTTGCAAGAATAAAGTCCTGGTCTCGATCAGACTTGAAACTTGCAAGGATCACTAAGCTGACTCATGCAACAGAAACCAGGTCTTCGTTACTGGGTGTATACTCCATTGGGAGTTGTCACTTAAGAGACGGACGCTTTACTTACTTTTTTACATCATTATCTTTATGTAATAAACTGCTTCATCTTAGTTCTTCATAGGCTGGAATGTGAGGTTGAACAAGGGATTAGGTTTCTTTGTTCAGTCCAGCAGGATCCAAGTGAAATCTGACCCACACATATCTGACATTGATGCCAACCTGACACTGCCTGGTTGTGCCTTCTCTGGTTGACTACTGATTGTCAACTGCTCGAATGACCTAATGTAGAATCTCTCAGACTGATTTCCTTGAATCTCCAAATCCGCATGACCAATTATCGCCTTTTATATGCACTTATCAAAAACACTTCACATGACCTGATTATCCCATGTTTTTTCTTAAGTGATATTCTCATTTGATTTTTATGTTTAAATTTGGTGGTTATTTGTGAAATGAAGTATTATTAAATTTCATTTTTAATTTTATTGACTTAGGCTATTGTGACTTATCAGTATATCAAAAGTCAAGGAACATGTATGATGGAAAATTAAAGCAACTAAAAAAAAAGTCAGAAGAAACAATATATAAATTTATCCTCTAGGGTGAAATTTGTTATGTTTTATTGTAGTGGTTGTTAATTTCTAACTTTCTACCACGTTTTTTAGCAAATGATGTTTCTATGCATTGGAATGTTAGTAAAATGCGAGATATTGTGTGAAAATTGCGGTAATCCTTGGTCTCACGGTTGTAAAATATGGTAAAAACACAGCATACAAAGGCCCCAAAAAGTCATACAAAGGCTCCAAAAAGTATAACTATACAACATATTGATCAATTATGAAGTTAGAAGTCATTAATTTTTTATGTAGTTATACTTTTTGTATCCTTTGTATGCTGTGTTTAACTACCATATTTTACAGTCATAGGACCAAGGATTAACAAAGCGGCTGTCATTATGAAAAGGCACCCTGTTGGCCACGCCCACATTTTTGAGAGGGTCGCCCCAGCTAATTTTGCATGTTCTAGGGACCTAGCAAATGCTTTCAAACCTAGTTCCCCAGACACCAGTAACTGATCCTTGATATCTGTCAGTCTTTAAGTTGATAGTAGCTCTTTCCCTTACTGAACATCTGGGTCAGTTTTGTCCTGGCTAGAGAATCTGTGATGAGAATGACCTTATCTACATGGCCACTGATCACCCACCTCTTCACTAACCTGTTTCCTAAACAGTTGAAAATGTATAACCATTAAGGCTAGTAGTTTATTGAACTTATTGCACTCTGGGTGAAAACTCAAGCTACTTCTAATGTTAGCTAACTGAAGGTGAGCAGAAAACATTCTCATTGAAACATAGTAACAATAAAAACATGATGATAGCAGTCACCATTTTTGAATCATGATAGTAGTTAATAAAATATTTTACTTTTTATTAGTTGGTGATCAGTTTAGTACTAAATACTAAAATAAGTGTAATCCCATTCTTTATTATAACTCAATAGCACTTATAGCCTTTTTTTCACACTTTTTTTTTTCACACTTTTTTTTCCAGTTTTTTTTTTTCCACACTTTTTTTTTTCACTCTTTTTTTTT
>VCCN01000420.1:19743367-19756058 GCA_006491835.1 Architeuthis dux | reverse complement strand
CATTATTATTCTTATAATTAGTTCTTTATCATTTTCTTAATTTTTACAATATTTGTCATAAAAATAAATTCATCAATTTTTAGAAAAGAATGTCTGCTCCTACTATACAAGTAAAGCAACATTTTGTTATTGCTGTTAGAGCTTTTTGATCTTTTTTTCTTCTTGCCATCTTAAATATCAGTCTTTTAACTAGAATCCCCTACCCAATATTAACTGAATTACCGGAAACTCTTTGTGACTTTGATTTATTTCTGTTTTGACATTTTGATTGTGTCCGTGTATTGAATTCCACATATAGAAAAGAAAATGTGAATGAAGGTGCTACATGGATAAGTGTTGTGTGACTATTCAATTAGAATCACTGTTGCTCTTTTCCTCTCCCCCTTCTTCTTCCTGCTCTTGCTAATATTGAGAATTCTCCGCCTCTGTTTCTTGCTCAAAGTCAAAAAAGCAACCATTACTGCCATTGGCTCTATAACGTGTACCATTTTTTGTTAATCAGGCTATCCAAGTGGAAAATGGTATCAGAATAATTCTGCTCTTCCAGACAGGAATCTGCTGATTCCATTTTTAGCTTCTTCTAAAACCTTTTTATAATTCTTCCTTGCATGCAGTTCTACTTATTTAAAAAAAATTTAATTTTACTTTTTATTTCTCCTTTGAAGTGCGACTCGATAAACTGGTTTTGGCATTCAGTATTTATTTCATAATTTTATGGATTTGTTTTTTTTTTACAACTGATATCTTTCAGTCTTAGCACATTGTAAGAGCAATTCCTCAATCAATTATCATAAGCTATGGTGTTAATTGGATGGATTATCCAATACTGTAGACAATCTTTTTTTAAGGTTTCTTCAGAATAATAATTCCACATTTGTAGAGTCCAACTAGATAGTGATACCTATCTACAATATTTTACCCATAAGTTTCTCAGAGTTCATGTGTTTTGAAAGAATTAATTCAATTGTATAAAACTAAGCAAGTTCACTGTGCATGTATAAATATATATATAACTAAGTATTCGTTACTTTACTGTTTTTACTTTAGGATATTAACTTTTTATTGGACTAATTTTGACTTAAGTAAATCTTGTTTAACAGGAAAATATTCAAGAATTATGTAACTCTAATCTGATGCCTTATATTTCTATAAAGATTTTACAGGCTTGATACTTTTCCAATTCTTTCTATTACTCAGTATTATTAGCAAGTTTGAAAACCCCTCTTTTGCACTGAGAGGAGGAGTGTGACTGAAGCTACTAGTGTACAGATAAGAAGTTATGAGTGTAGTTAGTTTTTCTTTGTGATTTCATACCAACTAAGCTAAGTGAATACCTACTTTTGGTACTTTCATACAATTCATAATCTTCATTAGAAGTTACTGAGGATTAATTACCATATTTGATGGCACATAAGAACTCAAAAGGTAAACATAACCTTTGTTGTTCAGTCTCACATTGACCAGAACTTTAGTTAAAAACTGGGTGATAAATGAGAGGGATTCAGAGAAAAGCATTTTTTTTCTTAATATTCCATGCTGAAATAATTGGTGGTGGGTCTTATATGCCATAAAATATGGTAATTACAAATCAAGTTAAAGAAATTTTAATTAAACATTTCTAAGTATATAAGGTGGCAGACAGCCAAAATGTTGGTGTAAATCTTAACCTATATTTTTTCCTGAAGAATTCAAAGGAAGGCAAAATAAAATAAGAGTTTTTTTATTCTTTAGACTTTAAAACGTATTTTCTATTTATTTATTCATTTTGTTTGTGAGATGAACTGAGGAAATCTATTGTATTCTTTGAATTATTCACTTCAGTTCTTTTTAGCTTCTTTTAAAATGAATTAGCATACATATAAAATGCGTTATTACATAATGCTATGCATTTTCCAGTACGCACACATAACCTATTGTATTGGATGCACTATAAAGAAATGTAACAAAAAAGGAAATAAAAGAGATTTTTATTTGTTGTACTTGCATTTGAATATTTTTCTATTTCATGTTTTATTTTATAATGCGTCTATAGCCATTTTTCTTAGTATATCTCATACCAACAATATCATTTTAAAATTTTAACACGTTTGTATTTTGCAGGCTGTAGACAATAATATAAAGAAATTCAAATTAAAAAAATAAATTATTCAGAAAAACTGTAAAATGATCAAACTCTTTACTTGCTTTTGTATTAGGCTTTTACTATTCTAATATATCCTGTATAACAATGCTGTGAAATTGTGTGTGTGTGTGCTCTCGTGTGCCAAAGTTGACTTTGTCTGACAAATGTCTGTCATTAAAGTATTCTGAATGCCCAGGATCATAAATGTAATATATTCAACAGCATGGATGGATCTCCAGTCAGTTATACATGTGGTCAAATGAGAGCAGAGTGCATAATCAGGTCATGTGATTTATGTATATGTATGATTGTGTAACTTTTGCCATGAGAACTTATAAAGTGCTAATTGGGAGAGAATTAGTACATAGGTCTAATTACAAAAATGGAGGAATTTTATAAAATACAAATTCAAAGTAGTGATAAGCACATGCAGTTAAAAAACTAAAAAAAAACTGCTAAAATTCTAGAATTATCTTTTAATTGAAAATGGAATGTTTTACTGAAAGACACTGTGGAATGTATATCAATTAAGACTTAAAAAAAAATCCCCAAATATTTCCATTCATAAAGGTCTTGTGCCTCAATTTCCAAATCATTTGGTTCAAAACTAGAATAATATTTAAATGAGAAGGATCCTTACATTAATTCTGTCAACAAAAAAAAACTTAGCTTCTATAAAAACTGGAATTTGTTCTGATTTACTTGGATTAAGTCAAATTTAATAAGGCCAGATTTATAAAGCATTCAGTCAAGACTGAACTTACTGTCAGACCTCCCTTCCCACTTATAAACATAGTTTTGCTCCCATTACGAAAAAATAATTTTTTTCTCAAATTTTAATGTGAAATAATTTTTTTTTTGTTGTTTTTTTTTGTTTTTTTTGTTGTTGTTGAAATCAAAAAATGATTTTGTTTATTTTTTGGTAAAATCGAAGAAATATATACCATGTTAACTCCCTTTGTTTTTGTTTTGAGAATAACCTCCCTTGTCGTCTGACAGCTTGGGGTTGTGAAAGTGAATTAGCGCCCAACTATATGAAAATTGTTTGACTTAGTAGTATTTTATTCAATTTAGTAAAGCATTATACTTATATTTTTAAAATCATTCATATAAGTTGTGTATATCAACGTGGTCAAGTATAAAAATGAAGATTTCTTGTCACATGCATTTTGAGTTTTGCCCACCTCCCCTCTAATCTCGGCCCCCTAATGCCCCCTCCCCCCTCCTAAGAACTAGAAACGCCACTGGGCAAAACTCCCTCTAATGAAGTGATCATATATGGTGCCTCACCCAAAAGTGACCAAAAATGGAAAATGTAACAAAATTAAAAATTAAAGAACGTTAAATAAAACATAAAATTAAAGAATAACATTCAATATAATGAATACATATAAAAAATTGATATTGACAAAAAAATAAACACCTCCCAGGTTGATTTTAAAGTGTTATTGCGCGGGCCTAAAACAAGCTAATTTAACAGTTTCTGTCTTTGTTCAAGCACAAGTGTACTTTGCAAAGCTTGCAGACCAACATTGGTGCGGATTATGTTGTCTTTGTGTCTACAATATTTACATGTGGCTGACGGGTCCTCAGGTGATTATATATAGTCACTTGCCCCATAAAGGGTTAAAGTGAACCAGTGTAGGAATATTGACATTTGGTCATTCCTTAACTTACACTGATATTTTTGTGAAATAAGAGAATTCTTACATTCTCCTTTATAAAATAGAAATAGCTTCTATATTTGGTATTAAGTTCTCAGGATTCTTATCTAGAGTCTATGAAATTTATAAAATCCTGAGCTTAATTTACATATTCCATAAATATTCTTGCATTGGTTTAAAGAAATCAATGCACTGATTATATTCCCAGGACTATTTTATTTCTTCATCTTAGGTGTTTCCCTTGTGTACCAGATCAACTAGCTTGTATGATGACTAATCAATAAAATTGGTATATTTCGCTGGCAACAATTACCTCAACCATGATTTTGTCCCGGATCACGATGACCGTTAAGATTGTGTCACATCAACCAATCAGAAAAGAGCTTTACTATAGACATCTTGTAGTGTCTGCATTGCGACAAGGCTTTCCTGTATTGGTTCTTGCTGCAAATTTATTTGCAGATCTTTGAAGCAGTGCTTTGCGTGTTGTCTCCTGTTTAAACTGCTCAATATTTGCAAAAATTAATTCATCACTCAAGTTGCTTTGTCATAGCAACAAATTCAGCTTTTATGTCGTTTTGACATTGTTTTATAACCAATATTTTGATTTCTCTACCGTTTTCACATCTCCATCTTCTAAAACATTATTTTTTTTCTCTTTGTTAGAATCTTTGTCTTTTATAATAATCTTTGATTTTTCCTTTTGTTTTATCTTATAAGCAGTAATAAACCCTATATTCTTTTCTTACCTTTTTGTTTATCATACTGTTACTTTTTTCTGGTATTTATAGTTCCACATGATTGGGGTTAGGAACTTCTTTGAATTTAAAATTGTAGGAAATCATTCAAATAGTTTTTATTTTTGATATCTTTTTTTCTAGTTTTCAAGAAATTTGTTTTTTGACTCATCCACAATATAAAGATGTGCATAGTCTTAAATCCTGCACACACACGGAGAGCAGCAAATTAATAATTTGTTTTAGAAATGTGATATTTTATTGAAATTTTATTTTTTCAATTTTTGATAACAGGCAGGTTAGGCATTTTCTGATCTACAGTTTTTAGTACCTAGGCTATAAAGCATATTTAATGCACATGAAACAATGCTGGCTGATAATTATTATCTGTTTTATAACTGCAGATTTAGTAGTACATAATTGCATGAATTTTTGTAGTTACAGTGAACTCTCACTTGTAGGAGAAAGCATCTTTAATGAAAAATATTGTTAAACAATCAATTGAAATACATAGAAATAGCCTAAATGGTGTCAGTGAACTGAAACCCTACTCTTAAAATACAAATTTAGAATGCTTTTAAATGATGTATACATGAAATTCAGGTATATATGTCCCTGACAATTAGATACAAATTAGTATTGATAATTTAATGATGCAATTATCTACGTATATGTATTGACTCTATTTTCTTGTGTTGCTATTAGATCTGATTTTACTTGTAGAGTAATCATGAGTCTCTTTATTTTCCTAAACTGATTTTGGATACATGTTGATAATGTAAATAAATGAAAATAAAATATACTAGGACAGTAAAATAACTGAACATGTTGAGAAAACCTAAAGAACACAACTGTACTGCTTGAATGCTCCCTGAAGATTGACAGCATAGTGTGAATCATTGCATTAACTATCTGATCATTAATCCAAATTTTCATCATTGTGGTTAAAGTTTTGTCAGTAATAAGCCATCAGTAACCAATTTCATTGAAACTTGAACCAATTGCAAAGTAGAGATCCATTGTATCTGAGCTGGACAGGTTTTCAAGTTAATTTATGAAGTAACCATTTTACTTCATGGAATTTAAGAACATGTTATTATTTCAATCTTTTTTATTATTATTGGATGAAGTATTGTAACACAACTTTTACTCTTTATTTTTGATTGCACTGTTATTTGTTGCCATAGAAACAGTGGCCCGAATTAATAAGTTGTATAAAAACAACTAAAATTAGGATGAAGGTAAAAACTAGTCAAATTTAATAAAAAATGTTATCATTTGTTATCCACTTGTACTATCAGAAATTGACAACATTACTACAAAATGATCCTTGGAATTTTGCTCTTGTAAATCTGAAAAGTATGCATAGTAGTAGGCGATATATTAGTTCTGTTCATATAAAGGAGAAATTGAATTGATGACCATACCTTCATTTAATATTTTTAATCACCTAGACACTAAAGGTATCAATCTTTTATTAATAATAATGTTTTAAGAAACCCCTTCTTTATTGTAACTAGTCTTGATGCATTCAGGTCCATTTCCTCAATACCTTATGCAGACAGGTACAACACTAATTTTCTGGCAAAGCCTAGTAGTCAGATTAATAATTTTACTGGATCAACTAAGTCAAGTATATTCAAATACATCCCATATATACCATTTTCTCATCACTTGATTATACTATTTTTTACCATCTTTCATAGTTATTCTAATGCTGGTTTATTGTCTTATAGAATATCAATATTTTCTTTCTTTGCTTCTTCAGATCATCAACATTTGACTGACCTATGACATGCATGTCACATAACTGATACACAACCTTTTTTTTTAAATTGAACTTTTTCTTGGATGGATAGAGACCACTGTTTATACTTGCAACTATCTTACATTTCTTTTCAGGATATATTGCAAAGGTTAAATGTTAGCAAAATAAGCTAAAAAATCACATGGAATTGTATCTGAGCTGGACAGGTTTTCAAGTTAATTTTTGAAGTAACCATTTTACTTCATGAATTTAATTTAATGAATTTAAGAACATGTTATCATTTCAATCTTTTTTATTATTATTGGATGAAGTATTGTAACACAACTTTTACTCTTTATTTTCAATTGTGCTGTTATTTGTTGCCATAGAAACAGTGGCCCGATGATCATCATCAGTGCCTGCCACAAAATTAGACCAGTAGTAATAGAAATTTCTATCATCGTATATAATTTTGTTCAGGCTAGAAGTGCCAAACCATAAGTTGGTGAACTATCAGTGCTATATCTTTCCTGTGACTCACTCTGTGGTATCTCATTTGAACAAAGAGATTTGATTTTAGATTTGCTGGTAAGCACAGTAAATACATAAATGTTGATAATGTAAGCCGAGAATAGGATTCAACTCCCCTGACTCTTCATCTTATGCAGATAACACTTTTACCTTTTCATAGAACCATATTCAGTGCATTATAGCAGTTAGATTGCAACATAAATCATCCCAGTGAACCAGATATATGTAGAAGTAGATAAAAGTAAATATAATTGTTAATGACCAACCTTCTTTTTTTTTTTTAGATGCGCATCTCTAGTACCAATAGCGGTCACTGACAGGCTGACATACCTAAAAACTCTCACTACCTCCCACTCCTTCTATACATTACATGTCTGGAAGTATAAGGGAGAGAACTCGTGCATCTATGGTCTGACTTTCTGGAGTTTTGTTGAAAATCTGTAGGACTGGAGATAATTTATATTCAACATTCTGTTTATAATATAGACACATTTGTGTAACTTTAATTAGTAAAAACAAACTTGAATGCAGTTGATAATTGTACTTTTTATTTAATTTTTTTTCTTATTTTTTCTAAACATAATTTGGCAGACATATATTTTGCTGACTCAGCTATGAAACAAATGTTAATTTCTGAATGTTTTAAAGACTTTGTTTTATGAATGTTGTAGTATTGTTCATATTAAATGACTTGCAAATTATAAATGTAATTTTATGGGAATACAGTGCTGAGAAAGATGACATTTAGGTTTGAGCTTTAAAATGGACAGGTGCATATCAGTGTGGATTTATACATATATACACACTTGTTTGACTGGGCATTGTCTAGTACAAAATTACTTTTGTAATCATCACTCCATTATAGCAGCTTTCAATTCATCTCAGATAAGTGCACACTATCGGTGGCACTCATGCATATATCCCATTTTTTGTATAAAATGTATAATGAAAAGCAACAAAACAAACAAGCACCTCAAGCAACTTTGGGATCTTGTTTTATTTAATAATAGTAGCAGTTATCTTTGTCTCTAGCAGAAACAGATAACTATTCTTAGGATTTCTTAAAATAGAATATAATTAATATAGAGAAAGACTGAAACCAGTTTTTTTCTTTGCAGTTTTAATACAGCTAAGAGCAAAGTGTATAATCTGTTATAATGAAAAATATGCTAAGAAACTTTAAATCTTGGAAGGTTCAAATTAAAAATGGAATCTAGGTAAGCATAAATTCATATTTATGCATAAACTCATACTCTATGTATTCAAAAGTATTCCAATCCGTTTGTTTCAGAGTGTACAGATATTGCTAAATGTGTTTATTGAAAATAATTACTGTATTGTGAGAAAACTGGAAATATTGGATGTTAACATTTGAGTTCTTGTAAAGAATCTATGTCTCTATTTGTTTTCTTTTAGATACAAAAGAAGATAACGTAAAGCACAATACATATATAATGAATGAAAACATTTAAAAACCCACAAGAGACAAATAATTGAATTTGCATGGGTTTTATTCTCTTCTGTTCTAGAATATCACCTTTTCCTCGTCACACATCATTTTGTCATTGATCAATTGCTGAATGTTTTTGCATTCTTTCTCTTTTCACCTACATATCCTGCCTCTGGCATCCATTTTCCTTAGTTCTATCTTTCTTTTTTGTTTTATCATCTTCACTGTTTCTTTGAGTGGTATTCACTTCATACTTAATGAATATAATTTGCCTCATTATTACACCATGATGAATAAATTGAAAGCAAATCAAACATTTTTCAATTAGTTTCTTGACATCAGCATAATTTGACCTCACATTTGAGACTTAATGTCATTTTGGCAGGAGAAAATCTTTGATGGGTGATTAAATTTATGATCAATATTTAATAGTATATTCATTTTTTATTTTTCACAAGATGCTTGCTATTTTAGTGTTCCCAATAGTTTGTGAAGTGTGATCTCTAATCATCAGATAACAGTGTGGAGGTATTTTACCCAACTGATGTGACATTTTAAGTGTGTCATCTAGATAATGTTGCCTGACAACATGGATCAAAATAAATCTTTTTGTTTGATATGTGACTAGTATAGTTTGGAGTATTTATATCATATATATATCCAAATTCTTAACCTTTCTTTGGGCTACAGCCTCCTTAAGAGCTCTTATCAGGTTCCAGAACCCCTTGTCAAACTGATATATGAACATAGACAGAAATTCATTTATTAATATTTCAGTCTATGCCCCCTTTCAAATGTGCCAGGGCCCTCAAGGGCCCATGTGGTCCCTGTTGAGATAAATATATATATATCATCACCAACATCAATGATAATGTTACTAACCAAAACAGCAACTGATCACCACCAAATATGCCTGTGTGACTTTGATAATAAATGTCATTAGCTGTAGAAGATTGCATAAGATACTCATTGAAATTGGTGAAATGAGGAAAAGAAAATAGAAGCTAATATTTCAAAATTATAACTGTTATCTCATAAGTTTATTTTCTTTTTTTAAAAGTGATAGAAAGACTCCTGATCAGATATCATTATTGTGATAAAATATTGTTGACTCTAATTAGTGTGGGATGTAAACCAATTAAATTATCTTAATTAGGAATTATTTTCAATCTCAAAGAAGGAAGATTGATTAGTTTAAGCTGTAGAAACTCTTCTAGTGCTGTTGTATTTAACATCTCTGATTTATACTGGTAAACTTTACAGTTAGATTGATTGTCTTTAGGCAGTTATGTAAATGTTACATATTTTAGCTTAAATATATCATGGCAACTAAAGAGTACAGAGGAGGTTTGGGAATTATTTCATAATAAAAGAGGTTTTAATAGCTACATAATGATATTTCTTTTTTTAATTTGGGGAATTCAGGAATAGCATTCTTTTAATACTTCCTTCTATATTCTAAGATTGCATCATTGACTTATAAACTAATCTTAAGAGTGTAATGCTTTAATTTTGAAGTATAATGATTAATTCATATAGTTCTTTGGACGATTGAACTCTTTCTTGTTGTTTGTGTTGTTAACACAACATTTCGGCCTATCCATTCTTCGGCCTTCTTTAGGTGTAATATCTGAATGTGATGGGGTAAACAGAAGTTTTTTTAATTTCAAAGGGAGTAACCCATATATGTAGGATTTGCATGTTTCTTTGTCCTCGTTTTGTCGGGTTTGGGTCTGTTGAGCAGCAGAAGCCATATCGGATTGAACTCTACACTTGTCTGACTAATGCATTTAGTCGACATGTTGATATGAGCTACGTCTTTGATTTTTCTCTGCTTCCAACAGGGTTCTCTGTCAATTTTGCATGAAGAGGAATTGTAATCACCGGATTGTTTTGTAAGAAATGACTTAAAGTCACAGATATTTATACAGTATAGGCTTCAAGACAAATCTGTTGTGAGTTTGAAGTGGCTGAAGAATCCTGGTTAGTTAGAAACCATCAATCAAAACTGTCAACATAGGTTTCTTCAGTTTTTAAGTGAATTTTCTTGGCTGGCTATGTATATGTCCAGGCCGTACCAATACAGCTAGAAGGCTGAAAACTTAAACATTTACTCCTTATGTGTAAAAGAAATTGCTTTCTTTTTTTTATTTTTTAAATCCTCCTCCCCCCATAAGTTGGGTTTTTTGGGAGGGGGTGGGCGTTTAATTTAAAATGTAAGTTTATGCTTGGTTTGTGTCTGGCAGCGTTCACACTTGTTTTTTGAAAATTCAGACTTTTTAGTGATCCAACAAAAGGCAAGACAAGTAACTTATTTATTAAGTATTTATCCATTTATCTATATATGAATTTATTATTTTTTTAATAGTGAATCCAATGATTATTCAGTATTTGATTCATTTATTCTAGTTTTTTTTTTTTTCATTAAAAAGCAATTGGCACATGGGAAGGCAAGATGTTTGATAACAAGAAAGATTAAACAGGAGTGCATTAATCATAATTTGATGGTAAAACTCTTTAGCTCTCCCTCGTATTTATCTATTTAGTTGGTAAGAGTTTGGCTACAGATGTTTAGAGTATAAATTCAAACATGTTAGTATATATGATTTTGTCATTGATTTTTGATCAGTAACTATGAAAACACTTGGGCCTACTTGATGGCTGTGATTGTTGCCTATCTGCCACTGGTGCCAGGTAAATGCTGATTTTCATGGCAGGCAGGCTGACCTCAATTGGAAGCTTGGCACAGCACAATCTTCTTAACCCTCTCGTCCCCGTTTAGCCTTGTGCCATCCTAAACTCTGCTCAATAAATATCAAGTATTGAAAACACTTTGGAGTTATTTCATAGCAACTAGTTTTTCAAATGAACAATTCAAATTTGTTCAATTTATAAAGTAATGACATGCTATGGGTTTGAATTACAATAATTTATTCAACTTAAGGTCAAATTTCAGCTCCATTAATTCAGAAATCTGGTTATGTATTTAAAATAAAATTTTAAAAAACAATTGTTTTCTGAAGTTTTGAGATGAAGCATTTTCATTATTCCATGTATGTTTCAGATTACTGACTTAATCTTTATTGTTAATAAAGTTGTTGCATCTGCTTAGTATTAAATGACTTCTAGAAACCACATGCAACATATTCCTGAGAAATGCCAAAATATTGTGTTAAAGCAATAAATGAAGACAGTAGTCCCAAAAATATATGGAATAAGTTTTACAGATGAAATGTTTTCATGAAATATTTTACTTAATCCTTTATTAAAAAGATTCTCTTATGCTGAGCATATGTTATAAGTATTGACAAAGTGAAAGCAAATACACATCAGATAGGAAAGCAGAGCAGGTTTACACTGTCCTTGTTGGAATATAAAAATAGGTTAAGCAGTAGGGATGGGTAGGGAAGAATAGCCACTAAACAAAGTGATTGCTTACCTTGAAATTGTTAATTATTGACAAGCATAGAATAACCATATCTGATGACATATAAGACATGCCCACCTTATTTCATAAGGGAATATTAAGTAAGGAACACATTTTCATGAATTCTTCTCATTTATAACCCAGTTTTTTTTAACTCCTCAAGTTCTGGCCAATGTGTGTTGGATAATGATGGTTATGTTTATCTTTTTGAGTTAAAATTTTCTTTTTTTTAAATATTTAAGGCAATAGCTTTTTATGTCCTTCAGCAGTTGTTTTTCAAAAGAAATTCGCTAAAGATAATTCACAATTCTTTTTTTACAAAGCCAAAATTTTACGTTCATGATTTAATTTTTAATCTTTTTTTATATTAGTTAAAACATTTGATTTGCTTTGAAGAGAAGCATAAGCCATCAAAACCCCAAAAGCTGTTTTTAGAGGTGTCCTTGTAGGCTCATGGTCTGTCAGCTTTTGCTGATGTAATTTGGATTATAACTGCTAGACATCACCAAACTCACTTGATTTCACATGTTATTTAGTCTCTATTGCAACCTGAGAGCATTTCAAGCAATCCTGAATGGATAGTACTGTAGTATTGATTCACTGAAATAGTAAGACCGTATGGTTTAAGGGAGAAATGCTGCAAGCTGATAATTTTGTTCTGTACACTTGTCTTTAGAGTTCTAAAGATAATTTGGAGTTAAGAATCTTGGAAAAATGCAACAATGATACAGCTGAGAATACTTAATATAAAACATTAAAATTGTGAAATCTAAATCATGTACAACACACACACATACACACAAGGGTGCAATAATAAGTCTGCAGCCTGACACATAATTAACTGAATTTGGATCTGAAATTTTCACTGTGTATTTCTGTAATTAATATTCACATTCACCACTGAATTAGGTGCATTGACAAGGAAAGAGATTGCTGAAAAATAAATGTGTAAAATGGATGCTTTTTTTCATCATTAGACAGGATGTACTGATGTACCTACCTACACACACACA
>VCCN01000420.1:19709128-19721357 GCA_006491835.1 Architeuthis dux | reverse complement strand
GATTTGTATTTGTTATAATACTACTACTATGACTATATATATTTTTTATTTTTTTAAATTTATTTATTTGATAGCTAATATGGTATATCTTTTAGTAAGTTAATAATAATTGCATTATTTTTAGCAATAATTATTTAAGCAAAAAATATTGATATAATTTGAAAAGAGATAAATTGCTACTGTTACTTCTCTCAGCTCAGATGTAAATGTAAATGAAGGGCTTCCTTCCAAACCATTACATTAGCCTCATTGCAACAGACCATTATTTCTATAGTGAGCCTCTAGCATTTATGAGTTGGTTTTCTGTGTAAAGGAAAACAAAGTTTAATTGATAAATGTTGATTAATGGAGTACTTCATTTGAGACTCGAATAAACCATGCATGGTAATATTTAGATCTTAAATTATGTATGACTTCTAACCAATTATCATAATCATAAACCTCATGGTTAGGATTGGGATTGGCAAGTATCTAGTTTGAGGTTTCATCTGTAGTACCAAAATTACTGAAGTTATTACACCAACTTTAAGAGATAAAAACTAGTTTTCTACAAAAGTAAAGAATTTTATTCTTCAGATTTGTTCTTGCAAAATTAGCAATGCTTTACTATGATCAGTGATAGCAAATTAAACTGAAGACACGTTCTGAATCTTTATTTAATCCAAAGTCTAACTTTGAACATCATTTATTATTCTCTTTATTTACTAAGCTTTGCTTAGTCTGGCACAAGGCACAAGCCGCTTAAAGTACTTGGTGTTCCTAAGCCATCATCTATCTAAGTACTGACCAGGTTCAACACTGCTTAACTTTGATGATCAAAAGGAACTGGTGCTTTTAGCATTCTCATTAGGTTGATTTTAAGTCTTATTCCAAAGGTGTTTCCATTAAGAGAGCATGCTATCTAGCCTTTAGATCCATATAATTTATATGGGCATTTTGAAACATCACCTTGGATATAAAAAATAATTTCTTGAATATATAATTAAAGACTTATATTGGAAAACAGCTTGCTTAGAATTACATAATGATTATATAGGGGTCAATGTGTTATAAAATCAAATTTATTTATTCAAATGATTCAATATATGGTATGGACATTACTTTTTCTACTTGGAACTCCTATCAATTAAAAAAAAATAGCATGGTATTTGGCTTTCAATCGATGCCAAAAGAGCAATATGATTAACATCTTTTGCTATTTATTGATAATTTATAATATGAATACTTTAACATGCAGGTATTGCAGGCTTTTTGTTATCGTTCCATGTCATCTGCACCTCATTTGATACTCAGCCCTGGTGGTAACTATGTATAAATAACCAGGACAATCTTTGTGCAGCTGCACAGCAGCTTTGGCACCAACATTATTGCCACTAATACTTGCTTCCTTTGTGTGCTGTAGTGAGTACATTGTTAAGCAACTATTAATGGCCCTGTATATTTTTGTTTATTGATTTTCATCAGTAATAAAGGTTTTGGCTGGAGACCTGTCTGGGAAAGAGCTTAATCTTTTATTACTGACCTCATGTACAGACATTGTGATATCTTGACAGAAATGTTTTTAATATATTCCAATTCTTTAGCAATAAATCTCTTTATGTTCAGTAAAATTTATCTGGGAGGAAGAAAGTTAGACTTTTTCAAATGTAAGAACATTGTTTTAATAAAACCGAGCCATAGCAGAGACTCTATTATGATTAGGGAAATGTTATTCTTACTGATCCATGAAATCATCTCTGTCGTGAGATTTGAGAGAATCCAAGGGAGACTACTCTGATTTTACTCTGTGGGTGGCGCTCTGCAGATAATGGAACACAGCTCCACACACAATGGAAATATTTTTCCTATCATTAAACTCCTTATTAAATCTTACTGCTTATACCAGAAAAGAATAATGTGTCTATATACCTAGTAAGACAATAGATAGGGAAAAAGACTAACCGATTGGTGCCCATGGGACAGTAAATGAAGTAGGAAAAGACCAGATACAAGATGGAGGGACGAGATAGAAATATTTGCCGGTAAGACTTGTGCAGAGGTTAGCACAAGATAGGTTGTCATGGAAGGAGATGGGAAAAGCCTTTGTCTAGCAGTGGACTTATAACGGCTGCTGCTGCTGCTGATGATGATGATAGACTAAGACTATATTTCA
Source organism: Architeuthis dux (assembly GCA_006491835.1). NCBI lineage: Eukaryota > Metazoa > Mollusca > Cephalopoda > Oegopsida > Architeuthidae > Architeuthis > Architeuthis dux. The sequence continues at coordinate 19,719,205 of VCCN01000420.1, read as the reverse complement.
TATTAATTTAAGGATAAATCCATATGCAATTTGAATTCTTTTGCAAACCTTGGAAAATATTTTATGAGTAAGCTTAGGCATTGTTGTAAAGAAATGTCAAGTTTCATGGTTTATTGTTCTAAAGAATTTGTTTTTAGGGTTAAATATCATTTGATGAAGAAATACAATTTTCAATTGCAAGATTATCTCCTCCAAAATGGTGAAACGTTCACTATTTCCTTAGTGTACTCATAGACTGTCAGTATTTGTAAAGCTAATTTGAACATTTACATGATAAAACTAAAGTTATCTCTCTCTTTATAAGTTGAATTTAAAAACAAAAACATGTCGACAAATTTCTTTAAAAGTTTTTTGTTCTTTGTTTTTATTATTTTAATTTGCATCGGAAGCATGTTATTCAGTTTGGGGTAACTTTTTTATAGCTGTAATTGTGTCTGTTTCTTGACCCTCTACACTTCAACCGTCCTGGTTTAATTTATGAAGTTAAGTCTGACCTATATCATACATAGTCAACTTTGTGTACATAATGAAATCATTTGTCTTTCATAAGACAATAAAAAAAATAACAAAAATTTGTCTTTTTCTGTGGTGTTAAGGTTATTTTTGTTTTTTAATGTTTAAAAAGGAGTGGGTATAAAACTGTTTTAATTTGAATGACAGAAAGTGCAGAAACTTCTTAAAAAAATAAACATTTTTTTTCCTTACTAAGATATTTTATATCACTAAGTTTGTATTGCTTGTCTTCTGGATAACATATCTTCTCTATAAATGGGAGGTGTAACAGTGTTTGTATGTCATGCTATAGAAACCCCCTAAACATTTGGTATGCATACTTAATAGACATAGGGGAAGGTTTTTAGCAAGTTATTTTTTGAAGACCACCCCCACATGTTTTTTTAGAGGGGGGGGGGTCAATTTACAATGATATTTTATTGAAAATGGACACATGTTTTCAGAATGTTCATTAATGAAGTAATGTGACGTTAAAAAGAACATTAGATTATACTTTTTTTAAAATCGATTCTAAAAATAAAAAAGAGGTGACGTAAGAAGTATTTGTATTTTAAGAGCTTTATTTTAATTTCTAAGTTGTATTAAGAAAGGAAAAGACGTGTTGGATTTGAAAATCCTTAACATTGGGATAATTTTTCTTCTTTCCCAAAAGCGATAATCCAAGAGGAAATTAACAGAGCTGAAAGATTTTTAAAAAAAAATTGTATTGTAAGGAAGTTTCTATAGCATGACTGACAAACACGGTGACACCACTCACTTACATATACAGAAGATATGTTATCCAGTATGATATAAAATATAGTTTCTATCACTTTCTGTCATTTTAAACAGTTTTATACCCATTCCCCTCCCAAATTTTGTTCCTTTAAAAACCTATTTAGAGGGGGAATTTTCAAAAAAACAAAAAAAACATTTTCTCTACACAAGAAGGGGAGTGTGTGCAAAATCTCAAGTTTCTACTATGAACGGTTAGGGCTGGGCGAAGTCCGGATACATATAAATGTGAGAACACATGAATAACCTAAACCCAGCAATAAACCAGTGTTGTGGATAGCAGTGATTTTTAAAAAAAAAAAAAAAAAAAAAAAAAAAATAGTATGATTGGTATTCTAGTTAAGTTATATTTTGAAGGCTGTATAAAAAAATAGTTGGCTATTCTCACTTCTTTTGGGCTTGGTGGATCTTTCGTCTTTGTTGTTTGTCTTCTTCATTTCTACGACATTTTTCTTCAAACAATTTTGCAGCAGTTAAGATGGTTTGACACCATTTTGCCATCTGCCGCTTGTTCTTCTCGGGTTTCTGGGTCGATGTTGGTCTTCTTCATAATTTGTTTGTGTTGATCTTTGTAACAGCGAAGAGATTAAGAAATAAATAAAATTACCTTAATATTGCTTTTATTGTTTTTTTTCAGCAAAACGCTCTGCTAATATGTTTGTTCATATGACTTTTCCCCAAGCCACCACTCATCATCAATCCTCTTGAGTCTTGAGCCAATTTGGCATCATCCAGGTGTTGCAGGCCATATTTACTAATACACAATATTTTAAAAATCAGTCGAAGCCTCCTGCATTAAAAAAATACACTTAACCACAGAAATTCTTAATTGTATTTTTTCATTTTTTATTTTTAGCATTCTTATTCTTTACTTTTAAAATTTCTTTTCATTAAAAAGTTTATTTTGTTGCTTCTTGAAACTTTTTTCTTACTTTTTCCCCCCATGTGTTTTTTTTCCTGGGTAGATTTGTTTATCAAACTATTTGTTGTAAGTTATAACTCTAAAGTATAACACAACACCTTAACCATCTCGGCCACTTCTGCTGATCATTATCACCATGACCACCATAGCAGGGCAATATTATTACCAATAGGTTGAAAGAATCAATGGGAAAGCTTAAGTAATAGAAATGACCTAGCAAATATTGCCGGGTATGCCACCCCTACTGCCTGGTTGTTGATTGGCCAATGTCTGCTGCAGATGTGAAGGGCAGGGCCATAGATGAGCTCAAAGCTTAGAGAAAGAGGCAGAGGCCTGGCTGAATATCAATGTCTGCTATATATGATGAAGGAGAAATGAACTGTGTGGCTATTATTAGTAATGTGTGCAGCCTGTTTAGTTCTCCTCACTTACTTCCCCAACCACTTGGACATTTTCAGACTAACACTGAATGTATTATACAGCTTATCAATTCTTGCTGGCTGCCAGACACCCTGATATGTTTCTGTCTCCAAAGATTGTGGTTAAATTATTTTGGCTTGTTTGCTTACTGAGGTTTTGCACATCTTCAGTATAAAAACATTTCTCTGTGAGCAACTAAAATGTAATTGGTTAAGGGAATTGTTTTAGATTTTTTAGCAGAATGATGCTACAATATGCATTCTCTCTATTGCATATTTTGTTCCAACATTGATCTTCTTGCATTTTTTAGTAAGAAAATTTACTAAGCTTTGCTTAGTCTGGCACAAGGCCACAAGCCGCTTACAGTACTTGGTTTTCCTAAGCCATCAGCCATCATCCATCTAAGTACTGACCAGGTTCAACACTGCTTAACTTTGATGATCAGAAAAGAACTGGTGCTTTTAGCATGACTTGACAGTATACCACATCATTTACTATTCTCATTAGGTTGATTTTAAGTCTTATTCCAAAGGGGTATCCACTAAGAGAGCATGCTATCTAGTCTTTGGATCCATATCATTTATACGGGTATTTTGAAACATTTGAAACTCCAAAGATTGTGGTTAAATTATTTTGGCTTGTTTGCTTACTGAGGTTTTGCACATCTTCAGTATAAAAACATTTCTCTGTGAGCAACTAAAATGTAATTGGTTGAGGGAATTGTTTTAGATTTTTTAGCAGAATGATGCTACAATATGCATTCTCTCTATTGCACATTTTGTTCCAACATTTATCTTCTTGCAGTTTTTAGTAAGAACATTCCAGGTAGGTGTTGCCCATAACCTATCATAATGTTCTATGGACAAAATATGAATGAGATTAAATAAAGTGATTGCGGATTTAATTTAAACTTGAAAAATTGATCACAGTAGAAAATTTATTTTTGGAGCTAAATTATTTTTGTATTCTTTTGTAAAACAATTGCCACACCCTGATGTTTTTAGGGTAGATTTTTAAAACTATGCATGTAATGAGATTAAGAAAGCTATGGGATGAATTATTATAAACTAACAGACCTGACTGTGCTGCTGTAGGAACAATTTCTGTAAGAGGTCAGATTATTATGTTGATGCAAAAGTTTCCAGTCACATATTTTGCACAATGTTAGGAAAACCTTAGAAAATTCTTTGAAGTCAACTCAGCCCTTTATTGTCTGTACAATCAGTAAAGTCTAGTACAGCATTTACAAACCTTAGGAAAAATTCAGAACCTAGGAAAATGGATTCCACATGAGCTTATGAGAACAAATATTGGTCAGCATTTAAACCTATATTTTTCTCCTCTTGCTTGACACAGAAAAGTCATTGTCGACAAGATAGTTACTGGCTATAAGAAATGTATTTATGAGAATACAAAACCTATAAAGAATCTACTGAAAAAAGTTCTGTTTGGTGGGATTCAAACAGTATTATTTATTACTAATTGCTGGAACTTGGACAAACTTACTGTGCAATGCTACTGTGAGCAATTGGTGTGTTTGAATGATACATTGGAAGGGCTAAAACCTTTTTTCTGGACATGAAAGTCAACTGGTGATTTTTGCATGACAACACCTGTCTTCATGTTGCAAATGCGATACACAAAACAATCATGGAGCTGGGATGGGAAGTTCTTCCACATGTGGCATATTCTTCTTGTCTGGTTAGCAGTTCCAACAAGTTGAAGATATCGAAAAATTCCACAAAGAATTCATTGAATCAAAACTGGAAACATTCTTTTATAATGGAATGCCTAATTTAGCTGAAAGGTGTCATACGGTCGGAGAACACTAGGCAAAATACTTTGTTGTCTGAATAATGATGCTATGATTTATATGAATAAAAGATTTTGTCAAACAAATGATGAAAACTTTGCATTAGTCTAATATAAAGTTTAAAAGTCTGTCCACATGAGTGAAACTTTTCCAGAATTTTAGAGCTAATGATCATTACCAATACAAGGAGAACATTGAATTTTCCCCTTTCCTTCACTCATATCAGGTTTGACTTCTTTGCATTTCTGTCCTTATTTTCAACAATTGTTCTATGCTATACTTCTGAAACAATTTGTGCATTTGCCTACTGCCTGTGGCTGATCTACACTTAAGATTTGTTCTTCTTTCCTTTGTACTCGTTCACTTTTCTTTTCTTCCTGTATAAACGTTTGCCTGTGTCATCTACCCAATTGCAGTAGTAAAGGTTAGATAAAAATCAAATTATTAAATTCTTCCTTTACTAAACTCATCATCCTCAGCCCTTTAATGTACGTCTTGGACATATACCTTCCCCAAGACTCTCCAGATCTTTTGACTGTGGGCGTCGCTGGGCCAATATCTTCTGAACTTGTTTAAATTGTCACACCATCTTATTTTCTGCCAGCCACAGTTTCACATATGATCTTTGGGGATCCATGTTGTGAGTCATGATGTCCAGCGGTTGTCTGACATTCTTGCAAAATGGCCTTCCCATTGCCATTTTAGTTTTCTAATGGTTTTTATATCTCTGACACCTGTTTATTCTCTAATATAATGTGCTGTCTTCTGGTCTTTCCATGTGATGTTAAGTGTGATCCTCTCCAGTGCACATTGCATGGTTCTTAGTTTGAGAGCCAATCTTTTGGTTAGATTCCATGTTTCTGCTCAGTAGGTAACTATCTGGAGTACGTATTGGTTATAGGCCATTCTTTTTAAAACTAATGAGATCTTCTTCTTCTTGAAGGTTGATCTTGCTCTGCCTGAAAGCTTGCCAACCAAGGTTTCATTGATTTCTTCTTTTGAGGATTTCATGGCGATTTGTTGTCCTAGGTAGATGTAGTGGCATACTTTCTTTAGCTGTGCATTTTTGATTCTGAAAGTTGTCTTTGTCCTCAGCATATTTGTTGCAAATGACAGTGGTTTTACTATAGTTCATGTAAAAACCAACTTTCTTGCTTTCTTCATTCAGTTTGTATAATATTATTTGACAAAGGTTTTCAGCAAAGAGGATGATTTTGTCTGCAAATCTGAGATTAATTAGGTATTTGCCATTCATTTTGATTCCTTTTTTTTTATCCAGTCTAAGTTTTGGAATACCATTTCGAGGCAAGCTGTGAAAGGTTTTGGTGAGCTGGTGTTGCTTTACTCCTTTTTCGAGCTGGAAGTGCTCTGAGTCTTTATGTAGCCTCAAGAATGAACTGCTAAGTCGGTAGATATGTTACAAAATTATGACATATACAGGGTCTACACCTTGTTGTATGATTGCATCGATGACTTGGGGGATTTTAGAAGTCAACAAATGCTGTAGCCAGTGGCATTTTTTATTCTGTTATCTCTTTGAGTTGATTCATCAAATGGAGATGATCAATGATTGAGTAACTCCTTCTGAAGCCAGCCTGTACAGTAATTTGCTAAGAATACTGACTTATTAGTTCTTTTTTCTCCTTTCCCTTTCTAAAATTTGGTAATTTGTTCAAAGTTTAATTTGCATAATCAATAAAAGCTGACTTGACCTACTCTTGTCATTTCCTTTTAGCAAGTGAAAATCCTTTCCTTTCCCCATAGCCACTTTCTGTTGAAATTCCATTCTAATCCCATTCTTTGTAACCATTTACTCTTTTTATTTTATTTTTTATCATTTTTATTCCTTCTCTTTGGGTAATCATGTATGACACAAAGTTTCAGTTGAATTCGCTCCCAAAGCAAAACTCAATTTCTTTGAGGTTCAAGTTCAAGTTGAATACCTTAACAAAATAGTAAATGTCAGGTTTGAATACCTTAACAAAATCACTATTACACCTTCTATTCATAACAAGATAATCTGAAAATCCAATGCCTAAAACCTTTTTAAGTATATCAAACACCTTTTTGTTTGTAATTACTGAGATTGAACCAAAAACCTTTTGTTTTTAGTAAACATTTTTTCTAGCCACCCACTTTGTGGTTGCTTGTATAAATCTGGTAGCTTTAATCCAGTGGTTTACATGAATGAGATTTCATGCTAATCAATTTAATTTCTTTTTCTTTTTTTTTCCATTGTATCATAAAAACATAAACATTATTTTTTGACTAGAAAAGATTTCCAATCCGCACTGTTTACTAATGGCCATAGAATGACAGTTTGTGTAACTTGCAATAAAAAATAACTAAAATTATGATGAGAGAAATACTAGTCAAAAATAATTAATTGTTCATCTGATAAAAATTCAAGATAGTTGTAATTAAGTTCATGTAATAAAATCTATCTTTAGGTTATTGCATTATGTTAATTTAAAAAAAAAGTTATATATGAATGGTTTTTAAAAAAAATTTCTTTAGAAAATAATGTAATATTTATGAGAGACCACCAAATTCTTTGAAAATCCAGAAAAGAGTACTTGTCTACTTTTTAGATGTGTACAGACATTATAATTGCTAACCAACTGTATTTTGTGTCCTGGAAAAAGTAGTTACTCACAGGCAGAGAATTTTGTAAATGGATTAGACTTGAAAAGATCAGATTTTAATAACATCAGGTATTGCCAAATTATCACTCAGTTATTATTGATGAGTTAAAATATTAACTTTTTTTATGAACTGAAAATTGATATTACAAGAGGAAAAACTTTGATATCTGGCATTAATATTCTTTTTTATATATTAATATGCTCTCTTTATATGGTCATCTTATTTGCTTGCTATTCATCATGTTTGCAGTAATATTAAACTGTTTTTTCCTTAAAAATATCTCTCAAAAAGAAATATTTAATTTTGTTTTTTATTTGCCATTTGCAGAAAGATTCAACTGGACAATGGCTGCTCGATCAAGTCTGTCAACGTCTGAATCTAATTGAAAAGGATTACTTCGGCCTACGATATGTTGACATGGAACGGCAACGAGTGAGTTTTCTTCTTTTTTATTGCTTTCTCTCCATAGATATCCACTTCAATTTCAACCTGTCATTTTGGGAGAAAATTTAATGTGGTCTTAAGTTTATTATTCCTAAGCAATCCTTTAAGCACAAACTCTTGCACCATGGGCAGGTATCAATATCAAAATGAATAACCAAGTTATTTGACAGTTGTGGATGCTTTGGTTGACTGGTGTTTTAGTATAAATAAATATGCTCACAGTATTCAGTCTCTTTCACTCATATTTATCTCTTACTTACCTGTTTCAATACAGAAGTGTATTTGCAGAAAACAGTAACAATAACACACTTTCTATAAACAGCCAATCTTTATCTGAAATACATAAAATATAACACAATATGCAACATAAGAAACATTTCAGATAATATTATGAACACGTTACTACTTCCTCATCTGATAAATTCTTCTATAAAGAAATGGATCACAATGTGAACATAATTAATACTATACTTTTTAAAGTACTCATTGAAAATGAAACTCTGGCTCTCAAAAACAGCACAATTTATATTGTACTATGAGTGGGTACTCAGTGTCCAACTTTTACCTTCCCTTATCTTGGAGTTATTTCAATACATACACATGCCTATGAATAGTGATATTCTTTTTTGAAATTCGCTGTCAACTCCTTAAAAGTTGAAGAACAAACAAGTGATATTAACTTGAATTTAAATATGCACTAAAATCAAATATTTTTTGGTTTCTAAAAGTGATTTTGGAGATGATTTATATGGAAGTTCAGAGCTTAGGCATATTGATTCAAAATCTATTCAATTTTTCATTTAAGGATAATTGCAAAACATATTGGTTGAAGTAAAGAGTTTCAAACAGTAGCCATGAGGATATAACTTGAGTCAAATTGCCAATGTTCAAAGGCATCTTTTCTAATAAATATAGGCACTTTATAGCTTTAATGTATTCAATCTTATAGTCTGGGGGCCAGCAGGGCCTACCCTGCACCCCCTCCCAGATTCCTATGAGTAGGGTACCAAAAGGTTTCTTAGGATATCCGCATTCAGAAAAAAGTACCTCATTTGCATTAAACAAAATGGCTGCCAGCACACACCAAAACAATCCAGAATTTCATATCTTGGCATATTTGAGTACTTTAAAGGTCTAAATCATGGTTTTCAGACATGAGGTATTCAAAATTACACTTTATTTTACCATAAATGTAATTAATTATAGGTATTCCAGCATTTTACAAGGAAATTTCAAGTATACTTTATAGGCCAAAGTCTATGGATTGTGGATTTAATTCATGATGGTGATTTATACATATATATCTCGTTAAAAAAAGAATTTCACCAGCTTTCCAACAGTGTATCCTGTCAATTTGTATCTGTTGGGCTTAGAAAGTTACAGCCCAAAATGTGAACTCTATACTTGTGATTTTCTTGTAAAATGCTGAATCCCTAGCTTCACTAACTTTTAAATTTTCATGTCCAATATATACACTGCTGGAAAGCTGATGAAATTCTCATTCTAACGAGATATATATGTATATATAACCATCAAGAATTAAATCCATAATCCATATGTGAACTATAAAGTTAAAATTTCCCAGTAAAATGCTAAATATCTATCTGCATGTTTTGTGGCGGTAATTTTTCATGCCCAACAGATACAAATTGATAACATACACTGTTGGAAAGCTGATGTAATATATATGTATATATCTCCATCATGCATTAAATCCATAGACTTTGGCCTATAAATTATACTTGAAATTTCCTTGTAAAATTCTGAAATGTCTGAAAACATGATTTAGCCTTATAAAGTACTCAAATATGTCAATTGGGAGATGAGATATGAAATTCTGGATTTTTTTGGTGTGTGCTGGTGGCCATTTTGTCTTTGAAAATGAGGTATTCTTGGGAACATCTTTTTTCTGAAAGAGGAGATCCTAAGGAACATTTTGGTACCCGACTCATAGGATCCTGGGGAGGGTGGGGTGCAGGGTAGGCCCTGCTGTCCCCTGGACTATCAGTCTTCCAAGTAGACATTTATTATTATAGTCCTCTTTAAGCTCCTCTTCTTCCAGGTATAACACATTTCCTTTTCATATCTGAGAGTGATATTAATGTATCGCTTGCATTTGAATTATAGGCCTTTTGACTTTGTCAAACACTTTGAATCATGCAGAAAATGCTTTATCAATATACTAACTACATTCAGTATTGACATATCAGTATTGAAGCGTTGCTCAGAGGCCAGATTAGAAAATCTAAATTTTGACTTGGAAAAAAAAAAGAAGATGCTTAACCAACACCTGTATTGTTATCTTTCATTGCTTCAGTGCTGATAAAATTTGGCTATTTTTACCTTGTCAGTCTATTTGGAAAATTAACACATTAGGCATAAGCTGTAAGAGATTTTGTTTCAGAAAACCACCTATCTTAACACTTTGCCCTTTTATTCGCATTATCTTTTCTTAGGCTCACTTCTGCTCTGTTGTTTTTTAACCTTACAGCTCTACATTCTTTTCACATAACTGACATTTAACATTTAGGCATGCACACACACT
>VCCN01000420.1:19679441-19692320 GCA_006491835.1 Architeuthis dux | reverse complement strand
ACTTTGTTAATATATATACTATGTATATATTATTTATTTCTTAGGCTTTTGGGAGGAAGTATGGAAATGTAACAGAAGATTATGATAAAATATAAAAACCTAAAAGATTGTTTTTGTACTGAAGTCATGAATAAAGACTTTGAAAATGAATTTAAAATGTTGGTTTGCCACTATATGGTCATTATCTAATAGAAAATTTTCTAATTATGTTACAGAATCACATTTATAAGAATCACAGCACATAATACATGGGCTCAATAATCCAAGATGTTTGAACTGTCTACTTTTATTCAATTTAGAGAATTTATTATTTTGGTTTGACAGTCATCTGTTGGCAAGTTATCTGTGGAGAATGGTGATATTTAGTATTTTCTTTAATGTTTCTCCAATTGCATATTTGTCTGCTTGATTGCCTAGAGATGATTTAATTATACAATCTCATTCCTTGGAATGATTTCTTTAATTATCATAATGCATATGTGCATATGCCTTGTTCATTTTGATGGACATTGATCAAACATATAGGAATGTTTAAGAATGTTGTACGCGTGTGTGCACATGATCACTAAAACCATTTAGAGAAGCTTAAGTTATTTATCTGTGGATTTGCAACAAAATTTTAAATAAAGAGTTAGGTTAAGAAAACAAAGACAATTGAAAACTACACCAGTAGAAATAGTACATTACAACATTAATCAGTTATATGACTTCCATTAAATGTTGCTTTTGTGAAGCCATCATTGCTATAACTAACAGCAATACTAGTTTAGTCAACAAAGTTGAGCAGTGTTACATCAAATCATTATTAAAACTAGTTACTTTTGAGGCCTTTACATTGGACATGCTTCATCAGCTTTTTTAGTGGCTGCTCAGATAAACATTGTGGCATTAAGGAAATCAAATAATTACATAAATAATTTATTGTTATTAATATTTCTTAATTCTATAATTTTTATTTATTTTATTATTATATATGAATTTTCACACCAGTGCTAACTGATGGCTCTTGTTGGGGATTGAATGACAGCAAATCTCTTCAATACTTCAGCACTCTCCCCAATATTCTTGCCAATTTCAATAATGCTGTTTGGATAATTTTAATTCTTCCTTTGATTTCTATCTCTTCTGATCTTTTTGCAAAGGTTTTTGGGACTGTTCCAAGCACTCCATTCTCGGATACAGTCTTGATATTTATCCAGCTTTTTACTCCCTCTCAGTTTCACTCTGGGGTACAGAAGTGACTGCATCCACTAGGTTTTCTTTTCTTTGTTTACTACTACTACTCCTCACCTGGATAAGATGATCTGTTTGAATTTCAATGTTCCAAAGAATCTTACTTTCCTCTTTTCCAAGTCATATTGAGTTTTATTCTATTTTATTAAAAAAAAATAATAATGTTACAAAAATTGAAATATCATTTTGATTTTTATAAATCTAATTTTTTTAAATATATAGATATGTAGAGAAATGCCAAAGTATTTGACTCGAATCTCATTGTATAACGGTATCACTCTTCAAGACTCTATTACTCATGTTTAATAGTTCAGTGTACTCATCTACTTGACCCACTGCCCATACAAGTCATTGTGTAAGTGTGATCTCATCTCACAAGTAAAGAAATACAATTATATAAAGTCTCTTAAGCCTTTTGAACTTAGAGGCATGTAGATTTGAAGTTAGGTTTGTTGAGGCTAAAAACAAAAGTTGAGAATATTTGTGTAATTAACTCAAGCCTTTTATAAGTGTCTTGGTTTGTAGTTCTCAAAAGTTTTTGGGTCACTGCCCTTTTGGCTCTCATAGCAATTTCCAAGTAACACATAATCCAACACATAATCATGCTCTCAACTCAAAAAGAATTTGTAATAAAGAAATGCTTTTTATTTAGAATCAAAGCAAAGTCTTCATTCTTTTTCGTCCCTTTTTTTAAAAATCTATCCCGCCCCTATTTTGATGGGTGATTTTCAAAAACTGATCTGTTAAAATTCCCTTGGCCTGCATTGGTGCACACTGAAAACTTCATGGGTTTATGTTGTGTGGTAGGCTGTCACATACAGACAGACACTCTGACTTTTGGTGAATTATAATAAGATAGACTGTTTGTCATTCCTCTTTGTTGTTCTTTGGCAAAGAAGGGATGAGAGCAAGATGTAAAAGAATTAGGGCTAATGATATATTCCTATGTACGTTACAAAATAGTAGCTGTAGATGACCAGAGACAGACTAGAATCATACAATGCAAATACTCTTCAGTACCAAATAATTATTCAGACATGAAGATCTGCAATTCCACCCTAATAAGAAATTTGACATTGTGTTTACTTCAATGGAGATGTTACACCGGGCATCTTTCTTCACATGTCGTTATAACTGAATATTTCAAATAGCAAAATATGTATGCATTCACTTGATTTTATTGGTTTGAACTCGGGCAATCAAGAAGAAAACTTTATAATCTGTTCTTTGTGGCCAGACTGCATTGTTCTAGAGCAGATTTGAAAATGTACAAATTATACAGAAAAAAAATCTTCAAATTTGTAGGTCTTTGGTCTATGTTTTACATAAGATTCATAACACTGTCATCATAAAAGCTTCCAGTAACTTTGGTTAAATTATGGTAGGCCTAGACATACACAAATGCAGTTTTTCTGGCAGCTGTAGATGTTATGCTGCAAATGAGACCAGATTATACCCTGCTCTTCTCTGCAGATGATGCTAAGTCTTGTAATTTTTGATTTGTTGGCATCACACCAGTAGTGATTAATAATAACATCTCCATTCACAAAGTGTATGTAGGTAAATCAATGTTTGTTGTCTAATGATGAATAAAGCATTTATTTTACACAACAAATACTTATTTTTCAACTTAATCCCCTCCCTTGTCAATGCACTTAATTCAGTGGTGAATATTAATCACATAGCTTGAACATCATACAATGAAAATTTCAAATCAAAATTTAGCTAATAACTGTGTCAGGGCTGCAGACTTATTAATGCACCATTTTGTATGTGTGATTATATTTATATATAGATATAGATATATATAGAGAGAGAATCTTTATAATTCAGTTTGATTTATTATGGATAATGTAATTTCTCAGCATTGACCATCTTAAATGATTCTCCTGGCAACTTCATTCTCAGGAATGAAATTGCTTTGTTCAGTATCATGCTACTTCTTAGCAGATAGAAATTATTGTATCTAAATAAGAATTTTTGGTAAAGATCTACTTCCGTTAACCAAGTCGAAAAAAACATTAAAAAAAAATTTTCATTTGACAGTAAGTTTTGTGCTTTTAATTCTTTAGACCGTGCCTGGAATTATTAGTTTTTAGAAAAAAAAATTTTGTTAAGTTTTATGATAGGGTTTCTATTTACAATGAAAATGTTATGGTAAACTCAGCACTTACTTTCCGTCAGTCGTATTGAAGTGGCGCTTTGAAGCATGCAGTTACTTCCTTTATTTTCTTTGTAAACTTCCATAAAAATCACTTTCGTAAAAAACTTTTATTTTTGTAAATTTTTTCTTAATGGAATATTTGGGGGGTTTCTGGACTCTTTTAATCTTGTGTGAGCACTACCAGACACACCAGTTTGTGTAGGACCTTGCAAATTCACAGGAGTATACATTGTAAACACCTTCTGAAAATGTTTGTTTTATTTTTGGAAAAAATGCTTGTTTTCCTTGTAAAAGAAAATCAATGCGAGTATCGCTTTTTTAAAAGAAATAGTGGCAGAAACATACACACATGCATGCACGCACCGCACCACCTTTCTATTTTCCAGCAAAATCAGGTCAAAAATTTGACAGTAATTTTTTTAATTATTTATTTTTATTATATGAAGTATTGTAAACCAGGGCTCCTCTGGGGGTCCCATGAAGATTATTGGGTTCACAGAAATATTTTAAAATCTTCTTTTTTTTAAAGAATAATAGTTTTTGGGTGATTTTTTTAAAAAAAAAACAAACTTTTTTCTCAAAAAAATAATTTTGCGTGGGCGGTCTTGTATAATTGTGTCAGCGTTACCAGAGAGTGATTCACTTACTGGCTGGGTTGGAGTGTTTTTCTGTAATTTTGTTAATGATATAAGTGACCAGATGCGGATGACTTGAAATAAATTTTGCTCTTTTGAAATTTTACTTTTAAGAAATAAACGTACCGTTCATAAAAATGTTAATTTTAAAATTTTAAGGTTTTTTAAAAGTTTGGAAGTTTTAGAATTTTAATAATTATTACATCTAGAACGCTGAAATAGAAAATATTTTTCAATTTCAAGAAATAAGGTAGTTTCTTTTATGCTACTTCTTTGTACACTTTTTTTTGTTGTTTTTCTTTTTGTTTTTGAGAAATCTGCTATTTTAAATCTTGTTCTTTTTGCAGGATGGTTGTAGCTAGAAGGGATATAAAGTTCATTTTTAAAATTTCATTGATTTTAACCTAAGGACATTAATTAGCTTAAGTTCCAAAGTTGAATATTTTCTCCTGCTCACTTGTTAACAATTTCTTCTTTCATGATTTATGGATTTGTGATAATCTTTTATCCCTCTGCTGCTGATTTGCCATGACAATTTATCTTTATAAATAACTAGTTAATCCCTGTGAAAAGAATTCACGGATATATTTGAATTTCTATGAAATGATTTTTAATAATAGTGAATTTGTTTCAGTGGAAGAGTCTATAGTTTCAAGTGGGTAGGAGATATTTTTATCAGCAAAATTGTTACCTTTAAATGGAAGAGTCCATTGTTATGGACAGAAAAACCAAAAAAAACATTGTTCATTATATAAGTAGATTAACTTAGCATAAGTTGGTATCAGACCATCAATACAGGGAGATCCAATGAGTATCGAACCCACTAGCCAGCAAGATTAGCTTGCTGATCATTTCTGTATGACATGCATCCTGATCCTTTTTTTTTCTTTTTTTTTTCCATATGATTTATTAACTTAGCATTTTGGTATCGGACCACCAATAGTAGGATATTCAATGAGAAGCAAACCCATTAACAACAGTCAGCAAGATTATCTTGCTGATCATTACTATATGACATGCATCCTGATCCATTTTTTTTCATATGATCTACTCGTTAAACCTAGTAAAAAAAAAAATGTACGGATATAATTAGGATTTCTATGAGATGTTTTTTTTGTTACTTGTAAGAGTCCATAGTTTCAAATGGTGGGTAGAAGGTATTTTTATCAGCAAAATTGTTACCTTTGAGTGGAAGAGTCCATTGTTACGGACAGAAAAATCAAGAAAATAACACTGTTCATTATACTTATCGTATAAGTAGTTTTGTTTATTTAATGTACAAACCAAATACAGTTACTTGTAAATTGAGTGGATGATACTTAGAATTGAAATCTGAGTTTTGTATCGTGTAATTCAGTGTTTTACTAGGTGAGTTGTTTAATGGGATTAGATTTGTGAAAAGATTATCATAGTTTGCTAGTTGAGATTGCAATAGCCAACTGTATTTTTCCAAATATGAGCAATTTACTAGCATCAAGAATAGTATTCAATTGTAGAGCAGATTCACTTTGAAGGTTAAGAATTTAACAGAGAAAGGGTAAGACTCTTGATAAATGATACTTTATCAGTCCATCTCTATCATCTACTTATTAACAATAACATGTTTTTCAAGTAAAAGTAAACTGTCTTAAAATGGTTTCAGGCAGTTCTTACAAAACTCAATGCTGCTAAATGTTTTGCGCTGATAAAATTTTATCAGCATTATATAAGAACTCCATGTGTTAGAAACTGATTTGGGCTCCTAAAGTACAGGGAAGGTATATGGTATGTCACAAAACAGTATGATTCAATCAGTATATAAAAATGTACACTGTATTAACGTTTAATCTTAGTGGTTATATGAATGTCATAAAATTCTGTTTCTAGTATGTTAAAAGGTTTTTATGGATTTAACTTTTCTTGCAAGAAAGTAGTTCTCTTAAAGATAGTCTCAAAAGTCATGTGTTTTGATTAAGACCAGCTTAATTTTAGTAATAACTCCCTGGGACCTACTTAGAAGGTGATTGTAGAAATAAATTAGTAATCTCTATCTCTCTTTTTTTTAAGTCCCTCATCCCTCTGTCAGTTTTTCTATACACTTTTATGTTTTTCTCATTATTAATTTCTCAATTTGCTAAATTATCTTCCATGGTACTTGAATAACCATATTTATTACTAAATAACCATTATTATTACTAATAAACACTCAGAGAGCACATACCTCTGCCAATGCCATTGTCGCTAAAAACTGAATGAGTTCCTATATATCTACGATGCAGGGAGGTAACTGTAAGAAATTCCTGGATGCACCCCCAAATTTGGTCCACTCGGATGGTGGAGTGGTTAGTAGTCTGCCTCACATGCAGAAAGTTCAATTCCTGGTATGAGCGGAGAGTGTGGAAACCTCTTCATCAGGACAAATTTCCCTGTGCACTCAGCAGCTAATTGAGTACACTCTAAGCTGTGTGATTAGGGTGGAGGTATACCTTCGGTGGACTTGCATCCTGCCAAGGGGGTGGTCATAAAAAACTTGTAGGAATAAAGTCCTGGTCTCGACCAGACTTGAAACTTGCAAGGATCACTCAGCTGACGCATGCAACAGAAACCGAGTCTTCATCACCGGCAGTTCATACTCCATTGAGAGTTGTCTCTTAAGAGACGGGATGTGCTTCATGCCCAAATTTAATCAAGGCTTCTTTAGCTCATAGCCCACCCTTCCCCCAAAAAATGTCATTGAAATTCATTGAGAACTTTTGGAGATATTGTGTGGTCAAACAGACAGACAAACACAGGTGAATACATATAACTCTTCCAAAGGTAAACAAACAAACAGTTTAGTGGTTACAGGTTAACAAAAAAGAGGTTAAACTAATTTTAGAATTTTATTATGCAATTCTCATTGAAGATATTTTCTGTGACTCGGAGAGCCGCACTTACCTGTCTGCTACTTTCAGAATGACTGCAACAGAATTGTGATCTCAAAACAAGATGTGACTCTAATTTCCTTGTTGTCTCTAAAGACCCTTTCAAAATTATTTTGGGTAACATAAACAGATCTTTTGGAAATGTTACCAACTTTCCAATTACTCGGAACATAAAGCATTCAAAGAAGTTAGACTGTCTGATTTGTCAATGTAACTTAACTTCACTCTTTGTCTTTTTTTTTTAAATAAAAAACTTTAATAATAAATAAAATGGTAATGGAGAAAAGCAGCAACAGGAGGGGATGTGGGGGCATTACTGAATAAAGAAAATAAAGAGTTTTAGGGTGTGTGTTTGTGTGTGAGGGGGCAAGTCTTTGTGTTGGGAGCTTTTGCTACAGTGAATCATGAAGTTAGCGAACAGTCAGAACTTCCTGAGTACAATGACTACTTCCCTGTGGGGAACTATTTTGAAGAAATGAGAAAGAAGAAAAAAAGATTTTTAGTTTCCATTATGATGCAGAAAATCCTTCTTCTGATTACTGTATTGTTTGCGTGTGTTGACTGTTGATTCTACATTCAATCAGGTGATTATATTCACTTTGCACAGAACAAATCTTCAATTAGTCATGCACAAGCTAACAAATGTCCCTCATCTATCTACAACTTCTATATATTTGTGGATTTTCATCAGGGCTATAAGTGACACATTAAATTTTAATTTTTTATCAATCTGTTAACCTAGGTCAATAATCACTGCTACCCACAACACTGGTTTATTGTTGGGTTTAGGTTATTCATGTGTTCTGACATTTATATGTATCTACTAGCAAGGATACCCATCATTGCCCATGGAAAACATAACTTCAAGTTAGACAACACAGTAGAAAATATGAATCTAATTTCCTCTTACCCAACACAACAAATGAAAAAAGAGTATTATTTACACAGAGACGTAAATGCGAACCTCCAATATGCGCTGTTAACTAGCTGTTGTAGATTGATGACGTTAATGAAGTAGTGAGCCAAGAAATCCCCCCACCCCAAGTAAGATGAAGCTAAATAGTAGTAAAAACTTAAGAATAATGGTCTATAATACTTCAACCCTCACCTAAAAACTAATAGAATAATTACTTACAAAGAAAATCTGTTGGCTTGACTATGAAATGAATTACGTAGTCAATGAGAAATCAAAGGTGTTGCGTGAACCCTCCATTCACTATGAACAGAATTACGTAGAATTCTTGTCAATGAAAAAAAGGAGTGTCAGACGGTGTCGTCCAGACACCCCAACTTCTTAAAGACCGACTCTCGTAATTTGTGCAGAAATGAAGAGAAAACCATGGGGGTGAGAAATAAAGATAAAACATTTTTAAAAATCGTCACACCTTACCATTTACATTTTGAGAAAACTTAGATACATATGTTGCAAAGTGTTGGCAGCAGAACTTATCGGAAATGTGAAATACATGTGTGTGTATTTTGCATATATATATGTGTGTGTGTGTGTGTGTATACAGAGATAGAAAAAGATCAACATGGATCCATGTGTGGACCAGGGATATTCTACAAATAATTAAGTGACAAAAATGGACATGGGCTTGATACTGAGCAAGAAGAAATGAGAACAGTTAGAGCAAAAGACTAACTGATTGGTGCCCATGGGACAGCAAATGCAAGAAAAGACCAGACACAAGATGGAGAGATGAGATAGAAAGGTTTGCTGTCTTAACATGGCAGAGGTCAGTGCAGTTGCGGTCATCATGGAAGGATATTGAAAAGGCCTTTGTTCAGCAGTGAACTTATGACGGCTGATGATGACATATATATATATATGATGGTTGAAGAGACATGCAAATTTGGTGGCTTGTGATTGGGGTGTGAATTTAATACTAACTTGGTGATCATTCCCTAGTCAGTTTTCCATTGTTTTGTGCATGGTAGGTATGTGTATGATCTGAATGTATACACACACACACACACACAAAAGTGCCACCCAAACTTGGGGAACTTAAGGAATGAAATGGTTTCTTCAAAGAAAGAAAATAATTGATATATAACAAGCTTCTTTCTTTATTTCTTGATGTGATTTCAAGGGATGTTGGAAATGACTGGCACGACACAGGAAATGCTGGGTAACTTGAGAGATCCAGGAGGGTATTCCACTACTTTTCAGGTCGTAAGTCAGCAGAGCCTGTACATGAATAGTCCAAAGGCCTTTTAAGGTGAAGTGACATATATATTTGAGAGAGAGAGAGAGAAAGTTACTGACTTTATGGGAGGGTATTGTCCCAGCATCTTTTTATTTCAAATTAAAGATTTGCATCTTTATGATTAACTTTCATAGTTTTAACTTTGATCATTCACCAATTGGTTAATAATGGAAAGCATCTTTTGTTAAGGAATTTTATCTAGTTTAAATTTTCCCTGCCTTGAATTTTAATTACTAACGCAATATATTGAGCACTGGAGATTAAAACTTTGATCTTGGTCTTCATTCATGTGTTGTACTACTATTTTTTTCTTCCGACAAAAGGAAACAAATATGGTGGGAGGAGAATAAAAAAGATGGATTTTGACTGTTGCTAATGTCTTTTTATGACTATATTAATTTCTTAGGTAGGGGTGAAAGAAAATTGAACCTGTTGAAAGGTGATCACTTATTTTAATGTCTTTATTACAAAGAGATAAATAAGTTGAAAGAGATAACCTTTGATATTACTTTGGTACATGGTAATTCTTTTTTTTTTCTTGTTGATGACAGGTTTTTTTTTCATGAAGTTTTATTGTGACAAGTGATATATTTATTGTTTCCTTCTGATTTCTTTTATATATTACTAGCATAGTATGAGTCAAAAATGAAAGGATTATTAATGTATGGATCTGTGCACTCTGCCTAGGATCAAAGTGTTGCTCCCTGGCCCTCTGTCTAAGTTCAGAGTGCAGAGTCTGTGCTCATTGAAAAGTGTTACACACACACACACACACACAAAAAAAAATATATATATATATGTGGATACACATTCTGTTTTATATACATGGATTCTTTATTAATCTTCTGGAGAAAAAAGTTTTCTTCATTTATAAAGGAAACAGTTTAGTTTTCATTGTGTTTATTCTTTACTAAAAGTGATAAAACATTAAACTGCTGCCATTTAGTTTAGCTTGATGATTTTTCTTTTGTAATTTTTGTTTCAATAACAATTTGTTGTCTACTGCTAGGAAGTAGATGCTCTAGCTGTGTTATTTTAGGTGCGATGGAATTTCTTGGAAATTTTGATTCATTAGAAAGTTTTGTTTGTATGTGGTATTTGCAAGCCTTATAAGACAGTTCAAAACATAAAAACAACAACAAAGATGAAAAAATAAACATCTTCAAGTATTACAGTGTGTAATGTGCCTGTATGTTAGGTGAGTGTACTGAGAATTTATCTGGATGCCAGCAGTGATGATGCATTTTCTGGCTTTGGGGATGATTATTTATATTCTGTGCATACTAATTCTGCATGCAGAAGATATGTGGTTTCCTGAAAAGTCATTGCAAACTAATTTTGAAAACTTCACAAAAGTTAATTCCCATCCCAAAATCCTCTTGCAAAATACAGATGCATGCAAATTGTATGCTGTAAAAACTCTGTGTGTGTGTGTGTGTTTCCTCTCTGATGTACACACAGAGAAAAGTATTTCTATTTTATCCAATTGTTCGAGAGTTACAGCCAAAAGATGTATATAGTGTTGTATGTATATTATGAATGTGTGTGTGTGTGTGTGTGTGTGTATGCATGCATCCATGCATATTATGAATTTGCACTTTTTTAATTATTTCTGAAGTACTTTTTAAAAAAAAATCCTTTTCATTTTCTTACCTTTACTTTTTATTCTCCATGAATTTTTCCGAGACTTTAAGCTTTTTGCAGATCTTTACAATATTTTCTTTGATAGGTGATGTGAGCTGTAAGATTTCCTGAGGAATTGAATATTTAAAAGGAAAAATAATTTTTTTTTCCCAATCTGTTCAATGCGAAAAGTATTAAGTTTAATGTTAACTGCCTCAATCAATATTTTTGGTATTTAACAAGTTTATTGCACATGTGAACCTGAAATTATAATATTACTGCAACAATATCATTACAAAATATTGATTTCTTTGAAAGTGAGCAAGATTGGCTTAATTTGAGATTTTATTGTAAAAGCAGAGAGGATACTTGCTCTATTATATTCAGCAAATCTTTATCATTTTTTAATAATAAAGAATAATAAATACCCTAGCTGTTAGTATATCCAGATATTTAAAATAACTACAATGTTATCTATCTTGCCATCCATTTATTCTCTTCTCTGAATATTTTATTCACAGCTAAAAACTACAGGTCAATTTTTATTACTATTTTTATTAAAAATTGTTAGCAATGGAAGGAGAATAGCCAGCTTTTTGCTCTTTGGCTGGTGTGTATGGCGGGCTTTTTAAAAACAATTACTCTTATTGTTCATTTATTCATACAAGCATGTAAATTTATGGATGTAACTTGTGAATGCTATTGTAATCATTTTGAAGAATGGGTGTGTTTTGTGAACATTCATGCAGACAAATTGTTGACATCCCATCAGAATAGAAATTAAGGCTTAGAGGAGGGAAGGAATCATGTAGTGGCAGAGCTATACAGTTTGCTTTGCTGTCATGCAGGAATAATAAAAATGGCATTGCAGACACGTGACTCATTCAGGATGCCTTGGTATTTCTCAATAAACTGGTTATATTTATATTGATTAAACCAGTCTGCCAACTGCCTGGACCAGCAGCCTACCAGCCAGCTGTTTGTCTCGTGGATGTTGTCACTGGTGATGGAGCCGGTGGTGATATCATTGCTCTTATGGTAGTGTCTCCTCAGTTGAATGTGAATGTGAACGTGGGCGGGAGCTGATCGATATTGGCGAAAGAGTAAAAAAAATACATAGAAAAAATTAACTGGAGGGTTGGGGTGGTATGAGTGCATGCAGACACACTTACTCACTTCCCAGCAATAAAAATGCAGTTATAAAAGAATTGTGTTTATATATTAAAAGGAACACATACGGGCCACAGCTATGCACTGATTAGAATGTGGTTTATTCATATATGTCCCATGCGTGCAGCCACCTACTCACATATATACATACACACATGCTCATATATATGTGGATCAGGTTTGTATACACATACACACATTGTCCTTATGCACACATATAACAAATATTTAACTTTGTAAAACTACAGATATCAGTGTACATCCACCCACTGCATAGTGAAAGATATATTATACCAAACCCTATACAGATTCCTTCCTCGTACAGGAAGAATTTCAGTATAAAATGTAACAAATTCTATTTTCAAAATCTTACAACCAGTGCTGCGTAAAAAAGACAAACCTCAAAGTCACACCATAGATGCGCTAGTTAAACACGAGTTCAGTTAAATGTAAAAAAAATAAACAATGTGATATGAGATATGTTAAAATGTCATAGCTTCTTAAAAAACGAACACAACCTTACGTCACAGTTTGATTTTGAGAATTGATTTAAAAAAAGAACAAATAAATATTCTTTTATTATGTCATTAAAAAGTTATGTTCGATATGTCGACTTGTCAGTCAGTGACAACTATCGCTGCTAGAGAAGTGTAGTGTATCTAAAAATCAATTATCAAAGAATTTGATTAACTTGAAAAGTGCCATTAACATTTATTTTTGTGTGAAAAAAAGTATACAATTTATATATACAAGCACACATCATAACAATCATATTAATCTAGGGCTTTAAACCTTTGCGGTTGTGTACTAAACATAATTATTCTTAAAAGCATTGCTATCTATTGATAGCACTACATATTCCTGTAATCGATTTCATAGTCCCATAATACAATAGTTCCATAAGACATCATCAGCCATTATAAGTCCACTGCTGAACAAAG
>VCCN01000420.1:19651369-19661899 GCA_006491835.1 Architeuthis dux | reverse complement strand
TTTTTTATTATTATTATAATATTTCTTTTTTATTATTATAATTAACAACTGCTTTATATCTTCTTGATTAGTAATATTATCATGTGAATAAAATTAATAAGGCTTATGATTATTCTATGAATTATTTGAGCTAGTATATTCATTTTTGTTTTTGTAGAATAACATTCTGAGTAATGTGTTTATTGGTCCTCTTCAGGTGTATTTTGCATTTGATAATCCTCATTTTTGTTTTGTCAAATTTCATTCAACACTTCAAGTAGAATAATTCTCAGATCCAAGCAACAAAGAAAAAAATTGAATGATATTCAAAGATTACTGGATGCAGCATATGCCTGAGAAAGACTAGATAATATATCAGCTGGAATATTGTTAAAAACAACAAAGATGAGGATCTAGACTTACGTAATTTATGAAATAATGACAATGCTTTCTCTAAAATATTCAGAGAAAGCATAATAAAAAAAAAGATTGCTCATAAAAACTTCAGAGAGCCTGCAATGTCTACCCAAGTTATTTTTACTCACTGAAGGTCCCTCTAGTGGTTCCCAACCGGAGTTAGTCCAAGGGAAATAAGGCTATTAATTGAAAAAAAAAGAAGAAAAAAAAGTGCAGTCTAGAGATAGGGTTTTCTGCACTTCTATCTATCAAGTCAAAGACTCAAAATAAGCTCCAAGGTGTACTCTCACTAAAAGACCCACAAATTGAAGAACTAGTAGCAAAAAAACAAGGACAGGGATCACATTGATGTCTATATCAGTTATGTTAGCAGAATTCTTATTTTTTTTTGTAATGAATAAGAATTTTAAATGAGGTGTTTCTAATTATTTTCACTGGCTTTCTTTGAGTAACAAATACACAGCAGTACAATTATAAAATTAAACTAATTCTTAGTATGAAGCTGTCTAATTATACACAAAATAAAGTTATTATTTGAAATTATTCTTGGTTGCAACTTAATAAATGGATGGGGTGGGGATACTAATAATCTTATTGGCAAAGGTGGGGAATGACTCAAAGGTTGGGAACCACTGCTCTAGCATGTCCAATTGGTTTCATTAGTCAACTCAAAAGTTCCTACAGGGCTAGGACTATTGTTTCCTTTTGTGATCCATGGGGATATTTCATATCTTTATGTAGTTCCGATTTTACATGAATGTACTTCTGCAATTTTCTGATGTTCCTTCAAATAGATCCTGTTTATAGCAATACTATATTATTCATTGTGTCATATCTTGTGTCCACCCCCTCCCCCAAAAATACTACATATGCCCCGAAAATAATGATACCACTAGTGTAGTGTTGATTTTACAAAAATACAAGTCAATTATTTACACTAGAGGTGAGAAAATCTTTTTCATGATTTTAAACACATAGGTATAAACCACATTATTTTATAAGAGCAATTAGCAAAAACAAAAATCATAAGTTATTTATTGTTAGCAGTACTTTAGTAAAATAGCAGATATTAGGTTGGTGCAAAAATAATTGCAGTTTTTCACCATCAACTTTTAAAGCAGTATATCTCAGCTTAGAATAAAAGTTATTAATCGAAATAAGAACCTTCAGAATCTACACATTTTTGCCAACTAGAAAGAAGTCCAGTTATTCTGGAAGCATAGAATTCTGGGGTCCTGGAAATAATGAATTCTTCGAAGGTGTTTTGAGCTGCTGCTTGGTTGTTGAAGACCTTCCCTCGCAGGAAGTGGTTGAAATGCTTGAAAAAGTGGTAGTCGGTTGAAGAGAGGTCTGGTGAGTAAGCTGAGTGAGGTAGAGCTTCATAGCCTAATTTGTTCAATTTCTGCAGGGACATTTGCCAAATACTTCGTTGATATTGCGAGCAGTTTCCGTTTGAACTCGTACAACAAAATTGCTTGAATTTGCTTTTTTTCCATCTTTGATTTGACAGACTCAAATAAACCAGAATAAATAGTGAAAAGAAAACGTTCAGCTTAAATAAAATGGTATATTCCATGAATATAGTTATATAATAGTTTATTCCAAAATAATAAAAACACAATTATTTTTGCACCAGCCTAATATTTATATGATGTAATATAGTGGATTTTACAAGTTTATGAATTATATACTGTAAGTATAAAGCTTAGTTTGAATAAGGTTAAGGCAACTATTATATCAATAAAACCAACTTCTTTAACAGATGAGATACACAACTTTTTAAATAGTGGCTTGAAGAGTTTTATGTTTATAACAACATGCCTGTATAGAGAGACAATTTTTTTACCAGATGATCTACATTATTTATCTTTAAAGATGTATAAAACAACACAAGCCTGACTAATCTAACCAATGCCTAGCCTTTTTGCCTTCTCAATGTCAGTAGCATTACTCTTTACATCTGTTTAGTGCTAAATATCAACCAGCCAAGTTTTTTTTTCTCACTTTCTCTGCTTTTTGTCTCAAGGCTTTCTGCTTTGCTTAAACTATGTCTGTCATCTATTTTGGGCCCACGCACAAAAGACTCCAGCTCCAGAAATAGTCAGGGTTATTCAAGCCGAAAAGAAAAATGGAAAACAAGCAGACCCACAAGAAAAACCTAAGTCACAAGCAAACATTTATCTTTGGTAGCATGGACAGCGGTAACATTAGTGTTATTATTCTGTACATATATAATCCATAACTGCTTACATAGAGTTGTCATGTTTACTTTTGTTAAGATAAAACTTTTAGTAAATTTAGACCCTGATAAAAACTGTTTGGAAAAATAAAAAGTAAAATCCTTTATAACTGTATTCCTGGATACTATCGGTCCTTCAGTTTCTGCGTCAATCATCTTTAGCAAGTGGGTTTACACAGGATGGGATTGCAAGCCCCTAACCCCACTTTTTTTGCTATTTTTACCCATAGTTGGGATGATTGGATTCAACTGAATGAATCTCAATGAAATTTTGTGGAAGGGTTGGCAATGGGCTACAAAAGAAGTCAGGAAAATTTGGAATGTATCCATGCACGATTACCTCCCCTACATCCTAGGTGACTGTCAGCATCCACAAAATATTTCCAAAAGTTCCCTGTCTGTCCACACGATATCTCCAAAAGTTCCCAATGAAATTCTGTGGAGGGGTGGGTAATAGACTACGGAAGAAGTGATTAAAGTTTGGTGCGGATCCATCAACATTTACCTCACTTATATTATAGCTATCAGTCCACACAGGTGTTTGATTTTAAAACAAGGGTTGATTGTAAATAGCTCAAAATTACTTGCTCAAAATTACTTGCTCTGAGACATATGGTTCTTTTGTAAACTTGACTCAGCATGAATTTTCCTTTCCAACAATATATACAATACGCCCATATTTGAAGTGTTTTTTTTGTAACTCGTGCACCACAGCAAAAATCCGCCACTATGAATAATGGCGCTAAAATCTTTTTGCAACTGATCTGGAATGTCCACCCAAGATATTCTTACTCACTGAAGATCCCTGTAGCATGTCCAATTGGTTTCATTAGTCAACTCAAAAATTCCTACGAGGCTCTATTACAGTGCCAGGACTACAATGCATTTTTAAAATTAGGGTTAATGTAAGTTTTGAAAACATTGAATTGGGTGGCAAAAATAGTTTGTTTGGTGTATTAAGTAAAAATAAGCTGATTTTATTTTTAATTTCGACTAACTTTATTGAACAACATGTCTACCATTTTGTTCCGCTATTTCCTGCCATCTTTCAGGCAACTACATAATTCCATCTTCCAAGAATTGTTATTTTTCTAAGCAAAGAACTTCTCGAAATTTTTAATTAAGAGAATTCTATAAAGACCAGAATAAATGGTAATCTGATGGTGAAATATCTGGTGAATATGGCAGTTAAGTGAAAACTTCCCAGTCAAGCTGTAACAATTTTTGCCTGGCCATCAAAGGAAGTTGTGGTCTAGTGTTAACCTAATGGAATGTTACACTTTTTCTCTTAACAAATTCCTGATACTTTTTGTCTGTCAATTGCTTCAATTGGTTTAATTGGGTACAGTACTTTTTCAAATCAATCATTTGTTTCTCCAGAAGGAGCTCATATTAGAGGATCCTTTCAATCCCACCATATACACAGCATAACCTTCTTTGGATGAAGACCAAACTTTTGGTTAGTGGTGGTTCATTTCACTTGCTTTACAATCTGTTGTTGTAAAGTATCCACTTTAATCGGCCATCAAAATTAAAAAGATAAACAAACTCTGTTGCATGTCGTTGTATAAAGGAATGGGTCACTTTTCAGGGCTGCTACTGCTACTGGCACTGCCGTGAGGCAGGTACACCTCCTGACCCCCAACAGCCTCCTGACCCCAACTAACTTTACCGTTTTTGATCTAGCCTTTATATACCTAATGGTCATAACTCCTCCCACTTTTCAAATTCCCAATGGTTTTTTTGATAACATGATACCCCAGTTGGTCACGTAGGCAGTTTGACACAGATTCCAAATCTGACCACGCTCCTATCCACACTGGCCACCGGTAACCTGATCTGGTCTATTTCGTTACACGCCATTGTCAGGGGAAATAATCGTGCATGGATCCGCACCAAAATTTACTCACGTCTTCGGTAGCCTATTGCCCATCCTTCCACAAGTTTCTAATTTACAAAATATTCAGTGATTAATTTATCAAGTTAATTAGTTATCAGTAATGATTAGAGAAAATAATTGAAAACATTTTGGCACTTCACGATTTGATATTCTTTGAAGATGAGTGAAAAGAGATCGAATGGGAGATTACTGTAATGCAAAGATGGATCAAGGAATGATGAGTCAAGAAGACCTACTGAAAGCCATTATAAGCCAGAAAGCACTCAGAGAGCGCATACCTCTGCCAATGCCATTGTCAGGGGAAGTAATTGTGCATGGATCCACCCCAAAATTTAATAACTTCTTCCATAGCCTATTGCCCACCCTTCCACAAAATGGAAATTCATTGAGAACTTTTGGCGGAGACCATAACTATATCAGTGAATCCAAAAACGGGCATAATGTCCGTTTTTGTTATCTCATTAATAACTAGAAAAGCTGCCAACATGTTCACTCATACTTCAAAATGAAGCTGCAGTAATCAATTTTTTCTGCCATCTACTTGATGTAAATTGATGAATTTGTTTCCTACAAGGTTGTACTTCCTTATGTTGCCACCAAAAGGTCCTAGTTTCTAATCCTTAGAAGAATGAGGATATTTTTAGAAATCCTTTCGGGCTTATATTTTTAGAAGCTATTGATTTGTAAAATAGGAGAAAGGCAACCTCTATAAAAAATGCAAACCACCTATTTTATATTAAAATTTTTATCTAAGTACTGGCTGCTATTTATAGGATTAATGTTTGTGATTAAAGTTTTGTATATTGATTTAAAATTTATGGATTCTTTTAGTATTGAGAAATTGAATTGATTATATTTCAAATTTAGATATTTCTTTTGGTTATTTTGGTTTCTCTCTTATTTTTATGCTCTCCTTTCCCTCCTTTCCCTCTTCTATGTACTTCTCGTTTTTTCTTTTTCCGCATTCTTATTCTAAAGTGTTAATTTTATTATTCTCAATTTTATAATTTTGTTTTTGTTTTGCTTTCTTGTCTGTTCCTTTTCTTTCTTCCCCTCCTCTCTCCCCGTTCTCTTCCATCTTTGTTTTTCTCCCTCAGTCCATAACCTAATTCTCATTTTATATTTTCTTTCCCCCATCTGTTAATGTTTGCTCCTCCTCTTTGCTATCATTCTCCTTCTTTTTCTTTCCTCTCCTATCATTCTCCTTCTTTTTCTTTCCTCTCCTTTCTTCACATTCTGTGTTTAGAGTTTTTTTCTTTTAAATCATTTACCTCTGTCACTTTTACGTGTCGTTTAAATTCTTGCCGGATTACCTCCTCATATGGAGAGATATTTCCAGTCTATGTAAATCCATACTATAATCTTTCCATTGAGAGTTTAAAGAAAACTAGTTGACTATCCTCATTCTTATTTACCTATGTCAACAAAGTTGAAAAGAGTTATGTAATTGGTTGCATCCGTTCGCTTATTTGTCTGTTCATCTGTCCACCCGATATCTCCGAAAGTACTGAATGGACATCAATGAAATTTTGTGAAGTGTTGGGCAATGGGGTAAAAGAGAGGTGGATCCAGGAATTTATTTTGGATTGAGAGATGTTTCTGTTTGTTTTCATATATTCATGTATACACTCATATCAGAGAAAAGGTAATTGTGCATGGACCTGTGCCAAAATTTAATCGGTTCTTCCATAGCTTAGCATCCACTATTCCACAAGATTTCATTGAAATTCATTCAGAACTTTTGGAGATATTGTGTGGACAGCTATCTCCAAATGTTCTTGTGTCTGTCCACATGATATCTCGAAAGGTCCTCAGTGGAATGGACTTTTAGCAATAATATGTGGTGTTGACATATAAATACGATGTAGGGGAGGTAATTTCATCATTCCTCCTGTAGCTAATCATCCACCCTTCTACAAAGTTCTGTTGAAATTCACTGAGAACCTTTGGAGATATTGTGTGGACAGCTATCTTCAAATGTTCTTGTGTTGTCCACAGGATATCTCCAAAGGTCCTCAGTGATTTTCAATGAAATGATGTGTATGGGTGGATAGTAGGCTACAGAACAAGTGATTACATTTTGGGGCGGATCAATGTACAATTACTTCCCCTGACAATGGCGTTGGCAGAGGTATGTGCGCTCTGAGTGCTCTCTAGTTTTATTTGCATTTTTTGTTTTTTCTGACTTCTTGTAATTTTCTATTTTTCTCATCAATTTCAAATGCTAATATATGTATACTATACATTTTCAGAGAAACTATAAATTGTTTCTTGCCTTTGATTTAATAACTTTCCTCTGATTTTAGTGGATTTGTGCTACTTATTTGATCTTCTATAATTGGCTTTCATTTCTGTCTCTCCTTTAAAAACAAAAACAATATCAGCTTCAAAAGTATAAGAAACAAACAAACATCCATAGCAAACTAAAAAGTAAAGCAAACTCTGAAAACAATAAAAAAAAACCTATTACTTATACTTTCTATTGCTGTCATTTGTTTTTTTTTTGCATCTTTCTTTTATTCCTGAAAGATTTTTGTTTACCATTTGCATCATGCTGTGGTCACCTATCTACTTGGTGATAATGGTATGTTGCTGCCTGTTCTTCTTTACATTAACCTTGACTTTTCTCCTTCTACAAGAGTGATAGTTCCTTGTCAGTGGTATGGAGATAAAGAGTAAGAAAATAAATGCAAACCAAATTCTTATCAAATCTCTGCCTTTGGGATAGCTCAGTAGTTAATGCATTGGAATAGAGACTCTTGAGTAGTTTGATTTCTTTTATGTGTTAACTTTAAAACAAGGGCAAGTATCTTTACCTGAAGAAAGCTTGATTTTAAAATAGCATCCCCCTCTAGATAATAATAATCCTAACAAGTAAACTCTCAAACACCAGGAATTAAAATGTTAGAGCAGACTTAAGAATCCTGTATTTATGAGACCAATTCCAAATCAACTCACCTAATGGCCTTATTTTGAAGGACCCATAACTTCAAAATTTATCGAATAAAGGTAAAATGAAGCCAGAAATGGCTTATTTGGGTGGAAAACTACAGGGGTACCAAATTTCAGGTAGATATGTTCTTAAATAGCATAGTTATAAAGTGTCAATTTTGGCAAATCATTCTTGTGGCTCATAACATGTAAATTTAAGCAAATTTCAATTTGTCATAACTTCTGAACCATTTGTTCAATCAAGCTGAAACTTTCAGGGTTGAATTTTCTCTAGAAAAGGTATCACCTACTGTAATGTCATCAAAATCTAAGAAGGTGACCATGGGGACTTAAGAAATATTAGGTGATTTGTTATGGAATGACCCATGAATATAAGTTTTAAAATTTTGAAAATCTTATTTATTTATATTTAACTGGACTAAACTAAATCTGGTATAAAGCCACCCCAGTGAGGATCGAAATCATAAATGATGGCTTGTGAAACAAATGCACTACATATAGCAAAAATAAGTAAATAACTATTCAGTTCGTTTAAGCAGCTTGTATAAATCTTTTACTCACTCAAATTCACTAAAATCTCTTATCCCTGTATGCCTACCAGATAAGCCGATATTTATCTCACATGATTCACAATTCAACAGAAAGTAAATTATTTAGCATGTATTTATTTTTCAAAATATACCTTAAGGGTGTCAGTCAAGCTGGAATATCTTTTAGTACAATTTTCGAGGCTTGTTTTGAATGTACAATTTGGACAAGAGTAGTTTTAGTGTTATCTACCACGTTTCATCAAAATCTAAGATGGTGTCCATGGGGACTTAAGAAATATTAGGTGATTTGATATGGAATGAGCCATGCTTCTTTCCAATGATATTATCACTATCAGTATTTTTTTAATTATAAGTTAAAAAATATTGCTGTTGGTCTATTATCAAACTTTATATGGCACTGAAAATAAAGCTTTCTTCAAATAAACAATTGTCAAAAATTCTTGAGATGGAAGGTATCATCATTACATGATAGTTTAATCATCTTTCTTGCTTTTACTACAATGTTTCAACTAGTAAGTTCTTTTTCAGCATTTTGTGAATAGTCCTAAGTATTTATTTATAACATCACTGTAGTGTTGATTTTATAGTATTGTCCTTTTAAATACTTGGTCCTTCTTTTATAATATCTGATTTTCATTTATTACAACAAATAAATGTACTTTTATGTAAGTGCAAGCTGCTGTAGTTAGTATCTTTGCTAAGAGACACAGAGAAATGCAATTTATTGATTTTGGATTCATCAAACTGGGGATTGCTTGTGACTGGTGGGTTTATTAATGTTTAGCAAACAGTGCAATCTGTCTAGCTGAAATTTTATGTAATTAGCAACCAAAACTGTCAACATAGGTTTCTTCAGTTTTTAAGCATGTTTGACTGGCTATGTATTGCATGTACAGGCCGCACCAACGGAGCTAGAGTGCTGAAAATTTAAGCATTTACTCCTTATGTTTATAAAAAAAAAAACATTTTTACCCTCCCCCCCGGTTTTTAGGGGGGGGTCCATTTGCAATGTAAGTTTATGCTAAATTAGTCCCTTAGTTTGTGTCTTGCAGCATTCACACTTGTTTTTTGAAAATTCCGACTTTTTTAGTGATCACTGCCCAACAAAAGGCGAGAGAAGTAATTTATTCATTGATCAAACGTTTTTCCAATTTTTTAATTGGTCACCCCCAACACAACATGCTGCCAAAAGATATTGGTCACATGACGGTTTCTATTGAGTGACTAAACAGACCTGTATTTATTGAATATTTGGTTTTCTGAAATTTTATACCTTGCCACTTATTAACTTTTTTTGCAATTTATTCCAAGATATGAAAAAATAATCCAGTGAGATAGACATAAATCTTTAATTTATATGTTGGAACTTCTAAACTATATATTTTATTGTGTCAATACCTCATGAAAAGTAGTCAAGATTTGTTATTTTTTTTTTTTTACTGCATCAATACTTTAGGATAAACATTGTGTTATGATTGGTTAAGTTTTGCTTACGTTGATACCTCATTTAAATGTTGTTTTCTGATTGGTTCAGTTTTGCTTACGTAGATACCTCATTTAAAATGTTGTTTTCTGATTGGCTACAATCTGTCTGCATCAATACTCCATTTTACTTTTGACTTGTTGAATTAACTTCATCAATACCTCATGAAAAATGGTTCTTTTTGATTGGTTGCATTTTGCTTGTGCATTGCATAACAATACTGCCTTTTGATTTGTTGAGCCTGGTCTATGCAACTGCTGCTGTAACAGTTGATTTCTCCCCAGTCTGAATTGTATTGGTCTTGGCTATTTGCTTCAATTGGTTAACTTTCTTTGAGCTTTTGTTTTTCATGCACAACAATCATGACTGATTGGAAAATCTTTAAACTTTTCTGGTGATTTTTCTTGATTCATAACTTAATTTCTAAATTGCCCAATGAAATGAAAAAAATCACTCAAATCAATATTTGCTTTACTTTGGTTAATTTTTAAGCATGTTTTCTTTAGAATTATTTTAATTTATCCAAAACTGTTTAATAAAATTTTCTTCTTGATCATTTCATTTGTGGCTCAAAATGCAATGATTTGGTATCGATTTTTATTAAAATATCTTTTATTATAACCTGTTGTGAAAAGTTAATAGTTAGAAAATTTTGTATTTGAATCCTATATTTTTCTATTGGTTATTTTCTAAATCGCACAATAGTATGAAAATGGGGACATCTTGAAACCATTAAACATTATTCTTGTCATTGCCTAATTGAATCATTGTAGGTATTCTTCCTTTTTCACTCATCTGTCTTCAGTGCTCCTGGTCACATTTTTTAGCATAGAGCCTTGAAAATTTAAATGTGTAGTCCAGTAGCCATCTTGTAAAAATAAGTTTTTCATTTTTTTGAAATTCGATTTTTTTTTTTTTTCCCCCCCTTGTTTTTAGGAGGTACTCAATTTACAATAATAATCCATTGTGAAATTAACACATATATTTTGCTAGCGCCATGACGTAGCAT
>VCCN01000420.1:19636642-19651359 GCA_006491835.1 Architeuthis dux | reverse complement strand
TCAACCTGGGAGCCGTGGACCTCTTTAGGTATGCTTTTCCCACCCAGTTGGCTGATGACTCCTGGGAAAGGTCCACAAATGTATTACTGGGGATTTGTGGACTTGTTTTTACTCAGGCAGACCTTTCAATAGTGGCAACTACATATAATACAAATAATTGACAATGGCCACTATGTATAATAAAAATATATTTACAGTTGTTTTCTGTTCTCACTTTAAAAAAAATATATCTAAGTAATTTATATAAGTTTTTTAGTCAAACACTAAAATGGTAGACAATTTAACATCCAGCTTGAGTTGGCATTGGACAGCATAAGGCCACAAGTGTGGGTCACCCTGTGAACTCTCTACATTAGTGAATGGTCTGCCAGACTAGTTTGCCTACTAATGTTCTATTGTATTTACTAAGCTTAGCTTTGTATGGCTCAAAGTCACAAATGTGGTGCAGATAGAATCAAACTCACTTAGAGCAGTAATGGTCAGCAAGACTAGCATTACTCCATAGTAAATAACTGTTTGCAATTTAAGAATGGTATACAAAGTAATTCATATATATATTTAATAACGAAAAGTATTATTCACAGTTTTAAATAAATTTATGATGTTGATGAACTAACACCATTATTTTAATTTTCAAAGAGGTTATAGAAAACAAGAGTTTTTGTGAAAAAACTTTGTTTTTTACTTTGTCATTCTATTACTTAACATCTTCAGTGCCAACAATCTTCTTTCTTTTTTTTTTTTAGGTAAAGTAGTGAAAACGTTAATGTCCTTTGGTGCTAAATGTGTTAAACACTTGTATTTCACAATGTTTTGACTCTGGAAAAGGTTGCCAGTGGCTAATTGTGTTTGGCAAGCATAGAATTGTATAAATAGAGCTTTTCTGTTTCATTAATAGATCTGTGAGTTGTAACTTTTGGGCGATAGTTTAAGATGCTTTAGGCATACAATAAGTATGTAAAAACAAGTGTATTAATATTTAGATAAGGATCTACTTAAACAAAATAGTTTGGCACTGTATGACCATTATATAGGAGTTGATGTGCCATAAATCATTGTTTTGGTTATTCATGCAAACATGTTATTTGAACTAACTGATACAAGTATACAGACACCAATAACTTTAAAGTATTCAAATTATTTATTAAGAACACTTGTCATTGTCATTTCTTTCTTGTCTATATGGTAAACATGTTTGTGAAACCTTTTTAAGATGATAATTAATTCAATGATGGAAAAAGCACTTATAAAATCCAGAATGTAGTCAAAACTTTATTTTCTGACCCTACCAGAAGGTTCTATAAACTGTTTTGCACCAAATGACCTCAACTTTTTGTTGTTACCCAGAAGCTTTGGGCAGTACAATGTTGTTTCAAGTGGTCATTATATATGTCCAAGTATCTGCATTACGTAAATTCAGTTGTGAGTGAAAGAAGTTGTGTCTGTTTTGTTGCAGTTATAAAAATGTTTGGTGGCTCTGAACTTGTTTCTGATTTGTTGAAAACTGTTACATCTCTAGACACTGGGCCAATCAGAAAGGATCAGACATTATCTTGTATTCCAATATGCTAACATTGTCTTCTTTATTGTTTTCTTAACTGTTTTATTGTTTTTATTTATTCATAGATTTTCTTTTGTCCTCATCTCTTTGTTTGCTTTGATCTGGTGCAAAACTTTCCACCTCCCATTCATTTTTAAGCCTGAAAATTGTTTTTCATTGTTGATGCAAATAAACTGAATCAATATTTATTGGCGGGTGTATTGATAAGCTTTGGTGCCCAGTGTTTCTAAGTAAGCCCCCTGTCATGATTCTCCAGTGGTCAATAGTTTGTAATTTTCATGAGCTCAGATATAGGGCAGCGTAAAAGGACTGGTTTCAACTTTGATATGAAGGAAACTATAATGGAAATTTTCAAACCCATCAACAAATTATAGATAAGGATGAAGTAAAGGCATACATGGGTTATTCTCCTTCCTTTGTTCAATCATTCTTGGTTGCCTGAAAACTTTAAGAAATATTTGAGGTTACATTAATATTATTTTTTAGAATATTTTCTGAAATAAAATTTTGAAGATAAAGGTTTTGGGATATTGTGACTAGGAAGTTGGCGGATGGTTTATTAATTCAATATCTACAAATAATTTATGAACAAATTTCAGCAAGTTTACATTTTGCTTGCTAATATATACTCCATATGATCTGCTTTTGTTTTAGTATTAATAAAAACTTTGTAAACAGAGCTGGTAATTATAATTATGGTAATTATAATTATGCCAAACAAGAATTTGTTCCAAACAAGCAGGTCACCAATTCTATAAGAACTCCCCAAACAGGGGCCACCTGTTCTTTCACCAAAGTCGCAAGAAGAAAAAAAAGAAAAGAAAATAACCTATAATTTGTCCACAATAATTTGTCCACATGAAATGTGTATTCAAAAAAGAAACCAAATTCAACACTAAATGACACACCAAGGGTTGATGTGCCATTAAACAAAACAATCAATCATATTCATACTGTAGTATGTTACATTTCAAATATTGACCTCACTTCTGAAAAGAAAAAAAAGAAAGTTTGTTCTAGAACTAGATAATCCTATTGCATAATATTCAATGACATCAATCACTTCTTAGGAGAAGCACTTAAAAGAAGTGTTTCATACATATGACATTGGTTTATAAGGAAAAATAATTGCCTGTTGCAGCTCATTAACATTTATTGATAGAAATTACCTCTTTAGAGATATTGTTCATTAAGAATGCATTTTTTAAAAACATATCTCGGGTGATAGAAAAAGACGAGAAATATAGAAAAGAAATCTTGATTCTTCAATAAATTCCGTACTAACATAAAATAGGAATATACCGCAATTTTAATCTTGAACCTTTGTAGTTTAATATATAAATCCAAAGATAACATTTCTAAACCACGTGAAATAAAAACATTAATTCTGTCTTGTTCTAACATTTTTAATCACCGCTACCCACAACACTGGTTTATTGCTGGGTTTAGGTTATTCATGTGTTCTGACATTTATATGTATCTTTGTATATATGTATCTATCTATGTATCCAGACTTTGCCCAGCCATAACCGTTCATAGTAGCAACTTGAAATTTTGCACACACACTCCCCTCAATGAGTAGGCAAAATGTTTTTATTTTATTTTTGAACCACCCCCTCCCAAATAGGTTTTAGAGCGGGGTGCAATATGCAATGTAAGTTTATGCTAAATTGGTCCCTAGTTTGTGCCCAATTGTTTTTTGAAAAGTCAGACCATTTTTAGTGATCACAGCCCCACTTTTTAAATAATCATAATTGCCCTTGGAATCTTTTGTACCCCTATAGATTTGTAGATTTATTCAGAATGATATTGTCTTGGATATCAAAACCCTTCAAATGGAATATTTGTCTATCATATTCATCAGTACGTTAAACATGATCAATATAAAAATTAATGTTACTGACCATTATCAATATTATCAGCTTATCCATTAGACAATGTAAAGGATGAAAGTAATTAAAAAACAAAAAACAAAACAACATTCAAAGGCAATTGACCAGAAAGTGTGATTAATGTTCTTGATATTTTCATGTTTATTCATATCATGTTTAGTACATTATGATAGGAACTAACTAATGTTGCTTATTTTTAAGAGTATATACATATAAATACAATCAAATAAAGGATACAAAGAGATAAAAGCTATTTAAAAAAATTAAAATAGTGGGTTTTGGTGAAAATTGGAGGATTGCTGCCCTCCTGGAACTTTTATTGTATCTAGTTCTATTCAGTATGCTATCAACATGTTATTTTTCTGTTTTTCTTGGAGTTATTTATCTTTTCAATTATTATCTAAAGATAACTGATGTTGGTTGGTTAAGTAGTCCCATGATTGAAGAAAGTTGTTGGGGTACCATGCTGAACAAAGCCTTACCAAACTGTTAGGACCTGACATCTTACCCTGCATGGCATTTCATTGGGCATGGCTAATTACTTGATGGTGTCTACCTCTTCAAGTATCATATAGAAGATAGTTCTGGTAGCAAGAAAGAATTCCTACCCTGACTGTAAATTGTAGCATACCAGTAACAGGACTATAGTCAAGGATGACTTGCAATTGAACAGTACTGGAGAAGTTGAATTCATGCTTTTCTCAAGGACATTAGTGCAAAAGTCTTTACTAGAAGTTGGTTCATTAATTCCATTTTCTGAGTTGATAACCATTATCTGAGTGGAAAATGTCAGAAAATTTAAGTTACAAAGACTTTTTAAAAAAAAGTCATATGAAAGATATATTAAATGACTAAATCCTTCATTTTGTAGTTCATATAAGGTTTATTCCTCATGAACATTTAAATAGTAAGTAAATATATAGATAGTCAACTACTAGTGTATTATTTACTATCAGCAAAGTATGATGTAGTCTTAAGTTGTCCGAATTTCTTGGATGAAACATTGTCATTAATTTTAATTTTGAAGTATTGTCATTATTTAATTTTTGACTAGTTTTTCTTCTCATCTTTTGTTGTTTTTATTGCAATGCTCAGATTGTTTTTACTTTCTACAACTGATAAGTAAGCAGTATTGATATGAAAACAAAATCAGATAAGAAAGAATGTAGCTATATGACTATTATTTGAATAACACCTAATCAGTAAGGCGCTATCCATGTAAGACCCAACATACTTCCAAGGATGGGGGATGTGAGTTCAAATTTTGTTGGAGGCTACTTCTTTATTTTCATGAGGATATTATAGAATATAAAAATGAGTTTTGCGATAAAAAGCAACAAAAATAAGATGAAAATAAAAACTAGTCAAAAATAATCCACAAAGTCTACAGCTTTTAGTACTTTTTGGTAAGAGAAGAAAGATTTCAAACTTGAAGCTGGTGGGATTCTTTATATCATTCAGCTGATGGTGAAAAATAGCAAACTACTGCTGAAACATGTTCAGGACTAGAACACTTTGAAGGCAAAAACCTTCAAAGATGTATATTGCAAGGTTGCAAAATGTTCTTGAAACTGCTAACCCTGTTAATATATCACTGGAGACATTCAGTTACTTTCTAATTAAGAAAATATTCAGTGATTAATTTATCAAGTTAATTAGTTATCAGTAATGATTAGAGAAAATAATTGAAAACATTTTGGCACTTCACAATTTGATATTCTTTGAAGATGAGTGAAAAGAGATCGAATGGGAGATTACTGTAATGCAAAGGGGATCAAGGAATGATGAGTTAAGAAGACCTACTGAAAGCCATTATAAGCCAGAAAGCACTCAGAGAGCGCATACCTCTGCCAATGCCATTGTCAGGGGAAGTAATTGTGCATGGATCTGCCCCAAAATTTAATCATTTCTTCTGTAGCCCATTGCCCATCATTCCACAAAATTTCATTGAATACTTTCGGAGATATTGTGTGGACAGTCAAACAGACAGACAGATGTACACAACCGAATACATATACCTTTCCAACTTCGTTGGCAGAAGTGATTAACATTGAAAAATCCAAAATTAGGCTGATTAGTTTCAAAGTTTTCTAATGAATGCTAAGAAAACCTTGAATCTTTCTGTTTCATCTTGCTTAAACTTTTGTAACATCTCTTTAAATTATTATATCTAAACCAAAATGTAACCAAACAAAAAGAAAAGTTTTTGGCATTGTTTAGTAATTTGATGATAGGGCTCATGCTTTTTTTTTTTTTTAAAGATTAGCATATAGGAACACTTAATTAATGGCTACTTCACAAGAGGATTTGTCTTATGCAAGAGAAATGAATTTTTCATGGTAAAGGGTTTTTGTGATGTCCAAGACTTACCAAACTTAGCAAGGATGGTTTGAGTCAGGTTCCAGGAAATGTTGGTTTTAATCCAATGTTTTCTTTTTAAATATGGTAACATCAAATTCTGATGAGGTACAGTGTTGATTTTCTATATTGATCAAACAGAAATCAATAGGATATTGTCATAATGTCTTCTTGCCTAAGATAAAGCTATGAATTATTTGTATTTTCTTTGTTTCTATAATTCCTATTTTGTTCATCATATTTGGTTCTAATAATGTAATGGATAAGAGAATTTTGGTCCTTCTCATTTCTATTTTTGTAATCATTTTTTCATTAGGATGCTTCTTGGCTGCTGTTGTCACCACCTACCAAATGCACTTTGCTTTGTCTGTTAGAAGTTTCTTATTCCTTCAACTGGTTATTTCATTCATAATGAGCCATTTTGGTGACATAATCTGAGGATTTCTTTTTTCAAAATCTTCAAAGATTTCTTTCAGATTTACCATACCATTGTATGTCATCATTATAGCTCCTGAGAACATTTGTTTAATATTTGTCTGATTTATTTTCTTAGGTGTCAATCCCATGGTGCTGTGCTTCCGCGTAAAATTTTATCCAGCAGATCCCATGTCATTACATGAAGAAATAACAAGGTAAGTTATCATTTGTGTTTTACTAATTTTTTTCACTTGTAGAAACACTGATTATTTTTATGATGGTTACAATCCTATTAGGAAAATATTATTTTATACAATGAAAGAAAAGGGTTATTTTTATATACAACAGTACCTTGAATGGTGCGGTTTTAATTAGTGCAGGTTTTGATGTAGTATAGTTAAGATATTGCTGTACAAATTAACACATAAGAACCCACTGTGACACCGGTGTCACATAAAATTTAATTGATCTGAACAGTCTCTTATATAATATTATATTTTATCCTTGATTTTAACTCATGAAGTGTACTAAGTGACATCTACTGAACATCTTGGTGCAGTCACGTGACTGTGTGTCAATTTACCCATAATCCCACATAATGTTCCTTCAAGTAGAAATGGGTCTGGGTTCTTATGGGTTTTAATGTAACTAAGCTGAAAAAAACATTAAATTCTAATAAGACCTTGAACAGTGCAGTTTGAGCAGTATGGAAAACTTTGGAACAAATTAACCGCACTATTCAAGGTATACCTGTACTAAAGCTTATACTTAATTAGAAGTCATGTTTACTAAACAAGAAATAAATCTGCCTCTGGGGATTGATTTTTATATCAATAACTAGTACTGATTATAAAGACTTCTTAACATTAATAATAATTCTAGGTAAAGAATTTTCTCCTGATTTTAAAACTAGATGGTACTTAATTCCAAGAATGTACCCCACTTTGCAATAAGTATTATTAAATTGGTATTGTTACTTACCCAAGAATGGAGTATGTTAAAACAGTGCCTGGAAAAGAGCTAAAGATTTTGGCTTGTCAAATGCATCTTGCAGTACCTCATAATAACTAGCCATTAGCCAAATGATCTAAATGAAAAAAGGTTTATCTGGATAAAGAGCTACCACCAAAACATCCTTTGCAGATTCTAGAGGATCTACAAGTCAGGAGGATTTATGGAGAAATTAAAATATACATAGGTGGACACTCCTGATTATAAAGAGGTATTATGAGTGAATCCTCAGTTCATATTGAAACACATGCATACAGCAGATACCATTTTAGATAACATTGTGTGAAATTTTAGAAATTATATCTTTTAATCTTCTCTTTAGTCTGGAAACAATGCAATGGTTTGACTTGTCTATCTGCTAGATAAAGAACACTAAATAAACACTGATTTCGGCAACATACAACGCAAATGCTCACTTCCAAGCAACACCCATTTTTCAGCCTACACTCTACATTGTCCACCTATGATAACATTGTATCAACAAACTGGTTGTTATAGAATTCTTGAAACTCAAAAGAATCTTTGGCTTAGAAACTTCTGCCACGCCCTGGAAGATTGTCTGAAACTTTTGGCTGAGATAAATAACTCCTCAAGAAAGAGGAAAATGTGTTTGAACTTAACCAATGCTTCTGTGGAAATTCTGGCTAATATTCATTTGCTAGATTTTTTTTTTCTTTCAAGCTTTGTTTCTCCTCTACTAAGAGATTATGATTTGGTATTTTGGAAAACAATATAAAGTATCTTTTCTGATGTGTCATTTCTGCTAAAGAGTATATTCTATTCATTGCTTGCAAAAACAGAAAACAAATTGTAGAATTTAGTTTTTTTTAAATAAAGTTTATTCGGTCAAAATCTTATTTAAATTATTTAAAGATTTTGAGCTAGAGTCACTGGTCAAAATCTTATTTATTTAAATTATTTAAAGATTTTGAGCTAGAGTCACTGTTTTAGTTGTTTATATGTTAAATACTTTAAATGAGTTGACATTGTTTCAATGTCTTGAATTATAAACATACATAGCTTTATAGCGAAGACTGCTAATCAAGGCACTAAGTATCTATTGGTCCACTGCTAGCATATGTTATTTTGTAAGCAAATTGCTAATACTTTTGACATGCTAATATTGTTTAAAAAGCTGAATGAAGAATCTCTGCACTTTTCAGTAAATTACAGACCATGGTATATTAACACTATATAGATTTAATTATTGTTGCTATTGGTAGCTTCTCTCCTCTCTTACCTTACCTTCTGACCTTTTGCTTAATTTGGCTCAGTCTAACAAATATCTTTTTATGTATTCCTTACAAAATATTGCACTATTTTTAAAAACTTTTGTCATGGTAACCAAAAATGGTCAGCCACACTGAATAAAGTCAAAAATATTTCATTTCACGATTATCCATATATTTAGATTAAATTTTGTCTATATATTTTCATAGTTGTTTTTTAAATAAATAAGTAGAGTAATTATTGTCCCCCAAAAAGTATTTCATAATTCTTATTGATTGATTGATAGTACATGGAAGTTTATGAAGGTACGTACAGTTTCCATAGCCTTGTATGATTATTATTTCACTTTTTAACTCGTGTTGGCCCGCAGGACATAAAAACATTTCTAATCTGGCCTGCCTCCAAAAAAGTTTGCTGACCCTTGGTTTAAGGTGTTCAAGAAGCAAGGAGTTACTCTTCTTCATCACCATC
Source organism: Architeuthis dux (assembly GCA_006491835.1). Taxonomy (NCBI): domain Eukaryota; kingdom Metazoa; phylum Mollusca; class Cephalopoda; order Oegopsida; family Architeuthidae; genus Architeuthis; species Architeuthis dux. Next base: position 19,642,419 of record VCCN01000420.1, on the reverse strand, counting down.
CATTGACTCTTCCTATCCCCCCATTTTCCCTATCTCCCTCCCTTTTTTTGATACTGCAGACTACTGTAATTTTCTTTCAAAGAAATTACTCCACTTGAAACAAAACCAAAAGTTAATGAATTTGTAATACTGTGTTGCTATCGTTGTTGCCAAAGGAAATGGAGAAAAGTAGTTGTTTGAAAACTCTGGTATGATAAAGTCTGCCTGAATCATCAGCTGCATGTGTGGCTGGTTGTTCTAAAGGCAGATAAGAAAATGAAAGTTCAATTCTTAGCCAAGGTTACTTCTTTGCTCTGAATTTTCACAATCCCTTGCCTATTGAGTGTATAACTATTGTTACCTAGTGAGCTCTTTAACTTTTTGATGCCTGTAGCATTAATAGCTTGTTTAATGTTGTAGACTCCTTGTGGAGAAAAGTCCCAAAACCACACCGCACTAGTTTCAGTAGCAAGTAAGTTTTTATGGGGTGGAGTTGCTAGCACCATGCCCCACACTCCTCCTTTACCTGATCTTGGGATCAGCTATGGCAACTGCCAATCTGTAGTTTTTTTCTGTAACCTTTTAGATGGACTGCCTTACAGGCCTAAAGGACTCCAACTGCCCTGCTATTTACTCATAGCTGAGGGGAGAAGTGGATTCATGCCTTTCCAAAGGGCATTAGAGTAAAGTAGATATAAATAACCTTGGCCGAAACTTGAACTTGGTTGTGTTTTCCATGCAGGTAACTGTTACAACACTCTGCACCTCCAGCATTAATAGCTTAGAAACATAATTTTTCATGAATTCTTTGTGTGTGTGTGTGTGTGCGTGTGTGCGTGTGTGTGTGTGCGTGCGCAAAAGTTTCCAGCAAAAAAAAGTCACATAAAAACTGGAATAAAGAGAGAGCACACACTTCTATTAACCTACTGGAGTTAAATATTAGGTCTACCAGAAAGTAATGTCACTTTCATTTTAGGAAAAGACAAACCTCTTTTATTAGGAAACAGTTATAGTCTAATCAATTACATAATCGCCATCATTATTTAACACAGTTGTCCATCTTGAAACCAACTTTTCAATCCCCTCTTGGTAAAAGGAGGCTGGCTTTGATTCAGATAAGTCGGATAGCCCATGTTTGACCTCATCAATATTTTGGTTCATCTGCTTTCTGTTAACATACAGAACCCACATTTCATCCCCAGTAACAATTTGATGAAAAAACAGTTTGTTTTCCTGTCTGTTCCGCAGAATGTTGTAGATTGCTCAACGTTTTTCACCTGCAAGTTTGTGTGGGACTCAAACTCCTTGCCTTTTGACCTTCCCGATCTGCAGAAGATGCTCTTGTACAGTAGACCTGGTTGAATTCTTCTACCTCAACAAATGTGCACAGCAGGATGTTGTTCAGCTCTACTGGCCTTCTCGAATGATGGGCATTGTAGAGGTCAAAATTCCCTGATTGGAATTTTGTAAACCAATGTTGGCATTTGCGGACATCTAGTGCATTTGGATAAACACTGCAAATTCTTTTAGTGGCCATTGTTGCATTGTTACCTAGATGAAATTCATAGAGCATACAATGAGGGATATGACCCTCTTCAATTGTTTTGTCACTCATTTTGTATGATAGGATCTGGAAAAGAAAATACTATCATAATTTGAAGAATAACACCCAATTCATCTGGAAGAATAATTTGATTTTTGGCAGAATAAAAATTAATTACTCAATAAATAACACTTAAAGTTAGGTTATATAAAAATGACATTACTTTCCAGTACCCCTAATATTAGATGATATCAATTTAATAAACGCTTGGAATACCCAATCATAAATGACAACAGGATTAAAGGCAACAAAAAAAGCTGCAGAAGGAAAATGGGTTATTTATTCCCAAAAATAAAATTAAAAAATAAAACATTACAAGAAGAACAAAACTGAGAAAAGACAAAGTAAAATAAAAAGAATATTAAAACAGATCAATTATAGCAATCAATCATCATGACATTTTTTTTAAAGTAATTCTGTTTTTTATTTGATCAGCTTGCCTATTCTAATTAAAGTAAATAGGATGAGAAGAGAAATCTGGAAACTAAAACCAGCTCTAAAACTGTCAGCACTCAGAATATCCAATTAAAGATAGGGAAGAAAAATGCTTTCAGTTACAAACATAAAAAAGATATTTGTTTTTGCTTTAAGGCACAGGTTATCATAAAAAAAAGTATATTATAAGCAAAATTCCTGCCAGTTTCAGTCTCTGTTTTAATATTAAACTGGAACTGTAATCTACTGTCAAATAATATTGAATGTGGTACTTGTAAGTCAAGTTATAAAATAACAAATATCAATTTGATCCCCTATAGTATCTATGCCAAATATCTTTTTATGCTCAAACCGTTTATATCTTCAATTTTTGCCAGAACTTGGAGATTTATCTCCATTCTTTTTACATGTTTGCAGACGAGTGTGTCTAACTTCTTAAGCACAGGTCTGCACTTCTATCTCTTTTATGAGAAAATTCTTTTTTCTTGGTCCCTTTCGTCTTGCACATAACTTGTCTTGAAATCATGGATAGCAGAATTCTACTTCTTGAGGAATTGTGGTTACAATATACATTTTTCATGACAACATGAAGCAAACATTAGTGATTGCAAGTTTGAGTCTGAGAGATTATTCTTTATTTCTCACCCATGCTGTTTATTAATGACCATAGAATGATGGTCTGAGTAGTTGCAATGAAAAGCAACTGAAATTAAGATGTAAGTAATACTAGTCAAAAAATTAATATTGGTTGACAATGCTTCATGTAATAAAAATTCAAGATAATCAAGCAAACTTGTTTTTAAAAAAATAAGAAAGGTAATTGTACATTTATTAACTGTCCTGAAACAGAAGCTCAGAAATGTAAACTTTTAAAATTTGTAGAATTGTGTTATGCGTTAATACATAAAATAATGTATTTTCTTCTCTCCTATTCAATTAAAAATGGTATTGAATTAACCAGTTACCATAATGATTGGTAGTTAAAATGCCGGTTTTACAAATGAAAGACTTAATTTTCAACTAGCCTTGTGTAATTCTCTTATGTACTTTAAAATATTTAGTTTCATTCATTTTAGTTCTGAATTTTATCTTAAATAAGCTTAGATTCCCACTACTCATTAGTAAGTTTCAATTGTAGCAAAAAATATAAAAGTATCTAAACACTGAGACACTTCATTAGACTCGTATATAGTTCAATCTTTATTGAAAAGATAATAACTGACTTCAGAATCATAGTAGGTTAGACTCTTTAGCTAGAGAGCAGCCAACTAATTAACTGTGAGACAGGACAAGAATTAAGAAAAAAATGCCACATTTAATTGCTAATTGCAAAAATTTGTGATGTTACTTAGTTTTATGTATTTCTTCAGTAACTTTCTCTAATGCACCATATTTCCCAGACACTTCGCCTTGCGTTCCACATTTTTTTCACCCTCTTGGTGGAAAAATCGCAAACATTTCAAATTAGAGAACTAGTTAATACTGAACTTAATGACTTCTTTGTGTGAAAAAATAAATAAATGAAATAAACAGTTCCATAAAAAAGGAATTTTATAATCTTTTATCTCATTAGGAAGGTATTTTCTGGTTAAATCTTGTTTTCTTTTTTGTTTTACCCCATTTATTTTGAGATTGTAGTGTTATGTAAAATAAAATATAACAAATAATGAATACTAAAGAACAGTGTATTGTAGAATTCCCTAACTCACTATTCTAGTAGCTTTATTTTTTTTTTATTGCTAGTGAGTAATTGAAAAAAAATGCCTCACTGACTTGTGTGTTGACCTTATATGTTTACAAAATTGTTAACAAATGTCCCCACCCCGCAGGGGAAAAAAAGTCCTATTGGTTCTCTTAGGTGTGTTTGCAGCTAGTCGCAAGCATTAACAAATTGACACAAAAGTTGTGTAACGATTTTAATACCTTTTAATGACAGCTAAATAGCATCATGAAACCATATGCGATCCACCAAACAATCTTGCCCAGCCAAGCAGACAGGGTGGGACTATGTTAATACAAAAATTCATAGTCAAACTTTGAGTTTCCGATATCCTTCATCGAGTCGTTTTTGAAAGCATTGATTGATTTGGAGGAAATATTCTCTTCACTAAGAGCATTCAATGGTTTGGTCACTCGAGTGGAGAAGTAATTCTTTCTCAGCCCAGTGAATGTCTGTACCTGGAGTTATTGACTATGTCCTCAGGTTTTAGTAGATAATGATGCGGTAAACATGCACTTGTCTGGACACAGAGAGCATTAACAGTTTAGGTGTGGATGTTATTTCGAATACGGTAGACCACCAAAAGATCAGCGTGGTTATGGCAGAATTCCAACGTCTCTAGAATGAGTTTACTCAGCCTCTCAGTTTACAACAAGTCTTTAATTTTGGGGACAATCAATTACTTAGTGAGATACCAAGTCTTATACGAGAGAGAGATAGATTTAGTAGATGATTTGCTTTGCTATTTCTGATGTTCTGGGGTGAATTATTTTCTTTATTCCACATGTATATATTTGCCTATTGTCTTAATCTTTGTTGTTTTAGCACAATGATTCAGCTGATATATTCTTTGGCCTTCCTCAGGTATATGTTGTGACTGCTCTTGAAGTTACTTAGTACCTTTTTTTTTTTTTATCAAGGGCAAATGCAAAGCCATTTGAAGAACTTCAGCTATAACTCTATAAACTCATTAATGCTCCCTATAACAGGAGTCAATAAAAAGACAGATTCCTTGATAGGTATAGACAAAGCTCTTCCAATTTCACATGTTCTCATGGTAACACTACTTACATGAGATTTTGATATTCAGTCATTTGACTGTTGAATTGTTTTAATTGAGTAGAGGGGTGGGGTGCAAAGAAAGAAATACTAAGTGTAAAGACCAGACGAAACATACCCCCAAGAAAAGCCAAAGAATATCAGCTGAAACATTGTATTAAGAAACAACAATGATGAAGATAAACAAGTCTGGAAAATATATGGAAATATTTATTTGGGTAGTTTACTGCTTATTCCAAATCCAAAAGTTTGTCTTTCATGAACCTATTATATATAGTGAGGCTGATGAGCTGAAAAGTTACTCTATATATAGCTTTTGCCTCTATTAACAGAATTGGGTACACAAACATTTTGGATATACAATGGATATGTCCATTCTTTTATAGACAGATGTGCATGACTGTAAAATGCTCAACGTCACAAACATGATTTTAGGAGTTCACAAATTTTTTTTTATTTGTACAACAGACATTGAGCATAGCAGCTTCAGGACAGTTGGAGCCTGAAACATCTTGGGTAATTAATACGCCATTAATAAGCCTACTTATGAAAAATTGTTCTATATAAATTTTAAAAAGATCTTTGCATTGTTATTTTAAAAAGGAGTTAATTGATGGTAACTGATGATATTTTCTTTGTGTCATCTCTCAATAAATGTGCCTTTTAGTATAGTTATACAGATAAGGGAAGAGTTGGTAAGGAAAGTTGTGAGATCAGTTTGGTATTATGATTTCAGATGTACATGAAGAGCTTTTTAGATACAGTGCTTATTCATGCTAGATAAAGATTAATATCACTTGATTTCCACCTTTTTTTTCCTGCTGCTTTCTCAAGTGAGCGTTTCTTTGACAGCATAGAATAGATCATTCCATGCAGCTGTTGAAAAAAAAACAGATCAAGAGATTACAGAAGCCATTTACCTTTTTGAAGTGACTTATAAAAATTATATTATAATCTGGCAAATGAATATTAATGGCAGTA
>VCCN01000420.1:19600050-19625342 GCA_006491835.1 Architeuthis dux | reverse complement strand
GGGCAACCTCAAAGCATTGTGTTAATTGCATGTTGTCATGACAGCATGAATTTCATTGGATGATTGCTAGTGCAAGTAAGTATAAACAAAGTGTTAAGCAAGAGAACAGTATGTAACTCCAGAATGTTTACTGTACTGCATTTACCTGCAAGCACCACCCATCCTATCTTTGCATTAAACATCTACTTACTTTTTGTTTACTTACATCACTGTAAACTATGTGGTGGTTTTGTTTCCTGTACATTTGGGTGTTTCTTTGCTGTGGGTGGCATTTTTTGCCTACGAGCCTCCTTTCAAGCTACCAAGACAGCTGCTAACATTTTATATAAAATAAAAGGTTGTGTATATTCTAGCAAATATCTGTGCATGTGTAGGAGAGAGAGGTTGGTAGTTAATGTAATGTTTTTTAGTAAATTTATTAAGTCCCCCGACTGAAGTCATTAAAAAGAGAATTTATTCCATAAGTTATTTGAACTAGTATCCTTATCTTTGTTTTGAACACATTTTGTTTTACTCTGGCCTTCATTGGTTGTATGTTCCATCCAGTAATCTTTGAATCTCATCAGTAATTTGTTCTGTTTTCATTACCAGGTCAATTAAAACAATTAATAGATATGAGCATCAAAGATTTCTGCTACATTAAAAGTTTCCTTTGGATAAGATTAAAAATTGCATATAGAGAGAAATCAGGTAGTGGTAAGAGGTGGAAAGAAATTGTGGAAAATTTTAAAGATTATGCTTTGCAATCCCTCCTCTCACAGATATATACATAGGAACATCAATAAGTCCACAGGCTAATGATAAAACACATTTATTTTACACAAAGGATAGTTGGCAGACATTCAATAAACTGTATAGTTGGATCGTCCATCACGTTGTGTAAATTTTAGTTCATGTTTAGTCACCATAGCTGGTCTCAAGCAAGTTGGGTGTGGGGCTAGCAACCCCGTAAAATTTACTTACTACTGAAACTGAAGCAGAGTGGTGGCAGCCCTATGCTCCAAAAGGAGTCTGCAGGAATAAACAAAAACAAAACTTTATTCCATCCACTCAAAACATCAATTGAATTTTCTTTTGCTTTATTACTTGTGATTTTTTTTTTTTTCAATTTTGTTTCTCCAAAAGCTTTAGCTAATCTGTGTATTGCCTCTACATACTGTATTGTGAAAATTTCACAAACTAATACGGTTAATTGTGATAAATATAAACAAAGAGAAGTGTGTAAGCTGGATAAAGAAAGATACTGTTTATTTTTGTTGGATGAAGATATGGGAGGGTAAATGAGTTAATGTAGATAAACTATGTTTATAATTTGTGAAGAATGATTTGAATATTGCACACACATTAACTATATTTGTTTTATTTGGCGTAGATAACATTTTACATTCTTCGTTTGTCTTCCTCAAGAAAGAGAGACAAGTTAAGTCTCTTCTCTTGCATGAAGATATTAAGTTACTTGTTATCTTCAAATATAAGAAAATAACCTATTTCTTCCTGAACAAATGCTAGTCTTTTTAAAATCCTTTTCCTAATCTCCATTATTCATTTATTAGATTCTTAAAAACAGTTTATTGTCAAAAAATGCTTACTCTTGTGAGCATATTGGTTTTTGGCTGTTTTGGTTGGCTGTTGGCCACTAAATGCTTGTTTTCTTTATCTTGTTTTACTTAGCAAGACCTAAGTAGTTAAAGGAGAATGTAACCTCGATTATTAATATGTATATATGTATCTTATATAAAAGCTGAATATGTAAATTAGTATGTTGGTTGTCTATCGTGTCTGAGTCCTGACATATCCTAAAATTCATAATGGATTGGTCCATGTGAAATACATTAATAGAGCTAATAAAAGGGTGGACAATAAAAAATGAGATATGCTGTTTCCATGGCAATGAAGAATACCGATCAAAGTTTTTTAGACAAACTGTGTCAAAGGAATGCTGAACGCTGCAAAGGGACTGTCTCTCTTTCTCCTTCACCTTTCTTTTGTCTTCTTTAGATGTAGCCTACAGCTAGGAAGGGGGAAGCAATTGCTAGATACTTGGAGATGTTTCTGGCCCGAAACTCGCAAAAATAGCCTAATGCACATACTCTCAGCACACACCAGCTCTGTATGAAAGTAAAAATAAGATTTTAGCTTCTTTAGCGGTGTCAGTCAAATCAGTCCTTATGATGTGATCCATTTTTCACAAGTCGTCCTACTTTGCCAAATAAGTTATATTTTTAATAAAATAAGTTTCTCCCTATGACTTTCTTTTTCATACTGCACGATATCAGTGGTGACTTTTCTTACATGACATTTTGTCTTAAGACTTTATGTTCAATCACCCTTTAAAACAGCTTGAGTTGAGTTGAGACTTTCAAAAAACTGAAAATTAGGATACTCGAATTATTAAAAATAAATTAACTAATAAAATAGCTTTAGGCTCCTTAGTGCTGATCCATACATGAATAATTTTTGACTGGTATATACTAATATATATGTATATATATGTCTGTAGAAACTTTTTACATTTTTTGCATATGTTTTAATTTAAAAAAACGCTAATGTTGAATGAGAAATCTTTTGATAACATCTATAGTCCCAAAGTATCCACAACCGCATGTGCTGCAACCCAGTTATATCCCCCCCCCTCCTCTAGCAATATATTGTGTTAAAAAACATTTTTTTTGTTCATTTAGATTTCACTACTATTTATGTAAATGTTTTTTTATAATTTACTGTTATAGATCACACTGGCAATTTCAATGGGAAGAAGAAAGAATGAACGAATGATAGAAAAGTTATTTATTAATAGAAGGAAGGATTTATAAATTAGAAAATTATTCTGTGTCCAGTTCTAGATAAAGTTTTAATTTCAAAGTTTTCTCTGCTTGATGGATCCTTATATAGAAGCTTTTCACTTGTAAAAGGACATCTTAGTAATGATGATGATAAAACTGGTATTATTTTTTAAAAGAATAGCTTTAAGTTTTCCTGTTAAGAGAAGCTTCCCAGACTAATCTACTCCTCATGAAATGCAAACTGTGCATAAATATCCACACTCAATATAGATATCTGTTAATGCCAACTTTGGCACATAGCCAAATTGATGGAGCACCTAATAAAGCTTAATCTTACTGTCAATGGCTTATGAGACGTGCACTCTAACCATACCCAGTATAGTCCTATGTTTGCAATATACCATTGGATAATATTTATAAAGTTGTTGCTTGAACAAAATGGCTTCTATTATCATTGCTTCAACTTTACCATTATGCGTTCTTTCTTATTTGTAATAAAAGAATTTTATTAGTGCATCAATAAAATTTTCATTGAAACTTGTGCGAAAATTAAGCAACTGTTGCTTTAAGTCATGGTTCATTGATTGGCTCTTTTAACTTTCTTGCATTCTTATAAATAAGGTTGAATGTAGAGCTGAGTATTGCTAAACATATTTAACCTATATCCTCTGTTATTATTAACATATTTTCACATTATTTGTAACTGCTGGACAGTGTTTTTTTTATGAACATTGTGTGTAACTTTTGAAAAAGTTACTTTTATGTTTATTGTTCAAATAGTTGGAGATGTGCCATGTTTTTGTAGCTTATTGATAAAGCACTTTAGTGTGACTTTTATTCAGATTGAAAGGCATAATTAAGACATTGTAGTACAAATAGAGATAACCAGCATTGTATTTATGAAGTTCTATCATCTTTTTAAATAGAGAAAGAAAGAAGTAAATCGATGAAATTGTCCATTGCTATTAAATAGTCTGTAATATTTAATGCTGCCTTTATTCTAGTGATATAAGGAATTAAATTAAAGAATAGGACTACTCTACAAAGAATATTCTGGAAAAATACAGAAAAATGTCTGGTTGCCTTTAAAGATGAAGAATAGTCCTTTTAAAGCATTAGGTAGTAATCTTAGAATATAAAAATTACTTTGCATGTCCAAAGTTCCTAACATTGTTCTTCCAGTGCTTTTGACCATCATCGGTCATTTTCAAGAAGGATTTCAAAGTCCAACGATTATAGTAATAGTAATAGTACTAGTGATGTGTTATGTTATTAATAGGGACTTACAGTTAAAAAGGATTTTAAAATATTACATTTTTTAGATTTTAAAAAGGACTTTGAAATCCTTCTTGAAAATGACCAATGACAGTCAAAAGTGCTAGAAGAACAATGTTACAAATTTTGAACAGTTCCTTCATTCTTGTGACCCAGCGAAAAAACAGCTTATTTGCAAACAAGAAAAATTATAAAAAAAAGTTAAATTGACAAAAATTATCCATCATGTTTAATGGAACTTGTTTGGAAGAAGAATTGTGCCCAAATATACATTATTTAATATATATATCTGCCAGAAGAAGGAAACTCCTGTTGAATCTGCAACCTAGGGACCTCGCTCCTATTCATGCCACCTTGGTGGACCATAGGATGCAAACGCTTGGTGTAAAGGGTGGGGTCAGCCATGCACATGTCGCACTTCATCTTAAAACTTCTGCACGCAGGCTGGAGGGTTATTTCATGCACATGGCCTTGCAGTCTAAGGATACGATAATTGTGGAAAAACCCTCCCAAAATCTTTGTCCATGAAGCCAAGCCATTCATTCACATATATATAGTATTTTTTTCTAAAACAAAACAGATTTCAGAAGGTGATTATACAGTCCAAAATGCAGAGAATTGCTTTCTCTCTACCCACGTACACATCTTTTTATTCCTCTTTTCTGTACATAACCATATGTATATGAATTTTATTATTCATATTATCAGTTTATTATATTCCATGAGTATATTCACATAATTTCTCCCCTAATAACGTGATCTGATTTTATTAGTGTACCAATTCAGATTGTAGGAAAATGTCTGGACCAAATCTAATTTTATACAAATCAATAATTCTAAGCAATGAATTGCATCAATTCAATTATTCTGGATATAGCATGTAAGAAAGGAAGAATCCAATGTGACATCTCCATCGTTTCAGTCACACTTTTCTTTTCTTTAAAGCTTAATTATTCTGTGTTATGAGCTGTTTGAATTAGAGGAACTTATCAGAAATTGCATTTATTGGAGAAGATCTTCAAATGTCAAAGATAATTTAATAATCTTAGTTAATTGGGAATTAATTAAATCATAAAATTCAAATGATTTAACTAGTTATCACAATGGGATATTTTTCACTGAATATTAATTTAATATGCTTGTATCAAAAGTCTTTTTGCCCATAAATTGAAATCTTCTATATAAAATAAAGGATGAAGTCAGCTCTGCAAAATATACTTCTATGGAATCAATATTTAATTAACAAAAACCAAGTGTGCATGTACGACTATAAATTGACAGAAAATAACTACTGTTCATTATTTTCTGGGGATGTTGGGAATAAACATCAAATTATTAACATAATCAACCATGACTGTTATTCAAATATTGATTACCAACAATCATGTTTTTAGAGTTATCTTTATCTTTTATGACTTAATATCTTCTAACCAGTAGACATTTCCTTTGTTAAATTTTCGGGCTACCCTCTAAATTTCTTTCCAATTATAAACAAGTTTGAAGGAAAATATTGTTGAATCTGTTATGCAAAAACAGAAAATTACAAAGTTTGTATGTGTGTGGAAAAACTATTGGCCAAAGTTTTTGTTTGAATGATCTCTTATCATCCTTAGGTTTTCTTTTTGTCTTGAGTTTTATGCATTTCCAGATTTAGACATATAGAGAGAAGAGGGGATTTTTCCCCTTCCCAGTGTCACAAAATAGGAAAATATTGACCATTTATTCTTTATTACTTGAATTTTAAAACTAACTTCAAATTATTTGGTCCTCCAAATAAGGTTATAAATGAATCAGAATACAGCTCATCTAGGCTTTTCTTTCTTTTACTCCCCTCTTTGGTACTTGAAATGAAGTGCTTGAATTTATTCAGCTCTTGAGAAAAAGGCCATATTCTTTGATTTCTTGGCTTCAAAGAAAGAATTCAAACCCTTGAATAAACAGATGTAATTCTCTAAAAGGCTTTGAAAATACATGTAACACTTGCTGTAAAGATTCAAATTCGTTTATTAAACAAGGCAGGGGAAAAAAGTGTTCTCAAAAAAGTGCTTATATAGACCTGGATTCTTTGGAGTTTAATTTTAACAATCATGCAAGAATCTCATTTAAATTTTGGGGGCAATCCATGCACAGTTATTCTCCTGCATCATAGCTATTTGTCCACATCGGCAAATATCTCCAAAGATTTTCAATGAATTTCAATGGAATTTTGTAGAAGTGTGGGTCATGGGCTAAGAAGGAAGTGATTCAATTTTTTGGTCCAATCTATGTACAATTGCTTGCATTGTAGCCAGGGGTAATGAATTGAACTTCCCCCTAAAAAGAAATTGCCCCATTAAGGCCTTCTGCAAGAACTAGCTGAAAATCTTCCCTTGGGGCAGGTTTTCAGCTAGTAGATATGAACCTGTGATGTGCATGGAAAAAAAGATTTTCTTTTTAAGAATATTGTTTTAGATTACTGTAGTATTTACCAAACTTGACTTTCAGGTTAAATCCCTACCATCATTTCTAACGAGCAATCCCCCTCCTATTTTCCACCTCTTCTTCTTAATCACTCCCTTACAGTTTCCCCAAATATCTCTTGGAGATGGTGGTATCACTCAATTGAGGAACTACAAACAAATCTACTATACTTGCTCCTTAGAAAATATAGAACTACTTCAATTTAAAGGATTTTTATCCTTCCTAGGTACCATTTGATACAAGTACAAGAGATTTTCAAATACTTTTATGATCAATTTAAGGCAGGACATATTTGTCTTAGCTTGAAATCTTTTTATTAGAAACATTGCCATGAAGACCTCTCTCCTACGATAGAATACAGATCTTTCAATTATATTTTAAAAGCTTTTCTGCTAAAAGTTACTTTTAAAACATATTTGAAAGATAATGATACTAATCATAAAACATGCAAATCTTCTTCTTTAAAGAAACAATCTTATGCAGTAATAACTAAATAAAAAATTTGATATTTATTTTATACATAATTGAAAAAGGTACAAGATTAATGACTTGATGCACATTTCAACACTGGGCTTACAAGGGGTTAAGTTCATATAGCATTGAGCTACAAGAGTAAATGCATACTGTTGAATTCTAGTGCTACAAAGTTGTCAAAAGTGTGCCTAAAGGAGTTGCGATAGTTTGTCTTGGTTTTTTATTGCAAAGTAACAGATGTTTTATTCTTGCAATGAAAAACCAAGATGTTTGCTTACAAATCCATAATTGGACAGCTATAGTTGACCTGAAGCAGCTTATTGTAGCTATTGTATTAAAAACTCAGCATTCTTAACAAATGCTGAACTGTTATTTCTTTGCACAGTTATTAAAACTTATGAGAAGTAATTTATTTTGATGTGTTCACCACTTAGTGTTGTTATCATAAATATAGTTATAAAATAATTGAAAAATCAAATATTTTGATGATTTGATTGTCATGAAACTTTTTTTCTTTGTATTGCCCTTCTAAAAAATCTTTGACAATTAAAGATTTTCATGCCGGATCGGCTAATCAAGGCTTAATTTTGATGATTTTTTTTCTTTTTTTTTTTTTTCCTGTTTTGATACTAATCTATAAATAATTATCTCTTTCTCTCTTTCAGCTGAATTGGGGGATTATGACATACAAGATCATTCGCCTGGTTATGTCGCACAATTCAAAATGTTGCCGAAACAAACACCGAAAATTGAAGAACAAATTACTGAAATACATAAAACCCTTGCGTAAGCTGCTTTCTTCCACTGCAGATAAATTAGCATTTTATAAAATGGAACTATTCTCAAGAAATTAACAAATTGCTTCTAATGTTTAAAACAAGTATGGTCAAAGGAGATTTCAAACTCTGCACAATTTTTTATTTAAAAAATTTTTTTTTGTAAAATCTCATCTTTTCTGGTGATTGTCAGTTTTGCACAAGTTTTAGAGTAAACATGGTTTAAATTTCTTTTCAAAGTAGATTGTATAATGAAGCTGTTATGTCTATGTTAACATAGCTTGTATAATGAAGCTAATTGGAAATCTCTTTTCACACTTGCTGTTATGTCTATGTTAACATAGACATAACAGCAAGTGTGAAAAGAGATTTCCAATTAGCTTCATTATACAATCTACTCAAAATCTATTCAAAGAAAAGTGTACAACTAAGATTAATTCCAAAGTCAACTTTGATATTCATGAAATAGGAAAACATTTGTATTCTTGTATTCACCTCAAAATCTCTCCTGTTTAAATCGTTTAAGGGAAATAACTCTCATTTCATCAGCTTTTGTGTTATGCACATGGTGTCTCTTTATCCCTTACTAGCTGCTGATGTTTAGTAGTTGTTTAATCCTAAACGCACATTAAGGAGTCTTTATGTGAGAATTTTCAGTCATTCAACAATTAAATTATTAATCCTGATAATTATATAAAATCCTCTGTAGAAATGAAGGGAACCATTAAGACATGCTGCTTATGCAATGTAAATATTTATTATAACATAGAAACAGACTTTTCCCCCCAAATTAATTACTATGTATGATTATGAAAGACATTTAAAATATGCTTAGAAATGATTGCAATAATGATTTCAGAGGTATTAACGAAGATAGAACCCTATCTAAAAAAAATTATTAGAAAATTCTCCATAAGAGAGGATAATCAAGGGATGATTGAAAAATTTGATTGAACTACTTTCAAAGTTTTTTGTCAAATATTCACATACATACAAAAGTTATAAAGCAAATATTTTTAAGTGACCTCAAACAGTAGTTTGTTTCAACAAGTCTTGGTTACATTCAAAAACAATAACCTTCATCTTTGGTTTCCTTTAATTAAAACTTATCTCGTGCTGTTTTCTCTACAGTACAAATTGAAAAAAAACTTATTTTCATTAAAATGATAAAAAAATCTTAATAGAAATTGTTTAAATATGTTGATTTTAAGAATGAATAAATATTTAATAAATATTTTTAAGAGAACTTATTTTTCTAGTGTTTTTACATTACAGAAAACAAGTTCCTTCTGAATCTGAAAACAATTTCTTGAAGAAGGCAGCCACACTGGACACGTATGGTGTTGATCCGCACCAAGTGAAGGTATCTTTTTTTGCTTATATCCCCTGCTCTTTTCTCTGCATACTCAATTCTTAGAGTTTCAATTTAGATTTTAAGTGAATTGGAATCCTGTACCCACTCTGTCTCATATATGGGAGCCCATTGATTATTTGATGTGAAAGTTCCTTTCTAAAAGGGATTGATTTTCAGATATGATGGATTTGCAATCATTACCAGCCACATCATACTTTTCTATTTTGTGGGATGATTGGGGGTTGGTGCTCCTAAAAGTATTGGACTTCAAGAGATGCTGATTCTAATTTCAGCATCAGAGATGATCTTTTTTTCTTTTTTTGTACATGTGCATATGCATATGCACAAACATCTGTATCTATCTATCAAGAGATATGTAAAGGGTATTAGAAAATGATCACTTCCCACATAAAATTGCCAAGTTATTGACATCATATTTTATTGTAAGATATATTTTAGATCTTACTTAGTCAAGTGTTGAAAATAGCTGTGCAAATCCATGTCTGCTTTATTGAATTGTCATAAAAAAAAACAATGCTAGAGTACATGTATCCATATACTATGTAATTTCAGGTTTTATTCTTTCTCATACTTTCTATTAGCCTCAGTACCCAACTGAAGGTGAGAGTCGAAGGTATGCTGGTTTCTTACTTTTGAAGCTTATATCTGTCATCACACTGTCTTCTAATAATGCTCAGATTGTTTCTACATTCTATGATCATTAAGTAAGCAGCATAGATTAGAAATAAAGAATTAGCCTCTAGTGAAATTTGAACTTGAATTCTTTATCCTTCGGAATCTGTCTGACTTGGATGTTGCCTTACCAATAAGGCTATGAAAGCTAAGTAGCAGGAGCCATTCAAATTTAGCCATATAGCTATATTCTTCTTTATCTGAATTCTTTGCCATATTGTTTGTTTACACTAATAGTATATTTATGTGGGTGTAAGGGAATCCGACAGAATGGTAGATGTGATTAGACAATGTGGAAAAGAAAGATTGAGAAAAGCATGTTACATCTCAAACATATTTATTATCATGAAGGTAAGCCTTTATGCATTTCGTCGTTGTGAATGACTTCATCAGACGAATGTAAGTCTTAAGTTGTCTAAATTTCTTAGCTGAAGCATTGTCATTATTATTAATGTTTGACTAGTCCTTCGTTCATTTTGCTTTTGTTGCTCTTTATGGCAACACTCAGGTCGTTTTTTACATTCTTCAATTATTAATTAAACAGCCTGGATCAGAAATAAAGAATAAACTGGTGATGAGAGTTGAACTTGCATCTCTTATCCTTGGGAGCTTGTCTGACTTTGATAAAAAGCAACAAAAGTGGAATGAAGGGGGAACTAATGAAAAATTAAAAGTAATGATTTTTGTAAGATTTAACTTAATGTTCTTGACTTTGGTGCCATTAGATGTTTGATTAGATCTTTTAATTTAGCATTCTTTATGCCAGATCCGGCCAGTGAAGGGATTTCGACCGCCCTACAAGAAATATTGGGATGCTATGTTTACTTTTTATGTTTTAAAGATTCTTTGTGTTTTTTTAATATATTCAAATGAGACCTTGATTGAAATAAATCATGACTAAATTGAGTTCTTTGATTACTAATTGTCATTCTTGGTTAAGCATAAATGATTTTCTAGCGTGCGTTATTCATTGATTTGAGGCAAAATATTAGGTATTTAAATGGATAATTTCCATATTTCAAGCTTTTTAGGGTGTCTATCTAGCCAACTGCCCATTCATTAATACACGACCTAGCCCGCAGAGGCAAAAAGGTTGCTGACCCCTGCTTTATGTAATGGACAGAAAGTAAAATCTATAAAAAAAAGAGATGAATATTATTTTTACAGCATTATTCATGAAGGTATCTTGTTTATTTTGCTAATGTGTATATATTAAAAATCAACAAATACAGGAATAGAAAATGAACTTACTGTTGAACTATTTATGACAGAGATAAAAAGAATATATAATTTTAGTGATTGTAAAAAATATTTTTAAATTCCATGATTATTTTCAGGATCAAAAAGGAAATCAACTCTACTTGGGCATCACACATCAAGGTATCATGACATTCCATGGAAACAGGCGTACACATCTGTTTTTATGGTAAGTTAGATTTCTTCATAGCTTCTCTTGCTACCATAAAAGAAGACTTATTTCTAAAAACATTAATGTTTTTGCTGATCAATGTGTCATTTAATACCAAAATTTTCAAAATCTTGCAATTAAATTAATTTTTAATCCATATAAAATTTACACTTCTTCTTGTGGTATAAAACAAAAGGTATGAGTAAATAATTTCTAAAAAGAATGAAACCAATTCCAAGTAACATTATTGTCATTAATCATAGTCTTACTAAAGGAAAAAATGTGGGAGACTTTAAGTGTAATATTTCCTTAATATACAGGGTGTTTGTAGACAAACAAAAAAAAAAAATGCAACATTCAAAAGGGAAATAACTCTTTGAAATAAACTCATCAGTTACCTCCCTTAAATTTACATTCAGATGATTGGCCAATACTATTTGGCTGTATTCTCAAGCTGACTGTAAATTTAAGGGGAGGTAACTAATGTTTCTTTTAAAGAGTTATTTCCCTTATGAATGTTGTGTTTGGGGGTTTTTAAAAAAAGTTTTCTACAAACTTCCTATATATCATGGATACTTGTGCACTTCAGGGGTCCCCTGATATGATCATTAATTCTTTAAAAAAAAAATCTGTGGAGAGTTTGTTAAACCTTAATCATTGTAAACTAGTTGCTTTGACTAGTAGGAGACACTGGGGCTAGTTGGACTCAGCGGTAAGTCAGATCACCGGCTTTTATTTGAAGCCAAAGCAGTTTTTAGTCATTTTGGTCACATGATCGCCTTCTTGCACCAGAAATCTGCAGACTGGTGAGAAGAGTGCTAAAAACACATTTTGATCATTAAAAGTAAACTTGATGAAGATTTCTCCTGTACATGTGACACATACATAGATTTCAGCCACTATTCCTAATTTGAAAAAAATTTGAAAAAATTTAAAAAAAAGAAGTTTTCCCTACTCCTTGAAGGGATTGTGAATGTGCAAAAGTTCAAGTTTCTACTATGAACGGTTCGGGCTGTACATGTGACACATACATAGATAGAAAAATGCAACTTTTTTCAGCCACTAGGCTGAAATTTGAATAAACAAAAAAATAAAACAGTTTTTGTTTAACTGAAAAAGATCTTTAAATTTGGCTATAGAAAGTAACCAGATATTCTTCTAGATAAATGGCATGACAATCTAGATAATTCTAGATATAATTTGAGGCAATCCTAGATATAAACTGAAAAAAATAAATACTGTGGCCTGTCGGGGAAGGGGGTCTGCTGACCCTGAATCTTTTAGTGGAGTTGAAATAAAGTTGCATGCCAAATTTCAGCCTTCTCAGTAGCCTTGAAGGGTTCTAATTTTGGTGAGGGTCATTATTGTTGTCGTCATTGTTGTTACCAGGGGGAAATAAATTCAACTCCAGAGTATGAGTTTGTCAATATTATAGCAAAAAGAATTGACTTAGTAGCAAGCGAAATGAGTTAGTTTTGACAAATTATTTGTGGAACACTCTATTGCAAGCCTTTTGCCAAATTTGATCATTTTGGATCTTTATATAACATTTTATCAAAATTAGTTCAATTTCTTTTTAATGCTAAGCATACCATGATTGGTATCATTAGTTATTATAGAGAGATAATTTTCACTTTATATCTCATTAAACATGTTATGTTATCACATCTTTCTTTTGGCATTTCTGGACTTTCAGAAAGGCTGATATAAACTTATAAATTTCTTTTAAGGTTTTGAGAATATACTGACATGAATTAAATAATAATCCTTTTTTTTGTAGGAGTCAAATAAAGAGGATTGTTTATGAAGGGAAGATGTTCATTGTACATGTCAACACAAATGAGGTGAGATTTCCATTGTCTTTGACATTCACTCTTTCTCCTTAGATTCGTACTTGACAACTGAATATGAAAAATGATATTTAAATGTTGCTGGTGTGATACCAATAAAACTTGAGCTTTACAGTTAGATTATTTTAAAAAATAATGAATGACATTGTTCAATGCAATTTTAGTGTATTACATAAATGGTTATTTTCTACATGTCTGAAAATCAAATTATCGCAAAGTTAATATTAACAGTGAAAAATAACAGAAAAAAGTTAAAATGTCACTGGTTTTTGGTAGAATCAACAATACTTTTTAAAATAATGGGCTTGTCTGCTGTTTTGTGAACTATAGTGTGTTCACCCCTGCTGTAACAGTTTTAAATTTATGAGAAGCTACTCAAAAGTTTGGGTAATTTGACCATGAAAATAAGAATTACAGGCATCTCCAAGTATAACACTGTTTGTTATAGCGCAGTTCACAATATAGGGTGGGTGAGTGGTGGACCCCAACATTTTTACCTATATTCTTGCCCACTCATTCATAAAACCCATAGGCATACAAGCCATGGGGCAGGGGGGGAAGTGCCCTGTTAAGTTTCAGGCAAATCAGTGCAATTTGGGTGAAACCGTGGAAAATTTCATGCAAATCAAGCCTTTATAGAAAGAGTTGCCATATGTTCATGATAAAATTGAAAAAAAAAAAAAAAGAATTTCCTTTTAAACCCATCGGCTCAATATTTCAGGCTGAGCACTATTTGACTACACTGTAAGTTCATTTGATGACAGGTGACACAATTCCCACTCCCCACTAAGAAATACATTTGACTTACACTGGCAAACCAACTGTAAAAATGAAATGAATTAGACAAAAACATTTTAGTAGTCAATGAACAAAACTTTATTAATTTGAGCTTTTCCTCTCAGGAGCTCAGATACAGGGTATCTGAAGGCGCAGCAGCTTACGGGTTTAGGATTTAGGATTAAGTCATTGATGTAAATATTTTGTTTTTAAATATTGAAATCTGGTATAGTTTGTAATATATTGTTTTGTTATTTTTCTGGTATTATTTAATAAACAACAAACATTAGAAGAATGCCTTTGTTTTTATAAGATTGAAATGAATAGTAGAAGACTATCATAGGTTTTATTGAACAAACAAAATCCGTCATCTTGTTAAACTTGTTGTTTTAGAATCTTCAATTTTGAAGAGCGAAAGCAAAAGTAAGCAATTTATAAGGTCTAAAGGAAATAGTTCCTTTAATTATTATAGAGAGGTTAATAGTGAACATAACATGAGTAAGTAGTCCAAGTAAATAGTCCAATCTCTGGCTCGCAAAATAAAAAGTGGTACTTATCTTACCTTAAATATAAATATATATGCAATTTTACCACAATGATAGATGATGTTTGCCATCTTTCATCTATTGCCTGCCCTTGAACATTGCCCATTCTCACCCCGCAGTTAACACTGCCCGGTTATAACATGGTTGGCTTTCTCGGACCCCAACAACCGCATTATAATGTGGGATGCCTGTATTTAAGTCCTCTTGGGCATGTATACACTGGCTCACAAAGGGTAGCAGCAAAAATCTGTACTACATTTGGTTTGCATATGCTTTTCAAATTCCTTGAACTTTTGGGTAGCATGTGCTACTTTAATTTCTGTGTGGAATAGTATAATGTATTTTTTAATATTTGAAAAACCTGAAGAATATTATGAATGTGACTTTTTAAAATGTGCTAATCTTTGAACATTGACTATTTTTTTTAAATTTAAAAACATTTAAATCTCAACGTTTTAAGATCTTCATTCATTGCTGATTGATTTTCAACTATCAAAATGCAAATAAGAAATCCAGTGATGATTTGAAGATGGGGATTACATTATTTTATTGAATACTTTTTCTTTTTGGCAACACTCAACATTTTAATCTCTTCATTCAAATTAACAATGAACAAGAATAATAAGAATTTTCTTTTTTTCAAAGGACAGCTGCAATTTATTTTTTATTCATTTCTTTACTTGTAGATCTTGTTCAGTAAGGACGTGAACTCTTTTTAAATTTTTTTTTTATTTTGCATCATATCTTGTATTTGCCTTTTGGAGATGCTCAGTTCTTTTTCAAATTTTAGCCAACGATCACATGCAAACTTTTTACTGTCAGTCAAAAAAAGTATTTGTTTTTGAGATGAGTCATTTTCTAATCTAGTTACTAGTTAGGTGCTGTGTTTTACAAAGATTTGCAATACTCAAAGTTTTAGTTGTTGTTCATTACTGAAAACATAGGACCAATCTAGGTCATCAGGTTTGGGTACCTCCACCTGGGTGTTATTTTTAGATCATTTAGAGCTTTTAAATATTCATATATAATTGTAGTTATAATGAAGTATTATTATTATAGAAGTGGATTTAAATACATGCTGATAAGATCATCAGAAGTGAAGTTTGTATTGTTTATCATTGATTGTTTGACTGATATGAGTAATACTTTATTACTTCAATATCCAAAATTCAATTCTTGTAAAAATAATATCTACAAGCTGTATATTTTTTATAATTTTAGTCTAATAAGTGGTTGAACAAGATTGAAATATGTAATGATCTTAAATTAATATTGGAACAGGTACATTTATTTCTCTTTTATGTTTATATTTAAAGATTTTATCATGAAATGATCATACATTATGATATTTGAATTACTTAAAACCAGGGCAGTGCCTATTCCAAAGGTGCATGTTTGAAAGGAGCCAGACTTTATTATGTGTGTGTGTGTTGCAACCTGCCATAATTGTCATGTAAAATAATTTTCTGTCCATCATATGAAACTATGGCTTCAAAGTATTTCGGTTACTTCTCTTCAGTGTTGCTAATTTAGATATTTTAAAAATCTAAATTTAGATAATTCTAAAGAGCGGAAGTCAAGGGAGATAATTTATAGAAATTATAATGTTTTATTTTTATTAGATTTCTCGAATCACTGATCCAAAAAACTTAAAACTCAGCACTCCACTGCCTTGTGTGCTGACTAATATATCTGGCGAATATCAACTTCGTACAATGGCCAGTTGCTGAGTAAACATGGTGCATACACACTGAGATTTCTTCAATTGTACTGTTAAGACATATTGACAGCATTAATTGGTTTTAATTGCATAAAACAAAATATCAAAGAAACATTGACTATTTCTTTCTTCAAGACAATTAGGAAGAATGAAAACATGCATGTATTTGTATTAATGGTCTAATTTATTCAACACACACACCTTTTTTTCATAGTGAATGTTAGCAGTCATTTGACATGTTGAAAAATAATTGAAATCTCATGATTTGGTATTTGATAAATTTACAGTATTTTAAATAGATATATTGACAGTTCCAGCTTTCCATTCTAATCAGAAACTGGCTTTCTTTTTATAACACTCTTTTCAGAATGATTTTCAGAACTCTTTACTAATGAAATTATCAAAAATACTGTGAAATTATGATCACTATGGTGTTGAAAAACTCTTAAAACTGTTATGTCAATCAAAAAGTATTTCTGTGATTTGACAAGTTTCGGGTTTGAACAATTTCCTTTGAGAGTGTAGAGTATGCTTTTCAAAATCACATAAAATTCCTCAATTCATATCTTTTTGTTTTAAACGTTGTTAGTTTTTTTTCCTTGTGTAATAGTATGAAAGCATTTTGAATATATAATAATATTTGAGATCTGAAAATATCCTCTCTTGCATTTTAAATCTACTGCAGTCTTTCTTATTTCAAAGTATGCTTATCTAATATCTTTTATCTCCTGATTAATTTTTTAATATTTGGTCAAAGGAATTGCCCGAAGACATTCTGGATGTTTCTGTGAGTTGTTCTCAGATGCACTGAAAATCTTTACTATCAAATGCATGATTGCTATGAAAGTTTTTTTATCTTGGATGAAACCAAATTTTTATCCATATAATTTATTTTTGTTTTTGATTATTTTAAATCTTCTGCATTGAAAAAATATGGCTAAATCTTAATTTTCTTGTTCTATTGTTTTTGGCTTCTCAATGTCACAAGTAAAGTCAGCACGAATAGAGATATAAAGGATGATCTGGGAGATGGCTTTTTTGTTACTTAATAAATACAGGATTAGCTCTTACAAACCATAGTGATTTGTTTTTGAATGGTGTTAGGAGACTATATACTTTGAAGATGATTTAGGTCTATATTAATTGGAAAACCAACATTATAAACAAAAGTAATACATGCATTTAGCTTTAGTTACTGATCCAATTGTCCCCAATTAGTTACTTTAATATGATCAAGATCTTTTGGAAGTCTTGTTATTTCGGCTTAATATATTTGATAAGATATTTTATGGGCAATTTATACAAGTCATCTATTAAATTAGTTTTATCTTTTACGGATCAAATCTTACTGGATAGAAGAAAAAAATGAATTTTTGAATCGGTAAATGAAAAACAATATGTAAAATACTTAAATTTTAATTCTGTTTAATGCTTTCACACTACTGGGTTTTGTGATATCTTTGTAAGCAACATTTATTTTGTTGTTAATTGATTTCTTTTGCAAGCAAGTTTTGTGCTATTGCTTTTTTTTCTTTACAAGATGCCTTCCTTTGAAAATCTTTAGATTAAATTTGTCTTTGATTATTTGGCTGTTTAAAATGGTTATGGTATTCTTTATAAATTTGTAGTTATGAGCAATAAATCATAATTCAAATTTTATCATTAATGCTAAAATAACCATGAATTAGCATTCATATAGATATTTATTAAGATTAGCCGAGTTTGAAGATTAAACTCACTAGCATTGGCCTGTGAGACTACTTTGATAAACATTATTCTATCAAGAAAGGATCGTAAAGAATCTTTGATAAATTACATTGTTGTTAATGTTATTACGATAGATGAAATATATTCGTTTGTTGAAAAAACTGAACAGTTTCTTGTAAATAAAAAACGGTTGAACCAAATTTTGACAAATAATTTCTTGTCTAAGTTCCATTATAGCCATCTGTTGGATTTTTCATACCATAAATGATCTGATTGTATACGAGTAGTAGAATTTTAACTTGTATATCACTCTTATCAGAATATTGCCTAGAAAATTTTAAAATTATAAAGCAACAGCATGATATAATTTTTTTTAAATTCTGCTCTGGGTTGTGAAGCTTTTTCCTAGGTTTATAATTATCACAGACTTTTTCTTATTTTTTGGTGCATGGACATCAAGGTTAATTTTCTTTTAAAACATTAAAATAGACTAAAAGTCACCAAGTCCTATGCACATTTATTTTGTCTTCAAATATCTTGGAAATTAACATTTACTAATGAGTAACAATTTGTGCCTACCTAATTTCACTTCACTTGCTACTTAAGTTTTCTCTTGAAAACTGGTTCTAAAATACTTGTTTTAAAATAAATGTTATCTCAATTCTCTATCTTACAAAAGAAGTTAATGGTTAGTTCGAGGACTACTCATTTGCTTTATATTTTCCAACTGTATAGAATCTCAAAGTGAAGTGCTTTCCTATTTTCATATTAAAATCTTTCATCCGAACCAAAATAATTAAAATAGATACAAGAAAAATATTCTGTCTTATTTTATCTTAAAGTTTTAACATTTTCTTTTATGCTTTCAACATAATACAAAACATAGAGTATCAAATATTTGGAGCAAAATTACAGTTAACAAAAAAATCAAGTTTAAAAATGTATAAAGTTTTTGTTGCTGTTTTTCTGCGGCACTTGTAACACCCGTATTATAGAATGCTGTATGTTCATAAAGAAAATCCATTGTTGCTGTACATATATAACAACAAATTGTAAATTTTTAATTTAATTTTGTTCTCTGAAGTAAGTTTTAGGAGCTTTTCTATATTAAATAATAATTATGATGAATAGTATTTTTATATACCTTTTACAGCTCCAAGGACACTCTACCAGCTTGAAACAAATAAAAGATAAGATATAAACAAGCAGTTCATATTTTAATACTTTGTATATACATTAAGAAATTATAAATCAAGAGAATTTACTATAAATTCTTATGCGCCTAGCCTTTTGACTGTTGAGTGTAAAGCATACATGGATCTGAGGCTTAATTATGTTAAAATTGAATACATTTACAGGAAAATCAGAATATCCCATACTCGATTCTAAATATATTTAGTAAAATAACGATTTCCCATATCATACATACACATAATCAAAACGATGTATTTAATAAGAATGTATATTTTATTGCTTCTGTTTATTTTGTGTATTGGTCCTTGCCTAATGACTCCATTGATTTATAAGGTATTTAACCATGTACATTCTATTTTTCTATGTATCACTATTCTATAACTTTGGCAAATATCAGTTTTGTCTAAACCACTTTGGTCTAAAATTAATTTTGTCCACACAATATCTCCAAAAGTTCTCAATGAATTTCAATGATATTTTGTCGAATCAGCTAAGGAAGCATTGATCAAATTTTGGGGTGGATCCATGGATTGTTTTCGATTGAGAGGTATTTTTAAAATTAAATTTTGGGACGGATAGTGGAATTTTTCTTAGCCAATGGACCACCATTTGAAAAAAAATGTCATTGAAATTCATTGAGAACTTTTAGAGATGTTGTGGGGACAAAAGTAATTTTAGACCAAAGTGATTTAGACAAAACTGATATTTGCTAAAGTGAAGTAGACAAAAGTACTGTAACCCATATATTGTATACCTTATAGCTAATGATTGCTTTTAGGCTATGTACATTTTTTTTATTGTAAGGATTTTCCTGATCTCCAAGTAAGTAAGGTTATTAGATTATCCCCTTCCCCTTTTGCTTATTAAAGTTCTTAAATTGCTTAAACATTTATTTTTTGATTTTCAATTTATTGCTTATACAGTGTATAACAAAGTGAATGTAAATCATTGTTTCAGGAATACTTAATTTCTGGCATACTATATTTCCTGTTTATTCTTAAATGCAAAATGTAATTTTCAAAGTTCCTGTAAGGAAAATAATTCTGTCTTTAAAAAGAAATGATATTTAACACTAACGTAAAAGAAAATCTATTTTATGCTCTTTCAAGATTTATCAAGAAACATTGCTATTGTTACGTCCGGGCCTCACACCACTACTAACACTTAAAGGCCCACTGCCGCCAGCTCACTCCCACTCTCTCTCTAAGCTTAAGGGCTACCCCCTAAGGCTACCAACGCTGGATGAATTCCCACTAGAAAGGGGAGGCCAAGCAGCCGCCATCTTGGATTTAACTTTCAGTGTGCCGTTACTTATGGAATTAGAAGCCAACACATGTCAAAGAGGGGAGGGGTTAGCATTCAGTCCACAATATGGTTCACCTCGGGACAACAAAACAGATTGCTTATGGAGGGAGGTGCTATTTCAATTTCCTTCTTATAAACAAATCAACACAACATACAGGAATGAACGAGCATTATTTTTCAGGTTCAAGGTGTCTCCTGAGTGACTGAATTCCAATCTTGTGGTTCTGGGTCCAATTTGCTCTGTTTTCTTTGTGTGCATTCTTAGTTTCTCTTGGCTCTCCCTTATGGTCTGTCGGAGTCTCCTCTCTCTGCCATTTGGAATCCTTTAATCCAGACTTTGTCACCTCTAGCTGCAAGTCCAGCTGCCTATGGGTCTAATTCCTTAATCCAGATCTTGTCGCCTCTAGCTGCAAGTCCAGCTCTAATTCCATAATCCAGACCTTGTCACCTCTAGCTGCAAGTCCAGCTGCCTACGGGTCTAATTCCTTAATCCAGATCTTGTCACCTCTAGCTGCAAGTCCAGCTGCGTACGGGTCTAATTCCTTCTTATGGCTCCATCAACAGACTCCAACCCCTAGTCTCTAGACTGACAGCCTTCCTTCTGGCTATCTCTTACTGATCATAACTCATAACAACTGTCAATGCCCTTATTTCCTGTGGAGTCTTCTGGGATCACTTCCGTTTCTACTGTGGCCTTTAAGAGCGATATTAGTTAAGTCCCTTTGAGCAGCTGACAAGTAACTTCACCTTGACCTCAGCCTTGATACTTGGTGTAACATCAGGTGAGGGCGTTAGCGTAACACTTTTAATTTACATGATTTAGAAAGCAGAATCAGTAACCCATTAAATAAGGTTCTTTACTCATTTACTATGCTGGTATATTTATGGAAAAGTTAATATTGAATATTTGTATTGGATACAATCTTTTTTTTCTTTTTCTTTTTTTTCATCTTTTGATATTTCTTTCACACCATTTATTTATCTCATATTTGTCTTTCAAAATAGACATTTTTATTTGTTGATTAGAATATATATCTTGCATATTGTGATGGGATTGGATTTGGGGGACTCTTATATATAAACAACTGAACAAAGGATCCATTACAAATATTTGTATTATTACTGGGACTAAACAGAACTGAGTAAAATAATCTTACTTGACACTATAGATGTTATCTACATCAGAAAGGCTATGGTTAACAGTGTGAGAAAGATTTGCTCAAGGTCTGTATTCCTGCTTTTCTATTCAAACAGAGGATAACAGTTGTCTATGACACATGAGTTAATGGCCCTTATGGCAAGACCTTTTGGTTTATGGAGGAGGTGATGAGTGTCCTAGTTTATAGAGGAATGAGGGGTATCCACGATATATGATGGGTTAGAGATATTTCATTACCTTGGCCTCGGTGGAGATGGGCACCCTACTTTATGGAAGTAGGAAGGTCTCCATAATTTAAGATTGTTAAGGAAAGGATATTATTAATAGCTGATTCCATGGTAAGAAATAACTGGTCATATTAAATCAGGGCCTGTGTGTTAATCTGGATATTCCGATTCACACGTTGCCCAGTATAAAGGTGAAGATAAAAACAATGATAATAATAAATGAAAAGACAACCTTTAGGAAAAATGAACCATTTATTCATTCAAACAAATGAAGGAAAAAACGTGTTGTGTTTTGTATGCAAGTGTTTTTATATCATTTTAGTGATATTTCTAAATGTAAATTCAAGTTACTAAAGGTTCAAGAATTCTCTTGCATTTTAAGTGTCCTCATGTTTCTGTGTTAATTGTGATGGTAAAAGTGTATGCGAAATAAAGTCAGACGAAGTACTTATATTCGGAAGTTTATGAAGGCTTGGTAGATCTTCTGGCTCTCTAAACCAGCATTAGGTTCGGAGAGCCAGGAGCTTGAGATGGCACATCTTTTCAGTTAGATGACTGCGGAACAAAGTAGTTAGATTCAAAGAATATGCTTGTCATGTGACAGACTTCTGGGTTTCTCATTGGATGGCCAGGCCATGTGACGATGTAGGAAGCTCTGATTGGATGGGCTGTAATTTAGCACTGGAGAGCTCCACTTATGGTAGATTAATGGTGTTTGTAATCAATTATTATTTTTTAATATAATTTTTATCATTGTTTATTTTCTATAATTTGAATCACCACACCCTTATAAGTTTAGGATATCATTCTTAATTTACATCACTGTTTATATTGTTTGAATTTTGCAAATTAAATATCAACCAGTTGACATCCACTTCTAATGTATTAAAACATTAATTTTCAGATGACTGTTTTTGTTCAGACAATTTTTTAAAAATGTATTACACTTTTTTATTTCATTGAAATTTATCAAACATTTTATTTACATTTCTTCTTTAAATACTGATTTGTTTGTCTACCTCCTTCCAACAGGATGAGGAAATTCAGAAAAAGGTGAGTTTGGTGTGTGTTCACCTCCCAAGATGATAAAAAATAAAGGGAGCTATGAGGCTATCCTTGCTGCTTTCACTCTTTGTTTTTCTCCCTTGGATTTCACTCAAATGTGCCTTGGCTTTTTTTCTATTATATTTCGAGATTAAATTCTCTACCTAACATTTTCACTGGACTGGTTTTGGTATTTCCCCAGTTTTTAACCAATTTGGTCTGAGTTTCAATTACTGCACATTTGCTGTAATAAAGTAAACAAATCTTGGAGAATGTTCACTATTCAAACCCATTGACCAAAACTTTGCTTGAAATGATATTTAGGTTTAATAATTAGAGTAATGCATAATTTCATTATGCTTATGCATTATAATTCTTTAGCAATGTCTAATTATTTGCTAGAAACTCTATGAAACTTCTTTTTTATAAGTCTTTGTTTTAGTTCTGGTTAATTGAATTTTATTATTTAAATGCCAAATGTTTGGTAAGAAATTATAATTATTATTTTCCTTCTTATATCAGAAAATATGAGCTATTTTTTAAATTTTATTTTCATTAGAATGTTAGCATTACACTTGTAAAACTTATAATACAGTCATATGTTAACAGAATATCAAGCATAAAATTTCAATATTTTACCTTTAGTTTAGTTATAAAGGTAAAATATTTAAATTTTATGATTGATATTCTATTAACATATGATTGTATTATAAGTTCCTTCTCTCTGACTCTCATGATAGAAATTGCAATTTTGTATCATTTTATATTTTGTTTAATATAAAAATATTAAAATGAAACCAAATAAAATAGGAACTCAATGAATATTTCTCTTCAAAATTCTTATTTTACATGCACAAACCTGTGTACACGTGTGTATATATATATTTGTCTACATGTATAAATAAGCCTACTAAGTCAGTTAACAATTTGGGTAGGTTGTAATCTGGGAGTATAACAGGTTTTTAATTTAATTTTTGACTGTACTTAATTACTATAAGCAAAGAATGTATTTATAATTTATATAATCTTTGGATCTTGCTAGTTTATGTGAATAGGAAGATGCAAAAATATATAAAAATGAATTACTGCTACTATTATTATTACTATGTTGATCCCTTTGTTGATTAAAATAAACTATGACCAAATTGGCAGAAAACTAGGAACTACTAATTCTGATTTTAGTGTCTCTGTCTTTAGGTTGTGAGTTCTTAGTTTAGCTTGATAAAATGGTTATATATAGATAGATAATGTAGATTAGAGTTTAAACTATATTTATGTGCTCACAGTTTTTAAAAGCAATCACTTTGCTAGCTTTACTTTTTATCTTAATTTGTTAATAGCTAAATCATTATCATGAACAAATGTATTTCCATTATAAATTACTTTGAATTACAAAATGTAAAAGTAAGGCAATTTTTGTATATTTATTTTTTTAGAATTAAATCTAGCTGAATTTAGTCTTTATGAAGGATAGTTTGATAATTTTTAACCTAAAATAAAAGTATAATGACCAAATAGTACTAAAATGATTTGTACTTTTAAATTTATCATTCAAATAATTTAAATCTTTTGAGTTGCTTAATTATTATTATTAAGTAAATTTTGATAAGTCAGTATTTTTGTTTTATCTGTAAAAAATACCTTTTGAATGTGTAGTTACTTGCTCCATTGAGAATATTAAGAGTAATATTTGGTGTTTTGTTTTTTATTTAAAAGTAATTAAGAATCCTTCAAAATTTAGTTAAGTTTTCCTAATAATTATTCATCGTCATGTTTGCCTTAAATAATAGGTTCATTGAACCATATAATATACATTTAGATGATTATTCCTAGGGTTATTTGTTAACTGTTGCTTGTATGTCTATATGCAAAGCTATTGCTTTTAGACTTAAAAAGGTAAATGCTGAGATGTGTGTTCATTTTAGCTTTATTTCCTGTAGTAAGCACTTGCGCACAGCCATTGATAAAGAACACTAATTCTCTCTGTGAAGTCACTTATGCACGCATAGTTGGTTACTCATTTGTAGATTATTTATCTATATATTGAAAATAAGTGATTGGGTCTATAGTTTAACAAGATTTTTATCTGACTTTCTGTTTGATATGGCTGATCAGAATGTCTGCTATATATTCAAATGTTATGCTAAGTATTTGAAAATTATTAAATTTAAGTTATCATCATTCTCTGTATATATTGCTTTTTATATAAGAATGTGTGGTTAATTTTCTTATATAACATTAGCATGGAATGGAATTTGTTACAATTTTAAATTGAAGCTTGGTTTTATTTTGAAAATCACTATAAATATTTGCTAACTTTTGAGATTGGCCGGGGATTTTGCATGGGGGATTTTGCTTTGACTTCTAACAAAATTTTAAAAACTATTTTTGAGAATTCTTGAATAAGAAAAAGGATGCCTTCTTTATCAAATGATTTGCTTTGTGCTTTTTTTGATCTAACAAATTCTGTCACTTACAGCACATATACTGATAAAAATAAAGAATTTCTTTCTCTCTCACTTTCTCTCTCACTTTCTCTCT
>VCCN01000420.1:19567921-19596917 GCA_006491835.1 Architeuthis dux | reverse complement strand
ATAGGATAAATTCTTTTTTTCTGTCTTGCATGCACATGGTATCATACAGAATTGGTATCTCTTTACAAGGTATTTGAATTTATAAAGGAAAGCACAGAACATTATCTACATGATTCTAAATATTTAAAAAAATGTATCTGGTCAATAGATCTGCTAATAATTGAAAACCAAGATTCTTCTTTTTTTCTTTCTAGGTTTATTTATCTAGCTAACACAAGAATTGAAAATGTTGCTATATAAAAAGATGAAAAAACAAAAACAAAAAAGATGGTATCATCATTGTCATCATCATATCACAAAGGTGTAGATAACATGATCAAAAACAACTTTTTAGTGTTTGTAGTGTTGCGCCACACTGTTTCTCCATGAACGAGGTATAGTTGTCTATGGCTTTTCTCCAATACGTTTTATTAGCATTGGTTTTGCTACTGGGACATTATTGGCTATTTCTCAAAGCTGCAGAAAATCTATTCTAATTTTAGCCATGAATATCAATCCATTTCCAAAACATATTCCCTTATGATGCTGAAAAAATTATAGCTCAAAACACTAAATGTAGTGTTAAATTTGATAAGTATTCTAAAATGAACCAAATCTCATTATAAAATCCTATGCACTTTTTAAAAAAAAAGTAGTATCATTATTTCAATTAGAATTAACAATGTTCTTCTGCTGATATCTTAATTTTTAAGAAAATATTACAAACCTGCTTGCATCTTTTTTCATTATAATACATTTTGGTTTAGTCCCAGCCTGTGTGTTCTTTCTTATGATCATTTCCATTTAATGTTTTCTCATTTAAAAAATGAAATAGTTTCCTTTCTCCAGAGGAATTTTTGGTCTGCACCTAGAATAACTTGAAGATTTATTCTACAAAATTAGAAATTTCAGATTTCTGTCAGAAGTTTGCAGTCTGAATGATTTTGTTAAATACTACATGCTTTTTTTTAAAATTCTTAATTTAAAAAAATATTTTCAAGTTTTTATTTCACTTCAAGATGCTTTTTTCTTAATATATTTTCTAAAATACAAACTCAGTTGATATAGTAATATCAAGTATTTCCTTTTGGTATATATATAAAAAGCAAGCATCTTACCCTGGCATGAAACTACCTTCAATTGGTATAACATAAAATATTAACCAGAAAACAAATCATTTCAATCCATCTCTGACTTGGAGCAATCTCTTCACCACAAAAGTTATTTTTTCTAGTCATATAATCAAGTCTTTTTATTTTTGTAGAACAATAAATTATCATTACATGATTGTGATTCTTTAGTCCTTTAAAGTTAATGACACAAATAGAAATATAAGGATGAGTAGATTTTGTGCATCATATTAAATGAAAGTTCTGGCTTATTTCCGTTTGTTAGAACATATATTGAACATGGAGAACATATTTTGTGATTCTCTTCCTGTTTTAAACGGATGTATTTTTTCATTCAGTTATTTTATCAGCAGTTCATTGTTGTAAGAAATTAGAGAAAATCCTTTTTTTTGTGTGGTTGAAGATTTTTTACTTATAAATTAACTTTTTATTTTAATGTCATTTTTATTTATGTTAAGTCAGCAAGGAAAATTCATATTGATTTTTCATTTCATTTCAAGGTGATGGAATTTGGAGACTTGCTGTTCCAAAGTGCTCTGAAACCGAGTTGTTTTTGACTCCAAAACTGAACTTTTTATATTTGTTAAACTATCATTGTAAACTTTTTTTTCCTTTTATATAAACTCCAGTTTAAATTTAATCTAAAAATAAAATTGAGTGGGTTTTGAAAGGGTAATTCAATATCATAGGAGGCTGATCATTAGAAAAACCCAAAGTAGAAATTTATGCATAAATAATAGCACCTATGAAAATAAGATTCATGTACAAATTAAGTTATCTCCCCCTTATAGCAAAAGTATTTGACTGCGTCATTTATTATGTATCTAATATTTGTATGATTGTTATAAAGCTTTACACACACACACACACACAATGGGTAAATAACTAAGCCTTTTATTTGTTTTGTACAGTACACTGCTGATATTCAGGCAATCATGAGTCCAGCACCTTTTCTCATTTGAACAAATTTACAAGAGGTCACTTTAAATTCTTGTGACCACTAGTTTACATAGCAGCATCAAAAGGCATTGTGTGTATTGCATATTCACTTTGAACATTATATTGAATTTGTCACTGTTCTTTATATTGAGATATTTTTCACTTATTTTGATTACATTTAATTTTAATAATGGCTTTTAAGAGATTCAAGAGTCAGTCTAATGGTATAAAATATAAATGCCAATCCCAATAAATTCAAGAGAAGGTTGAATCGTTGAAACCTAACTAGGACTGGTAAGGAAAGAAGGGTGGTATTAATAAATTTTACTCCAGCAGAAATATCAGTCTTTTGGAACTCTGGGTGCCAGAAAACCAGTAGTGTGCCTGTATATACAAACTATTTTCATTATTTTAACATCACTATGTGACAATTACTCCAAGATGTAAAGAATTAAATGAGAGATCAGTCTTAGAAACTCAAGAATTAGCAATTGTTCTTGGCTTAAAGTTCCTCTGATCCTTGTTATTGTGTTTGGCTCATTGAACTCTTGATCCTCACTGATCAGCCATTTTGAACCATCATCCACTTATCATTGTCATCCCGTTCAAACTGCCCCTTGATTAACTAAACCTGGTATCTATTTATTTCTGTTGTAGACAATCCGCAACAAATATTTGTGCACTGGCACAGACATGGTAAAACCACAGAATTTTTATTATTATTTTATTTTTTAAAATATGGGTCCACAGGGTACAAGAAACAAGATGGACTTGTTTCTTTAGTATTTGGCTTTGCGTCGCTGCTAAGCCTGCCTGCTCTCATCACTAAATCAAATATCAATGCTTTACCTGAATGTCTTTACATACACATGTATACCTGTAGCTCATAAGTGAAATAAAGAGTAAATGAAACTGAATTTTATAAAATACTTAAAGGTACTGATAAAATATAGATTAAATAAAAGTGAAAATGTAAAACAGTTTATTTTATAAAGAATAAATGTATATATGTGGCCATGCCACTTTCAAAAGTGCTTGCATCAATATTAACTAAATGTTGTCCATAGTCTATATAATAACAAAAAGCATGATTGCACTGCAGCGGCAGCAGTAGTTTGTTGATTCGAAGAACATGTGCTGACATGAAGCAGCATAAGATACCTCTATGTAATTGTGACCAGGGCAGGTTGAATGGTGCAATCGATTCCCACAGCTCTTCTGCAAGTCATTGCACTTTCATGCTAATATTGGAGTATAATCTTTTACCAGTCTCTTTTGAAATATGGGGATCATTAGGTTTGGCAGAAAGTAAGGGTCTGGTTTAGCATTATAGTTACATTGTAAATAGAACCCCTCCCCTCCTCTAAAACCTATACAAATTAACTACATGGCATAAGATGCACCAATTAGCATTGGAATGGCATTGTCATCTTGAAAACTCCAGGAGAAGTGGTGCAAAAATTGAGTGGAATAAGAATAAATAAAATAACTAGCATTCCAGGGAAATTATGAATCACTGCCACCCATAATGCTGCTTTTTACCTTGTAACTTACACAGTGGTGTTGGCACTGTTGACACCATGATAAAAATACTACCAGCTTGGTTTGAATCATAAATTTATGATTTAAAAAAACCAACAAAAAACAGGTCTGGTTAGTCATTGAATAGAAACTGACACATGACCAACATCTTTTGGCAGTATGTTGGGGTGATGAATTAAAAAAATTGGAAAAAGGGGTGATTATTGAGTAAATTACTTTTCTTAACCTTTTTGAGTTATGATCACTAAAAAGGCAAAATTTAAAAAAAATAAGTGTGAATGCTGCTGGACAAAAACATGAGACCAATTTAGTATGAACTTCTATTGTAAATTGACCTCCCCCCCCACACACACTAAAAACCTTTTTAGGAGGGGTATTTATATAAAACAAAAATGTTTGCCCATTCATTGAGGGGGGGTGCAAAATTTCAAGTTTCTACTATGAACAGTTAGGGCTGGGAAAAGTCTAGATAATAGATACATAAATACATATAAATGTCAGAACACATGATTAAACTGGTCTGTTGTGGGTAGCAGTGATTTTTAAAAAATAAAAATAAAAAATATTTTTAAATACATATCATTCCTTGATGCTACTGGTATTTTAATATTACTAGAGGGGGTGGGAAATAAATAAAAATCTACAATTACAAATGTAGTCAACTCTGAAAAACAATTTGAACTTGTTTTTTGAGAGAGTGCTATTACATCCTTTACATGAGCTAAGGATATTTTAGCATCATACATGTCTAAATCAAACTTGATGTTTGGACTTGATTATATTTAAGCTGGGTCTGGTTTATAATCCTGAATTACACTTGCCAGAATGCCATAAACCCGAATGTTGAATTCCTGATTGCTCAGAATGCTGAATGGTTGAAACACTGAAGGTCAAAATCCTGAAAAACAAAGGTAGACAACTTGTGTTACCAAATGGTCCTTTCTTTGATACTGTATTAAAAAAAAAAAACTGGTTAATTTTTAAAACTCTGAAGATACTACCCACCGCTCGGTTTTTGTTTATTTTCTAAAATTAGTCCAATGAGGGTTGTAGATTTAGTATTTATAATAATGAATTTACCATATAAAAACATTTCAGTGAATTCACATGGATATTTTAAAAGATTATCAAAGAATTGAATCAATTTAAAAAATATTTCCTTCATATATGTTCAAATTTTGCTATCATTATTTTTTATACTATTGAAACAATGTAATCATTAGGTAGTTTCATAATGATCTATGCTGGCATTTATAAGGATAATGGCAGCAATTATAGAAGATGTTTGTGTTAATATAGTACTATCAGTTATACTATCCAGATTGTTGTATGTATACATATCTAATATATAATGTATTTATTTTATATATATAGTTTAATAAAAAAAATTATAGGTTTTCAAATTTACTGTAAATATAACTGATGTATTAATCATAGTTGATGTTGAAATAAATATGGCTTCTAACATTGATTATATCGCTCCAATGTTTCCCTCCCTCAAATGTTTGAGGGGGGAAAAAGCTAAATTGAAGTACATTCCTCTAAAATTTGTTGACATTCAGATATAGCCTTGATACTTGCTTAGTGTATAAAACTGAATTACTTCTGTCTGTTTGATATATATTTTCTTTACACCTTTTCATTTTGCAGCTAATGTTTGCTACTAAAATTGAACTATTTTGCTTCACTAGACCCAACTATGGGCAGCATGTAGGGTATTTTTTATGTACACCAACTTCTAACATCAACTGCATGTTGTACTAAGAAATATATTCAAGTGAGAACACATCTAAATTTATGTGATATAGCCATGCTTTTATATACCTGCTATCGTTCTCAGCCAAGGTTGTTGTGGAGTTTACATATACAATTTTCAAGGTAGTGATTTATCATTTTAAATGCTTCACAAAAGTGTTCCAATCTTTTTGTCTTTATCAATGAAAGTCTTGGCTAAATCTAGTGTTTGGCTTCTGACTGAATGTTGGACTGGCTCTATGTATATCATAACTCTTTGGACAACAGTTACATGATCAAGAGGCAAGAATTTCTACTGTAATGGTACCCTGTATATATGGAAATCTCAACAAACAGAATCAGCATATTTATTCTCAAAGTAATTCATAACCAATAAGCTGTTATGTTTCTTTACATGCTGCATAAATTTATAATTAGATTTGTTTAAAAATGTGAAAGAAATTAAAAACATACTATTTTAATGATTATTTACTAAGCTTAGCTTAATACTGCACAAGGCCACTATGTTGTTTATAGTACCTCAGGTTCCTAAGTGGACACCTAGGTTCAGATGCTTTGGTGATCAGGTGGAAACTGGTACTTTCACATTGACTTGACTGTAAGCTTTCTGTTTTAACAATGATTGTAGGTTTATTAAAACATGGTCATATACAGATATTAAGTTGTGTTCTTTTCAAAATATTTTAACCATTTAATTACATCACC
This sequence comes from Architeuthis dux, assembly GCA_006491835.1. Taxonomy (NCBI): domain Eukaryota; kingdom Metazoa; phylum Mollusca; class Cephalopoda; order Oegopsida; family Architeuthidae; genus Architeuthis; species Architeuthis dux. The sequence goes on along the minus strand of VCCN01000420.1, from coordinate 19,590,867 downwards.
CATGATGTACATATATATATATTTTTTTAAAGCTATTAAAGGAATCAATTTGATTCTTAATACTTAATTCATAATGCTCACTATTCTTTTAAAGAATTGAGAAGTGATACAATACTTTGAATGAAGAGATTTCCCACCACAGCTATCTAACTGGTATATTTGCTAAATTGTGATTATTTTTCAAAATGAAGGTCTTTTCTATCTATATTAGCTCAAGTGTTTTGCTGCTATTTTAGTATACAATATGTTCTGAATAATTCCAGGCAACCGATAGCTTGTCTGTTGCCTTTCTTTGCTTGCATCATCTGAATGGCCAGCTTTAATTTTTTTTTACAGCCTTTTACAAGATTATAAACAGGACAAATATATTTGGTTTAGTACCTTTTAAAAAATAAAAGAATTAAGCTTTGAATTAACCTCTTTTTGGCATTGTTGATATGACCAATATTACATTCTTTTTTTGCATTATTAACAGGTGAGAAGGATTAGAATTAGCAGCTTTGGAACTTAAGTGTTTACTACTTTATAGAAATCTTTATTCAGTGTAAGATGCCAGAATTTTGAATATTTTCCTAGCTGCATGTAAGCAGCACTATCAGAACATGTTCAATATCCCATTATTGAATAGTTGCATTTCAACTGTCATAGCTACAAAACTAGACACTGTTAAAAAGAAAACAAGGTGGAAAAAAGTTAATATTTTGATTAATATTTTCCTTCAACAGACGGTATAGAGCATGAAATGAACTAAGACAAAAAATATTTTCTTTTCTTTTCTTAAAGAAGTTACTGTTATTAAACAGAAGTAATGTTGTTGGATATTGGCAGCTTTTTTTTGTAGAAAAAGAGTAATTGATAATGGCTGCATTTAAGAGTTTATGTTGGAAGCTAAATTAATACAACCAGAAAAGTACCCAGCATTTTACAAAGAAAACTTCAAGTAAGCGCAATAGCTACAAATTGACAACATACACCGTTGGAAAGCTGAGGAAATTCTTTTTCCAACGATATATATGTATATATCTCCTTCATTAACTATATCCACAATTTTGTCTATAAAGTATACAGACACATCCTCGTAAAATCCTGAAATACCTATAAATTAATTAAAATAAAGTGGATTTTTGAATTCCTCATGTCTTAAACCCATGATATAGCCTTTTAAAGTACTCGGATATGTCAACTGGGAGACGAGATATGAAATTCTGTTTTGTTGGTGTATGCTGGCGACCATTTTGTTTTATGCAAATGGTGTAGTTCTTCCCAAATTTTTCTTGGGAACATTGTTTTTTCTGAAAGAGAACACCCTAAGGAACATTTTGGTACCCTAAAAGTAGAATCATGGGGGGGGGGGCACGGTAGCCCCTGCTGGCCCCCAGACTAATAATCAGCTTTCAATTATTTATATATAATCTTAATTAGTAATATTTGAGACTTTTAAATGTTAATAATTTTTATTTTTCTCAAAAATTCTTTTAATTACAAATCAGTTCATATTTGATTTCTTCTATCTCATTTTTGTGTTCAATTGGATACTAATTAATTATTAAGCTTATAGTTCCTCATTGTCATATGGACTTTTTTTATGACTTTCTAAGGCCGTGTGAGCACTTGGACAGTTGCTGTGGAGGTAAACATATTATCTGACTATTGCATTTTTGGTGGATTTTTAATTACCAAATCTTTCATTATCCAACTCATTGTTTTATCTTTCAACAGGTCGATGAAACAAACCATGTTCATCATTAACAAGGAATTTATGAAAAAAATTTCTTAGTTTGAAAGTCACTTTTTTCTCCTTTTGATCTATTTTATGTGAGGGTCGGTATTATCACATTTGGCCATGATTTGAGATATTTCTAAAAGAAAAACAAATACTGTATCATAGTAGTGGAAATACTAAGTCAGTAAGCTACTGTGATATGTTATTTTTGCTTTCCAAGAAATGCAGTCTTGGATTAATCTTTGCTGTTTTATCTTATTGGAGCAAAAGAAAACTCAGATTATTTTGTTTCTGAAGTAAATATCTTCTATTAGAGAAAAATAGAATGACAAATATTTAAGTTGATATTGTTGTTTTTTTATTTGTTAAAATCATGTCTGTTGTGAATATTATTCCATTTAAAGGGTGAAAGAAAATTTATGAAAGCTTTTATAAATTATGCTTCTGAATTGTTAGTGAATTTATAATATTAGATCAGTCATGAATTATGCCAGTATCAATTATACCAGTTATAATTTAGGCTTTGTCCAGGCTGAAATCTTAAACTTGAGTTTGGTTCATCCTGTTTCCACCAATTAAGAATTATTTTGTCTGAGAATAATATTTTTCTAACTCTAAAAAAAATGCCTTCAAATTGGATGTTTTTAGGTGTTGATGGCACCTGTTACTTCTGAAGGGTTTTTTTTTATTAAGTATCTATCTTAAAGCCTTCTTTCTTCATTTCTATCTCAAATCTACCAACCACATGGTGAACTAAAATAATAAAGCAAGTGTGTTGGTGTAGTGCAATAATTAGTATTCAAGTTTCACAATTCATGATAGTAAGCTCGATCCATACAAATGTAGTATTGTAAATCTGTGAAGAAAAGCTGTTGTCTTTCTTGCTGGCCTATTATTTACTTCTACACTTTTTTGTTTTTCTTTCATAGAGATTTCCACTTGTTCAAATGGTACATTTATCTTGTACATTTGAAATTCAGAAGTTTAGCTGACATTTCTATAATAATTATCAAGAACTTTGAGAGTTGTTGTTTGAAATATTAAGTAATTTCTACATATTTGATCAGAGTAACTTTGAAAATATGTAAAATTTTGACAATCTTTCAAAAATTCTAATCTCAGACATTTCTTCTTCCTCTTAACAAGTGTTTTTTTTTCAACACCATCAAAGTGTCTGCTGCTTCATTAGACATTGCTTTTCCATACATGTCTTCTATTTTTTGCTGAATACTTTGTCTTGCTTCTTTTGTGTTCACTTTAAAAATTTAGTCGTGCTTGTGGCTTTTTCTGTCTGTCTCATTAGATTATTGTTAGATTTTTATTTCAGAATAATGCTTTCACTTTCCACAGTATGTCAACTTAGTTGCACTGTTTCTTATTTCACTGCAACTTTCTTAATCTTTTTTGAGGCATCAGTGTTGTATTGTAACTCATACTTTTACAGACTTTTTGCCTTGTGGTCAGTAACAACATTGATAATAATTTTAATATTCTTTCTATACATGTGTATATATGTCTTTGTGTGCTAAATGTAAACTGAATTTTAAAAGTTTACTAGAATGAAACTGTTAAATGGCTACAAATGTAAGCAAATAGTGTTTGCTTATGTTACAAGTTTTAAGAATATCTGATTTGCCTTGTTTTGGAAACAAGGTAAAGAAATAAACTTTGAATCTCGAGTAGCTTATATGATGTGTATCATATTCAATTATACAGTTTTTCCCTTGTAAAAGGTGGTGAGAAAATATCGGAAATTGCTGTATGTTTCTGTTATTCTTCTGTTTTGTGACTTTTAATGTTTTGCAAAATGCTTTAGAATTAACCTCACTTGTTAAGCAATAAACTGTTTTCACAAGATATTATTCCTTTGTGCCAGTTTTTATAAGAAAGAGGGGGGGGAATGAAATGTGATTCCAAGAAAAAAATCTTAATCAATGAAAAATGTGAACTAACAAGACAATATAGATATATTATCATAAGTTATGGTGTGAGGTATTGATATCATGATAATTTAGTATAAACATCACAAATTTTGATTCTTAAGGAGCTATTTCTGTAATCACCTTTGTCCTTCAATTGTCAAAAGTGAACAGTGTTTGTATGTTCACACAAATATCATTAGGCGTATAAAGAGATTTCATAGCCTTCATAACTAAATTTGATGGAAAATGGATTTGACAGTATATGATATTGGAATCTCAAGCTCAGATTTTTCCTCGTGATTTTTGTGTCTTGTACTCGTACAAAAAAATGAGATTTGTCATGTTTTGGGACAGTTTCCTTAATCAAAACTCTCCATTTTACAATACTGCACCTTCAACCTTTTAATTTCATCTGTTTTCTTTTTTGTAGTTAGCTTGATGATACATTTTCATGTAAATGTAATGATATTTGGGGCTACTTATATCAAACTGACTTAAGTCCTTGATTTATGGTACTCATCTGAAATCTTTTATCAATTTACTTAAGAATATTTTAGTGCTTTTATAGATTGAGTTGTCTTATTCTCTGTTCTTTTTTTTACCCTGATTTTAATAGTATGGTAGAATTCTATATGCATTTCATATGCATTGGCTGCTGTGTATATATTTATTTGTTTGTGTAGGTTTTCTAGTGTGTATAGATTAAATTTACTACTTTCTCTTGTTTCTTCATCATTGTTTGCAAACAGTCTTCAATCATTTGTGCCTAACTTGTTTTGCTTTAATACCATTATATCTTTATTTTCCTTTATCTGTCTATCTTGATAAAATATATTTGTGGAATGAGGATGAAAGAATATATGAAATCTCAATCTGTTCCTTTATAAGAGCTTTTGAACCAAACTCAGAACATGGCCTAATTTGTTTTTAATATTTTATTTATAAAACATCACTTTGTCAAGGATTTAGGTATATTGAGGCCAATTTGTATGTTTTTAAAGAAGTATTTATTTTACCAGTGATATGGATTTTACAACTACAATATTGACTCATATTTAGTGATAATGGTCATCTTTTAAAAGAAATTGCTTTTGCCAATGTCTTTGGAAGTGATGATATAGTAAGAGGAGGTTGCTAATTAAATCCATATCACATTGTGCCTTGCTAATTAAACACATATCACATAGTGAGAATTGCCCAAAGGTAAATCAAATCCCCGGAATTCTGTTTTTTTAAAAGATTACACTTCATGGTAAGTTACTTAAATGATCATGGATAAAATAGTATTTTCAATTTGCTTTTGGCCATTTATTGACATGCAGAGCTTGAGAAATTTATGGGAACTTTCTAGAATCATGTTCTTTAATTTCTCTGAACGGAAATTAAAATATTGAAAACAAAACATAAAAATAAAAACACTTCTCAATCTTATGGACCTAAAAATAATTGTTAGGAATTCATTTTTGGACAGAAATTACTGTCAAAATCTTGTTTGATTTAATGTCTTTAAAATATGTGCTTTCTATTTAAAAATCCAGAATCCAAATCTAATCCAGTAATAATTTGTTTTGAAGTTGACAAAATCATAAGGTTTTGAAGACATAAAACTACCAAATCTGCTTTAGCATTTTATTGCTTCAATTTTTGCAAGATGATTGAATTGCAGGTAAAATATCCTTGCTTATAGGCAACTAAAAACAGTGGGAGCTTGAAAATTACAAATCGCAATGGTGGTGGTTTGTATGGTGAAGGATACTCTTACCAGTAAGAGAATATTATTTTAATTGTGATAATAAAAAAGATATTTGAGGGCAAATTCACTGCATTTTTGCTATAATAACTGAGAAATTTTCTCTATTTTTTGCTTACTTAATTGGAGCTTTTCTTTCTCATTATTTTGTCTTAATCTCTGTTATACAATTTATTACATTTTTTTACCTGTTTAGGTGTCAAATCTTTGTAAGCAAAATGTAAGCTTCAGTGGTGGGTTAATGTTTGCACATGCAGGATTGCCTCCACTTCTCTTCTCTCAATGTGACAAAACGATAATGATAACTGGTAGTGGGGACAGACTGTCGTGAGATTCAGCTACTATCTTTTAGCATAGAATAATTCTAATAGTTGGCAACTAGAATTTGAAACCATTTTCTGTGCTATGACTTGATCAGGATTAAAGAGATTGCCAAAATATTAAGCACTTCTATTTTATGAGAATACACTCATTATAAACAAAATTGTTATTCAAAAAGCTTCTTTTCCTTTAATGATTAGAAATTGGGGTTAAAACCTGACTGCCAAATGATATGATACAATAATGACCTGAAAGAAATTTAGTTTAATCATTAGTTTAATAGGAATGTTAACATCAAATTATATCTTTAATTCTATATTACTGAGTTTTCAAATTAAAATAATATCTGCAGAGTATTTTAATAAATTGACAAGTTATTCAGGTCTTCTTAGACTTGGTATATTACGTAATTTTTAATGTAATTTCTAGTGGATTCGCAATCATTATCAATAAAATAATTATTTTTCAAATGTTTTGTCAATATATTTTTGCTAGATTCTTTTCTTTGTTTTATCACAGAATTAATATTTCTGTTTGATATATTTATAATTAAGTTTTTGCACTGAATATCTTTTACAATTACATAGTTTGGTTTGGAATGGTATGTTATGTATTTTTGATTTTTAATATAATTAGGAGAAATTGTAAATGGTAAGTTTTTCTGTATGTTCAAAAAGTAAGTAAATATCTTCAACTATTTCTTAGATTTTTGAAAGTTTTTCTTTTCTCTTGTGATATTCTATAGAAATCATTAGATCTGACTTGAATGTTTTTGAAGCATTATAGAAATGAAAAGTATCATTTTAACTTTACTTGATTTAAATGTATTAAACTTATATATCTAATGAAAAGGGAATCTCACAGAAATCTATGAATTATTGATATAAAAGTTCTGTGTTTTCTATAATTACCAACATGCAACTCTTAGTACTGTCAAGTTTCAGATATATTGATTTATGTGGACAACACTGATTGGATCAATTGTTTTATAATCCTATAAATATTTTTGTTTTTACAGTCAATGTCTACAAAGTGCATATTTACGTAGACAAGACAACAGTATTTCACTGATTCTGTCACTCAAATATTTTGATTTGTCACTTGTTTCTTTTTATTGTATTTGGAACTAAATACTAATTTAAATGGTTTGTATATTTTGTCATTGTTGTGATCATCACCAATGAACCCATTTTTCTAAATCACATTGAATATGATCATATCATATGATAGTAACAGGGTGCATATATATTATCAGTGAAATGTGATCAAACATGATAAACCGATCCAGATGAGAAACAGGGAATTAAATCAGAAAACTTGATCTTTTATTTATTGCTCTTTATCTTCTCCTGTCTTTCAGAAACAGCAACCAATTGGTTACAAATGCCCAACTGCTAGTGCCTGCAAGTACCTGTGGCGATGTGCTGTTGAACAACAGTTTTTCTTCACGTAAGCAACATACTCATTGTACTAGGTTTTAGGATTCAGATTACTTGTAAAAAAATAAAAGTAAACTTTGGTTGACAAACATTAAGGAAAGCCAAAATAATATTAAGCAATGGTATTTAACTAAGATGACAGTGCATTTTTGCATATAATTGATTTCTTTGATTTGATAATATATTAAATGTGCTTATTTAATTTAGGTGTGCAATTAGTGTGGAATATTCAGATTGCAGCCAAATGTCTTTTTCAAAATAAGTCCTTTTTATATTTGGTAGAAGTTTGTGAAATTATTTCTTTTTTTTAAATTGGAAAAAATTCCCAATTTTTATAAATAAGACATTATTTTAAAATAATATTATTTTTAAATATTTGGTGATTAAGTTGAATATTAAGTAAATTATTGAGCTATCCTATCCATTTAGAAATGCCTGTTTTTAACCTTATTAATCCTTGGATATTTCAAAGTTGTTTTTCTTTATTAAAGACTATTTTGTATTTTATTCATGGATAATGTTACAGTGTTATTAAACTTTAAGCAAGTTTTCTCTCATTTCAGGCTCTCTTCATCAATGAATGCTCCCAAAGTAAGATCTGGAGGCAGCCTTCTTACTCGAGGCTCCAAGTTTCGCTTCAGGTATTGATTGATTGATGATTATTAGGGGTGGTCATCTGAAAATAAGCACTTTTCTGGGTATCAGTAAAAAAAGCTGAAAACCAGATTCTGTTATTTCAGAAATTGTTCTTTCTAATGGCATAGAAATTTAACTGAATTTTACATTCTGTATGATTTCAACCTATTCCAGAAATAGCTTGTAGAAAGATTTCCTCATATGACAATTTTAAACTATGATGTATATTTTTACATTCAAATGGGAATAAAACATTTTAAAGAAAAAACTAAAAATGTAAGTGTAATTACTTATGACAAATTTGCTAAATTTATCATAAATATTGTTAGCAATTGGTTCAAATTTAATTTTCTCAAAACACATTTGTAACTGTAGTGTCTCCCAGTGTCTCCCAGCTTGTGGGAGTCTCACTGAAAGGGAAAGATGAAGCAAAGGAACAAAGGACAAAGACAGATGTGATGCTTACTGATCGCCGTCAGCGAGAGAACTGTTGTGTTCTCGCTTCCGAGCGGTCTTCTTTATTTTTCCCGGTCTGCCTGGCGCATGACTGGGGACTCACTTCTGTTTTATGGGTTTGTGGCAAGGGAGGTAACTCGTGGTATTTGCTCCCTTGCGCAGCCTGGCAGGACATCACAGTAACACAGGGTCATGTTGTTTTGGGCTGTTGAAAAATTAGTTGTAGTTAACAAAACTATAGCTACTCATGTTGTTAATGCAATTTATTCCTGCATTTAATGGTCAGCCTCATAAAATAGCCCATATCTGCTTGATATCTAATTGAGAAACTTGACTTTTTAAATACTTGGAAGAATCATCAGGATATAAATATGATTCAACATTTACAGTGTTTATTCTTGCCAAAAGAAATATTTCCTCATAGCATTGTCAAAAAAGCTTCATGGATTTCAGCCTGACTTGGAGAATGAAGTATGCAATGTTCAAATCACAATAGACAAGATCACTTAACATTAGTTAACCGTTGTTAGAAAAAATTTCTTCTTAGCAAAAGTAGAAAACGCATGGAACAGCCTAAGTGAAAAGACAGTAACATCCGAGAATATCAATATTTTTGAAAATAATCTTAATTCTGATATCAGGCATACCAAATTTAACTACCAATTTCTTATTAGTTTAATCCCACCCAACTAAACTGAAGCTGGCTTAATGACACAATTAACTGCTGTCAAAAAAAGCATATTTCAAGTACATTAGTCATTTCAACACCTTCAATGAATTGCATGTTATTTAACATTACCACCCACTTCTTGTCATATATTTTTTATTTTAACATGTATGCTATTTATAGGATTATTCTGACACTGGTTTACCATTCTGTTTCTCTGGTTTATAGTGTTCCATGTAGCCTTGTTTTTATTTTTTTTAATCCTTGATTTCTATTTGGCTAGTATTGGGGTTTGAACAATAGACTTTTTAACTCAATATTATTAAGAGTCAATTCAACATAAATAACCAAATATATCTGTTATTATATAAGAATGATTGAAGAATGTACTGGTTAAATGCGAAAATACAAATAGATTGGTCTGATTAAATCGGTTTTCTTCTGTATTTTTATAGTATTTGCTTTGAAAAGATAAATATGAAGATCTTTTTAATGCATAACTGATCTTCTTTTTCTCAGCGGAAGGTGTCAAACGGAAGCCATTGCTGCAAGTGGTGGTATTAGCCGCCCTGGGCCTTCTTTCACACGGTGAGTATGCACATTAAACTTTTAGATTTAATTAAATATCTTAAATACAGGATTAAGTAATCACTAATTTACTTCAGTTTTATTTACTATAGACTGATAATAACTTTTTCTCTGATTCAAAGAAGGGAAAAAATAATGTAAGGTGTGATGACTTGGGCTTTGAAGGAAGTCACAAAGTCAAACAATATATGTAAAAGAAAACCTACTTTTTTTTTCTATGTAGAAACACAAGGTGATCAGTCCGTTCTTTCAGTTCATCTGTTTCTTCTTAAGTATTAGCATTAGTTAGTGGCTTTAGTACTGGTTAGCAGTTGAGACAATAGGGAGGAAAATAGAATAGAGTGTGGTTAGCATTTAGAAGATTTAGCTGATCTTTAGATATGTCCTGATTTAGGAGACGCCAACTAGGTGCGACCAGTCTTGTCCACGAGTTGAGTCTGACTGGTGATTTTATCTAAAAGAGCAGCAAATTTGAGACGCTGAGGTTGGCGCCTAGGTCAACTGTCTAGATAAGCAGGAATTGCTTCTAAACATAACACAAGCCAACTCCTGTCGTCCAGAGGTTATGACAAGGTATAATGTAAAATTAAATTTAATTTTTGCTCTTATAGAAAGTAAGATATTTTTTATTCTAAAGTTAATTGTCTAACATTCATGAGTGTAAGGGGTTTGTAAACTTTTTATTCTTTATCCTTATGTGGTGAGATAAAGCTGAACAGACTGAGGATGTTTTGGCATCATTCTGTTCTCCAGAGTTTTTAATGCAAATTTTGAAACTATATTTTTGTTTTGAGAAAATTATTTAAGTTAATGAGACCACTATAGCCAAGAAGGTTAACATCTTTTAGTTATGTCTACTATCTGAGTGTTTGTAGTAACCTTTAAAAAAAGGTCAAGATAAAGCCAAAACTTCCATTTTTTTCCTCTTTTCTTTTTCTTTTTGTCAGAGCGCACTATTTCTCAAGCCTATGCGCTCCATCGTGGTATTTCGAGGGGTTAAGGTCAAACAGCTAATCATGCACTGAGACGAAAAAAACGGATTAAAAAATGATATTAAAATGAATGTTTTGTACAGAATAAACACTGGGTAACAAAAAGGACAAACTCAGGGATTTTTTGGTGGGCAATAATTGTAGTTTTATCAACTATAAAACAGGAAATACTCCAGGGGATAGAAAAATAGTCCCTTGATCATTGAGGTAAATTCCGGGAAGAGAAAAATAGTCCTTGTTTGAGGAAAATCAAATAGTGGCATTTCAAAATGTTGATTTTGGTCCACAGCCTTTTAAAAAAGCAAAAGGAAGAAGCAGAGCCTATATCTCCTCGAAGATCGTGTTTCCCTTCGTCGGATTTAAACAATCCGCCTCAGTCGGCTAGGCCGGTAGCAGCAGCAAAACTTTCGTGCCTCCATCTTCTCCCACCTTTCGGTCCTACTCCTCCTGCTGTCCTGTCTCTGTTTCCACGCTGAATTCAAAATCCCGGGGAAACTGGATCTTCCCAGAATCTTTCTTTGTCTTTCGCGCGGCAATTCGTTAACTCTCGGACATAACAAGATTCCACTATATCTTCCTCTGTTTATATTCTGTCGTCCTTCAAGGGACGTAACTCATTATGAACGACTCAATAGTTATCTCCCTTCCATTCTCTCACACTTTTGTAAAGGTCTTTTTTTTCTGCATATCTGTTTATTCATGTAGACTCCTTGTGGAGCATAGGGTCGCAACCACTCTGCTGAGGTTTCAGTAGCAAGTAGGGTTTACAGGATGGGGCTGCTAGCCCTACGCCCAGCCCTCCTCCTCTACGTTAGGATGAGCTATGGTCACTGCCAAGCTGTAGGTTTTTCTTCTGTCAGAGTAACTTTATATAGACTGCTTTACAGGGCTCCAACTGCCCTGTTATTTACCCATAGCTGGGGGGAGAAGTGGTTCCGTGCCCAAAGGCATTAGTGCAAAGCGAACTGTTAGATACTAGGCAGATTTCAATGGATGGGAAATCAGTCAGCACATTCAAAAATGAACAACAGAACACGCGTATGTTAGTTACAGAACTGCTTGTTTATTCAGGCATGCTGCTTTCATATGCCGGTATAACAAAATATAACAACATATTCATGTGCGTTAGTTTTGCACATGATATCTAACACGAACATAAACAACCTCGGGCTAAACTTGAACTTAGTTTACCAATTCCATTTTCCATGCCAGTAACTGTAGCGCCACTCTGCACCTTCTGCATATTTCTTACGTTTCGTTCCTGCCTTTCCAGATCATCATCATTACCCAACTTTAGTCACAAAAAAGATGGCAAAATTTCAATGCGCAACACCACCACCATGCCACGAGATGCTGCCATCAAAGAAGGTGAGTTTGACACCAAGCCTTGCTAATTTTCTTTCTATCTCTCTACCATTATCACCTACTTTCTATCTTCACTTTTTGCACAAATCTCGAAACATATTTTCAGATTTACTACTTTTCAATTTTCTTTTCATTTTTTATTGAACTTGCCATTTTCCAGTCACAGGCACTGACATAATATCATGATGCACACACAAGAACAAAATATACTAATGTTATTTAAGAAAAAAAGGACTTTACTTATTTAAATTGATTCTTCTTCTTCTTCACCAACACCATTGTTATTATTTTACTTCTCATGCTGTGTTTTACACTCGTCACAGTCACCAGACATTTGAAGCTAAATACTCTTAATGACATCTCTTTAGGGTTTGGAAATTGATGATTGATTTAAAAAGATTCAAAGGAAGTGGATTATTCTGGTTATTTGTGAGTTTTGACTAAATTACCATAAATACACATGAATGCAACTTTGAAAAATATTTCTTGTTTTCTTTGAATCTAGAGACCATCTATATAGATCTGATATCTTTGTTTGGTAGACCAGATTTCTGTCTGTCCTTATTTCTTCCTATATGTCAAAGTTCTGTTTGTCAGTCATCTTGTTAGAGTTTCTTTTAGGAGTATTCTATGATCGTTTTGGGTTCTAAAAATGTCTTTTTATCTTTATTTTCACCAATTATTTAGTTTTTGAGATTTCAAAAGAGATGACCATTTGTTATATATCACCAGGATATCACCTGTAATTTTATTATTGTTTGAAAAGTATTGCTTTTACTTTCTCTTATTTGTCTTGCATTATTAATTAAATTTAAATTAATTTGTATTCTTATTGAATCTATTTTGTGTTAATTTTGTTTTCCAGTCTTGAGCAATATCATTTCCTTATTTATGAAATGACTTTTAAAAAATTCCTATAAACCTCTAATTTCATTTTACAAAGAGAGATTTTATTATCATTAAATTCGTTAGTATACTTTCCCTTATGTCTTTATTTTCCTGGATTATCTTTATTTTAATTAACTTGGAAAGTCTATGACACTCAGTAACTAATTTATTCATTGCAGAACCATCCCACACAAAAACCAGGAACACAACACAAAATTATGGTTCTTTTGTTTCCATTAATTAAAGATGTATTTTCTCAAAAAGAAAACAAAAATGATAGTTTTTTTTTGTGTATACTTGGCCAATTTAGAGAGATCAGATTTATGCAGGAATTTTATTATCTTCAGTTCGTAAATCAAAATTTAGGTGTCTTTAATTAGTAATGTTTGTCTGTCTTGTTTTATAGTCTTGTTTTATAGTAAGGCTTTATAGTAGATCAACTTGAATTATTCTGGCTCATGGAAGTTTTACCTTTATAACTAAAGACATTATGGTGTTGCAGAAAGGTATATAATTTTTTGTTCTTTGTGAAGATTTCTCTTTTCAAACATTTTTCATAGACAATCTTTTGGTAGTTCTTTCTCTATTGACATGCTTAGGTTGTTTGCAAGTCTTTTCTTCTTGTCATCTACTGAAATAGAAATGGAATTATGTATTCATTTACAGTTTTCTTTAATCTCCCAAAATTTCAAACAACATTTTAATTATTTTATGGCTGATTGTAGATTTCTCTCATGTTATGGATATACTTAAAAAAAAAACTTTTGACAAAATATTTTTAGTGAAGTAGAAAATAAATGAAGGTAAAAACTAGTCAAATTTAATAAAAAAGTGGTGTGTTACAATACTTCATCCAATAATAATAAAGATTGATTTATAGAAAATAAATATTAAACTAAAATAGGTTCAGACAAATTTTTATGATAGAGAAAAATATGATTAAATACTTAAAATCTTTAAATTTCAAAAACAAATCAAGATATGACTATCTTTCCTTCTGAAAAATAAAAAAAACAAAACTTTTTAATGCCTTCCGGTTAATTTTCAAAGTGTTGTTGTATTAAAATTATGGTCTGTACTTTTGACTTACATTTCCTACAATTAAATGTTGATGCTGTCATCAAGCTGAAAAATAGCATTCATACAAGATAAATCAAGGATTGATTTGTTTCTATTATTTTTTATGAAAGAAGAAAAAAATTCAATCAAATAAATGAGTAGTCTGTTTCTGACTTATAGGTATTCTTTTTCTTGGTTGAATTTCTATTTCTTTCTTTTTTCCCTCTCAAATTGTTCATAAATGTTCTACAGGAAGAATCCATTTATATTTTTTCACTCTCCTCTCCTCCATCTTTGTCACCTTTTTGTTTGTTGATGATTTTGTTTTTGTCTGGAATTTGAACCTAATGTGTCTTTTTTCCTCCAACTTTTTCACATGACGTTTAGCAAAGGCAAGATTTAATGGTAAGTTTTCTTTATAGTTTCTATCCAAAGAAACATTTCTCTTTTTCAAAGATGATTGACCTTCTTTAAAAACTGCTGTGCACCAAGGTTTCCTGACTGTAAAGAATGTTCAGGGTCCGAGGCTTCCATGGGTTGGCTATTATTGTAGGTGCTTCGCTCTGTGCCCTCATATGCGCATGTAATACAGTATCCCTTGCTGTAGAATTGTATTTAAGCACACTAACTTCTTGATTTCTTAAATAAATTAAAGGTGCAATTTTTATTGAATTTTATTTTTGTCTTTAATTCAAAGATAATTTTATTCAGATATTGGTAAATTCAGTTTACTGGAATTTAATTTTTTAAATATCAAATATACTGAGATGCCTTGGTAAAACCCAATGGACATTTTAAATGATAGATTGGAAATATCCTTGAATAGTACAGACCATTACCAGTGGTATAAAATAGCTATCAAATACACTTTAACTGAATTATATATTAAAATGTGTTCAGTGCTAAAAGGCCTGAATTCTTAGAATTTAGAGAGTTAATAAGTGTTAAGAGTAAAGAACTATAGAAAATAACTATCTAGATATAATTACTTGTTAACTTGTTTTTGACAGTGTACTTTGTAGAACAATCTATATTTGATGTTGCAAAATAATTAAACTAAAGTGTTCTATTCATGTAGAAGAAACACAGATTATTTGCATTTATATGTGAAATTTTAAAAACATTTTCTTAATATGAATTATCATTTATTGTTTCAGTTCATTAATACTCCTTATTATCTTATCTGAAATATGCTGGACTGGTGATATAACATTGTTCAACTTAACTAAGACTGCTACAAGAACCAATTAAAAATAATATAACAAGAAAATATTAGAAAAAATTGAAATGAGATTATTAAATATAATACAGTTATAATTCTAATACTTTAAAAAAATTAGAGACATATGAGTATGTCCCAACATTTAGATTTTAAATTCATAATGATAGACAGTTGAATCTAAACACTGGTTTAACTGAGAGTGAGCAGATTTCAAAATGTTACAAGCAGAAATATGATTTTGAATTGCAGAGAAGCAGACAACAGATTCACTTCAATAGTTATTGCACAATGAGAACAAAATGAATGAAGTATTTCATCGAAAATGTAAAACAGTTTATCTCTTAACACATGCTAAAATAGTTCCCCAAAAAACTTCTGCTGTATAATGTCTGAGACTGAAGAACAATCTATCACTAATTAAGGAAATGTTTCTTTGTATTCTTTTTAACTAATATATAATTCAGATCAAGTATATGGGTATGCGTGTGTGCATTATTTTTATACAAAAATGTTATGTATATTATATATATATTTTTTTTGAGAATGAAAGAGATGTATGTGTATACATAAATATTGTGTGTATGTGTGTGTGTAAAAGAAAAAGTTATGAATAACTGGGGATTTCCAATTGTACTTCAGTCTGACCCTAACTGCAGATTTACATTGAACATATGGGTGGATTTTCATTATGTCAGTATTATTGACATGTCAAAGATTATTTAATAAATATAAAATATTAGAGAAATCAATAAATACACAAATAATGAAGAACAATTTAAAAACTTGCTTATTGCAGACTATTTTAATTATTTTCTATATATCATGCATACAGATTGTGTCAAATTTAGATGATAAAATACTGATATATGACAATAAAAGTTCAAAACATGGAGCTATCAGTTCAAAAATCTTTTGAATGCCAATATTTAAAACAAATATGACATATTATGTAAACGTTTGTGTATTAGATTTAATAGAAAGACTCCTGAGGTAGGTATTTAATTAAATTGGATTGACATCAGAATATTCCCCTCTCTGTTAATCAAATACTGAGTAGTGTGGTGATGGTGGTGGTGGTCGGGTGGGGGGGAGACACAAAAGATATAGAATGATTTATTTTTTTAGTACTTCACTTTTTTACTAATTCTTTTTAAAGATGAAGCATCTTGGAAAGATTAATTGTGAAAATTGCCAAAGAGTAATACTATAGAATGATATTTTGTAAAAGCTATCAAGAATTTTAAAAATGAATAGAAACACTTGACAACAGCCATTAAGTGAATCAAGTGTATTTGTTGCAATACACAAGTTGAGTTAGGATTCTTGCAATGTTTTTTTTTAAATTAAAAGTTTAGAAGTAGGTTGTCAAAATATGATCGTTTTTGCCGAATTTTAACTAAACTTTTACTTATTAACTGACTCTGTGAATTGAGTCACATACCAAATTTAGATACTAAATTTCTCAAAAACTGGTAGATTTGACAACAAGAAAACTAAAATAAATCATGCGCTCCCCAAAGGAGAGAATTTAAAAATTATTGAGGTTTCTATTTTAAAACAGTAGTTTATGGTGAAATAATGATTATTAGAAAAATAGTAAAGAGTGGGAATAACAATAGTCTATCTGCAAAGCAAATGTTTTGATAAAGAAATATTGAATAATCTCTTGAATTACTGGCATATTTGGCATAATGCTAGATTTATGGAGAATTGGTAAATGTTATTGAGTATTCACTGTGTCAAATCTGATATTAGGTTTAATTGATAAAGAAATGATGGTTAGAGAATTTGACTTGGATACAGAAATTATTTGTAAGATGGACAAAATGCCAATCCCATGAAGTCTCTAGTCCCATTCAGCTCCTTTTTCCCCTCCAGATGGCTCTCACAGTTCAACACAAACCGCTTGCTGCTAATTCTTGTGTTTTCTTGTGTTATTCCTCCCCCTTTTTTCTTAAAAAAAAAAGAAGTTTTACACAATTTCTTTGTGTTTCCTTTTAAAAAAATTTTAATAAAAAAAAAATGTCCTCTTTGCATGCTTGAATGATATTACATTAAAAAAATGATACTTTTTTTGCTTGAATGACTAAGCATTTGTTCAGGTGCAATATTCTCAGGTGGTCATCTGTTTTCCGTGTCTCTCTTTCTCTTTCTCTCTTCAGTCCTGTGTTCCATTTCCATATAATTAACCCTTGTATGTCCTGTGAAGAGTGAGTCAGTATATCAACCACAGTCTGTCAGTCAGTTTTTGAAATCCTACTCAATGCCATCCTCCTCAACTTTGATTCTTTCTAATGAGTTACAGATCTTCTACAATGATTTGACTTGAACAAATACATTTCATATTAGTTCTACTCTTGCTGCACATCACTTTTATTACAGTTGCTACTGTTTTTGTTGGCATCAGATTGGCTGTTAATTTCAATCTTAAGTTTGAGCGCTTTCTTTTAATTGCACTTTAGGTATTAAATTCCCTTCATTTGAACATTTGATCATTTGCTGGCTTCTATCAAAATGCTGAGACTCTCTATATTTAAGCCATCTTGTTGCTGATGAGTTTGTGGAACTGCTTTGTGCTTTGATGAAGGCTTTACCAAAACAGGCTGTACATAGATAAAATAATTCCTTATTGTTTTTGTATTAAAAGTTACTAGTTATGGCTGATATGAAAAAGAAGCTATATATAGTTTATTATTTTGTAGGTATAATAGTTTTTTGTTGAACAAATTCAAGACTACAATTATTGAATAACATTACTTTGTTTGCTAAGAAACAGAACTAGTCTCTTTTTTAATGGCAAAATAAAATTCAAATGTTAAGTCTACTTGACTGCTTAAATAATGTGTTAATCCGATTTAATTCTCTTGAGATCAAAGCATTATTATCAAATAATTTCGAAATACTGAAATACTATTTAAAATATTACTGTTAACACAAATATGCTATAATTTATTACCGATCTAATTACATACTATAATATAAACTTGATTTGGAATTTAGAGGTTTTTAATTGAAAGTTGGGTTCAAATTAGTGAAATTGGAATTTGTTGGATTAGTATAAACAAACTGATTCTCTGATAAATTGCTTATAGTTATGAAAATGAATAATGTCCTCTGTAATATAGTGCTTGTAACTTATAGACTCAGAGATTGATATGTACTGGACTTATGATAATCAATTACATTGTGTCTATTAATAATGTTTTGTTGAGGTAATAATTATGTGAAATGTTAATTTGATGGTAAAAAAAGAAATTAGATAAATTCTTCAGACAACATAGGCCAAGAAACCCCCAAAATCCGATTATTCACATATAATAGCTATTTCTTGATTTGGTGGTGGGAGCAATAAATGTATTTGACTGCTTCTTTTTCTGGCAAATTCCATGCAAAGGTGATTACTCACGTTTTATTTATCTAACCACTCAATATTATGCTGTAAGATGGAAAACCATATTTCTTTTCAAATTTTAATATTTTGAGAGAAAATATCTTTGTTTTAAATTGGCATTCATGGGTGAATTTGAATTAATATCTTCATCTTGCTGGGTTTGTTTTTGCTTTAACTTCAATATTTCAACTGGTTTCTTTTTACTTTTTCCCCCCATCAAATCTAACACTTAATTTTGTGTAAATAACTTTAATGCAAACTCAGCTATTTTAGTTATAGTAATAATTTGGTATGTCAGGAATGTTGACATTATGAGGACCGTCCAATCTCAGTTATTTTCCCATTACATCAAGGCAGAAATAAAGCTTATAATTTTGTTTTTAAATTAAAGAATGTAGCCTTCAAGTTTTTAATTAGTAACAAAAATAATTATACTCCTTTAGTCATATCACAATGTTAATTTATGTATTATCCATATGTTAGTTATATGACAAAAAATAAATGTATTCTGCATTTATATTGTGGTTAAGAATTAAATTGATAGAATGTATATAATTTTTCTATTGATGAAACAATTGGTAAGCTTGTCTGCAACAACAGAATAAGAAATGACTAAAGTGATAATGTAACTCTTAAATAATTGCATAAATTTGAGATGGTTGCCAATCTTACACTTTTTGACCATTTCTCAAATGTTATTTTGAGATTTTGATAGTTATCTTTGACAAAAAGATTATTAGAAATACAAGAAAGAAGTAAAAACTAGGCTGAAGTTATATTTTGAAGTGAAATTCTCTCCCTCCCTCTCTCCCTCTCTCCCTCTCTCTCACTCTCTCCCAGTCTGTTCCTTTTATTTTGAAGAACATTTACTCGAGTGAGAAAATCTTGTCCGATGTATTCTTTTAATGTTTATTGTGAAGAATAAATATTTTCTTTCTTTAGTTACAGTTTTTCTCTTTCATCCTTTAGTGATTAAGTGTTACTGAAAATGTTAATCACTTGTTTAGTTCTGTTAAATTTAAACATACAGTCTGAGCCACAATATGTTGGCTGTTGTACTCTCCAGCCTTTTCAGGTGTCTGCCATAGTTAGTAAGCTGGGAATTCATCCTTTTGATGTCGCTTGTCTGCCTCTTCCACTGAACCAGAGTATATGACATTTTTGCATTACCCAAATGAACTCACGGCCGCCAGGCAGGTTATTAGATATGTTTAACCAATGCTTTTATTCACTAGGCCATTGTCCTATAAGACAATGCAGTGGTGGAAACTTGGAGCCTTAAACCTTATGTCTGCCTCTAGTCCGAGTAAATCCGTGTATAATAATGATAATTCCTCATCTCAGAAATTCAAACAACACTTTAAGCCTCTGAATGTTATAGAATTTTGTTCAATCTTTTACATTTACGGAATTTATTTAATTCAAAATACAATGGGATTTATTTGTTACTTAGAACAGTTTTAAGGCTTAAATTTGCATTATAAAATTTTAGTGTATTTTCAAGGCATTATGCATTATTTGATGTACTATCCTTACTGATTTGCACAATTTGAATTGTAATCCTTAAATTTAGATTTTTTTCCTGTTGCCGTTTAGGTGATGGCATTAGTTTTCATTGAGATCAAAATTTGAAATATAAAGTATCATCTGCTTTTGTCCTTGGTTACATTTTTGCATAACATGTTCAAATAGACTAACAGTGGCTTTTAGATTTACATTTTTACTCATATACTTACACATTAATTTTCCTTGTCCCATCTAACAAATTAATCCTTCTCTTTTGATTTGTTGTGCATTCAAAACTTAGATTTATTTGATTTATTGATTGTTAGAAATTACATGATTTAAATTTTGCTTTTATTTGACTCAATGGACAAGTAATTCTGTCTTTTGTGTCAGTCTCACATGATCGTCAAAGAGTGTAGAACAGGTTTTTCTTTTCTCCGTTTTTAAAAATCTTTTATTAGATGAAGTATTATAAATCATTATTATTTCAAATCTTTATAACTATGTTTTGCCTTCATCTTATTGATTTTAGAAAAAGTTTGTTTCTTGTTTCAATTTTTGAAAAAAAAAAAAAAAATACTTACCCTAGTTTATGTCAATCATTGTAAAGTTGGTAATCTTTACAGAATCGATCATCAAGTCTAAAAATAGCTAAATGATTGTCACAACATATTTGTTTATTTAAATGTGAGTAACCTCCTAGCCATTTTTAGGCACTGTAGTGCACATTGAAGCAGTACTCAGTCCAGGGGCATGTGTCACAAAATATCAATCCGTGGGATTTTGAATGAAGGGAAGTCTATTGAAGACTAATGAAGATTCATGTAGATTTTTTAAAAAACGACCTGATCCATCCATGCCTGTTCAACATACCTTTTGAAGCTTTATAACTCAAAAACTAAAGATAGAAACATGAGGTTTTCACCAATCCGTAGCCCATTATTTTAAAATTTATTATTCTTGAAAATTCAGCCAAATCACCTGATAGTGCATGTTAGTAGACCATATTAGCAATGTATTCCCGGTAGTCATCCTTTCCCTTCATTCAAAATCTCATGGAATGACATATGGCCCTGGACTGATCTACTTTTACTGATATATGAAATTAACACAACCATTACAAGGACTACCCCCAATTCAAAGCAATACACTATGGTGGATGTAGAAAAGAAAATTACAATGAAAAGATTGATAATTATAAAGGCATTTATTAGTTGGGAACCTATATTTGCTCAGCATCAGTGCGAGTGACTGCCTGCCTTCCATGAAAGTTTGTTGTTAGCTCAGTGGTAGAGCAGAACCTGCGTATAAGGTTGCTTCCAAGGTGGACGTGAGTTTGATCCCTGCACAGCACTCGTTTCTTTATTTACTTACACAATATAGGCCACTAGTTTAGCAGTCGCTCACACTGATGCCGAGCAAATATAGATTTCCAACTAATAAATGCTTTTATAATTATCATATTTGATTTCAATGAATAGATTGAAAATATAATATTCCTAGTTTTATTTTGTAGCCAAGAATAAACAAATTATTTATAAATATAAAATGACAAAATTTGTTCACTATAAATTTAGTGGGTAGGAGGTTAAATAGAAGTAACTATGAGTTTGAAATCCTGTTCTACATTCTTCAAAATCTGAGATGGACTCGGGATTTATAGAAAAAAAATAATTTTCCATTTAGCCAAAAGGAAAAAAAATGTTTCATGTTTTTAAAAAAATTTATGATAGTCCTGAGTTAAATTCTTTTTATTAATAAATTTTTAAAAAAAGGTTAAGTATGATTTTCAGTTTTTTCTTTTCATATTGAATATCATATATATTTATGACTCATTTTTATTTATCTAAAATTAATATGTATCTATAGAACTAAATAAGATAAATAAAATACCAAACTATAATAAGCCCTTTATCTTCTGCTGACATCACTTCCTTCTATCTCTTCGTATAAATAGGGAAACTTCCCATTGCCCGATGCTCACTTATTGGTTGACACTGGTTTGGTGAAGCCCATAGGCACCTAATATACATATATTCCTTTTCTTACAATACCTTTTTTGTAGAATTATCATTCTATCCAGGGAGAGGGAGTAATGTTATGACTCATTTTACAAAAAGGTACTGTAAGAAAATGAATATATGTATACTAGGTGCATATGGGCTTCACCAAACTGGTGTCAACCAAAAAGTGAGCATCGGGCGACGGGAAGTTGCCCTATTTATATGAAGAGCTAGAAGGAAGTGATGTCAGCAGAAGATAAAGGGCTTATTATAGTTTGGTATTTTATTTATCTGATTTAGTTCTGCAGATGCATATTAATTTTAGATAAATAAAAATGAGTCATATGGATTGTGTGTAATATAAGATAGTTGGACAAAATATTATTAAATATGTTAAATTGATGTACAAAATTGCATTTGACAATATTGACAGCTTAGTCGTGAGTTCTGTGATTGATGATTCAAGTTTTCATAAAGAATTTTCATTATGGACACATATCAAGAAATATCTGTGTTTAGTTAGGTTTTAAATTCTTTTTGTTCAGAAATAATGTAAGGAATTTTGTGTTCCTTTGAAATGTTTGGGCTTCTGTCCAGATTGTTGCTATCTCTGCCTAACATTTAGAAGATTTTCAATGTAACCTTTTGCCAATTGTCATCTATTCTCTGCCCAACTGCATTGCTGTTTTTCAATGGAACATGTCTATTGATCTGGCCTTGAGATTATATGAATTTACTTGGAGTTTTGTTTTTTTTTACAGTTTAACCTTTTGGTGATGGACCCTTTAAAAATCGTTCCTCCAGGAACGATGATGTATTGGTTGCTATGACAATAAAAAAATGCATTCAAAATCAAAAGAAATTGTAATACAATACTTTTTGTACCATAGCCAATCAGATTCTGATAAAAAAAAATCCTTCCTGGGCTAGGAATTCAAGAAGAAAACGATCAAGAGAGAGTTAGAAGCCAAATTTTTCAAAATGTAAACAATACTCAGTAATGTGTAGTAGTAGTAGT
>VCCN01000420.1:19549023-19565099 GCA_006491835.1 Architeuthis dux | reverse complement strand
ATTAAAGAATCAGTTCTGCTGTTTTTCTTTATGGTAAGCATTTTAATTTTTCTTTTCCATTTATGAACTTTCAACAATTTCTTTTTATTTAAAAAAAGATGGTGAATCAGATGCAAAATGGAAAAGTAATATTTTTTGCTTTTATTTAAGAAAGAAAAGACATTACAGAACTGAATTTTTTTTTTCTTTTTAAAACTTTTTTCAAAATTTTTAAAAAACATTTTGAATGGCCCCATTTTGATTTTATTAAATATTATTAAAGGAAAATACAACTTTGCCTTGAAATGAAACAGACTTTTCCCCTGCTTGCTGTTTCTGGTTTGCTGACTGGCCTGCTTAGGTGTTTGGTATTTTTTTATATAAAAAAAATAGGATATAATTGTTTTTAAACTATTTATGCAAATACCTATTGATAGATCTGTTTATCTGCATTCACATACATAAAAGATGGTTGTCTAATGTTACTAGCAATGCAAGGGAAAGAACTCTTACAGTTGTCTCTTGACATGTTACTTTACACTTGTGACATACATAAACTAGATGGACAGCATTGTCTTGTTGGCTATCTTATTGAAGAAGATTGTATTCACTTAATTGTCTAATTGCAGAAAAAAGCTTAGTGCAAATATAAAAAAAGATGAAGGAAAACTTCTATGCAAGAGGTACTGACGAAGCATCAATATTTTGTACTGTTTCTCCGGAAACATCATATCATTACATACTTTAAAAGAAAGAAAAAAAAGAAGCCAAAATGTAAACTGAAAACATGTATTTAGTTTTGCATATTGTTGCAAATACAAGACATGATGGGCTTTGTAAATGTTGTGAACATTGATCATGGGTAAATTGTACACTGAAAGTTGTGTGAAGGTGCTATGCTGTATGCAACTCTTTATGTTGTCTTATGCTCACATGTTTTAAGAATAACTTTCATTGAAATATGGAATTCTTTCATTTTCATTTGTTTCAGAGTTTGCCATTACATTTACATTGAATTCTTTGTATAAAATTCTTTGGAAAAACCATTATATACAATGAATATATAGATAAAAACTGAGTTACTATATTATTTATACAAATAATTATGTTCTGATATGTACCAAAAATACAATATGACTGTATACCAATATCCTTGCAGGTAAGAGGATAATGTCTTTATATACTTGGTATCATTATCATAAAATTTTGTACATTCTTCTCAACAATAGAATCAAAGCAATTTTATTTTGGTTTTTATTTTCTGTTAATATTGTTGAATTCTATTTGACACGGTTAATTATTTATGGAATATGATTCCATGAATGCTACTTGTTAATGGTATTGAATATATCAGAACATGATATTTCATTAGAAATCAGCATATATTTAGTGTGTGTAGGTATGCAAAGAATTTTGTATGATAAGATTAATGAAATGTTGGACAATAGTGGTGTACTGCTAATTACTTTTCTAACAGCCTTCTTACTTGTTTTTTACTATATTTACAATTACTTCCCCCTTTATTACAATACTTGAAGTTTATTTTTCTTATCAATTTCCTTTAATGGGTCAAGTAATGAAATAGTAGAGGCCATTTCAAGAGAAAGATATAAATAAGTCTGCTTAAATGTAGTATCTTCATCTGTTAAAATATTTATTTGTAGAATATATACTTTTTCTTCTTCTGCAAAGTAGTTCTTAAATCTCAATATTCTTCAGGTTCCAATGAAGGGTTTTGAATAAAAAGCTCAATGTAGGCTTCTTTCACTTTATTTAGTTTCTCATATAGAGAAGCTATCTTTCCTCTCTTATGATGTCAGATTATCTTTTGGTTGTTGTTGAGGAATCCTGGAACTATAGTCACAGGAACGGAAGTCACGACGTACGGTTATGCTGAAAAAATGACATTTGGTCTGTGACTTTAATTGCAGTCACATTTTTTAGTAAAATAATGTGACTACAATTAAAGTCACAGACCAAAAGTCATAGGTAAAAGTTTTTTTAGTTTTTTTAAGTAATATCTTAATTTAATTTATACTAATTAAATAATTTAATTTAAGAAAAAATTTGAATGAATAAAATTTCTTTTGTGATTTACTACCATGTCTTGCCGGGTGTCATGTAGCTTTGAAAGCCATATATCGTCTACA
The DNA here is from genome assembly GCA_006491835.1 of Architeuthis dux. Classification (NCBI taxonomy): domain Eukaryota; kingdom Metazoa; phylum Mollusca; class Cephalopoda; order Oegopsida; family Architeuthidae; genus Architeuthis; species Architeuthis dux. The sequence goes on along the minus strand of VCCN01000420.1, from coordinate 19,562,970 downwards.
TTAGTTTGATTTTTTTTTTTTTTTTTTAAATGTGAATGAATAAAGATTCTCTTGTGATTTTATTTACCAACATATTTTTACCGTGTCATGTAGTTATCATTTAGCTTTGAAAATATACTGTCTTATTTTTAAAAACAGATCGAGCAAGATAAAAAGTTTCACAACGTAATATAAATTAGATATTCTTTTAATCGTCAACATTTACTTTATTAAAATGTTACTTATTCCATTTAAAATATTTTTTCATTAGTATAAATTATATAGATTAAAGTATTGCATATTTTATTAAGAATATTACTCATTTATTAGTATAAACTAAATAAATTAAGATATTACTATTAATATATTGGTAAATAAATCACAAAAGAATCTTTATTCATTCAAATTTACAAAAAAAAAAAGAAAATTATTTAATTAATATCCTGTGACTTTTATTCTGGTTACGTTTTTTTAGGTAGCTCAGCTGAACCATATATTGTGACTTCTTTTCTGTGACTTTAGTTCTGGTCACTGTTGTTGAGTCCTGGTTTATTACTAGGAATTAACTACACTAATTTTTCCTTATGTTGTTGGTCAGTTGATTAGTGTTCAGTTGATTAGTGTTCAGTAAGACATAAATAGTAAGTAAAAACAATCATACTAATGTCTTAATATTTTAGTATTTTTAACATTTTATTTTCAAAGTTTTTGTCAATAGATACTTTATTCCTACCCTGTTTACCTTTTCCCAAAGGCCACAATATTTTGTATTATTTCTCATATTACTCCTTTCTCATAATCTGCATGTTTTTTTTCCACACCTTATTTTATCAGTGCACAATCTTGATGCAATCTTCAGACTAAATCACTCCTATTTTAAGTGGTTACAGATAAATACTAACATGACTGTAACACATGGTTTATTTGTTCTGACATCCTCCTTTGTCTTGGTTAATTTTAACTCATTGATTTAACCAATGTTTTCCAAATTTTAGAGCAGTATTATTTATACAATAGATACTGAATTTTCCAAAATGACTTTTTAAAATATCCACTAATAAAAAAAACATGTGATTTTTTTTTTAAAAATTACAAAGGCTTGAATTTACATTAATTTTTTATTTACAGTAGAAATCCTTTGTATTATTTATACATTTGAAATTCTTGTGCAGTATTGTCTGGTAAACAGATGTCTCAGCCACGGATGTCTCAGCCTCGTTCTGTTTTTAAAGGAGAAAATGACTAACTACATGTAATTTAAAATGAAATAGAATCATAATATATAATGTATGTTTGTTGTTTAGTGTTTCATAAATCTTTTTAAAACCTTTTTATAGCTAATTTTTATTTTGTATAAAAGGTAAATAAAATGGGTTAAGATTCGTTTTTTAGGAAAATTTCTTTTCTTAAGTAATTTTCTGCGAGTGTGAAAATTTCAAACCTGCGCACACTCAATGTTAAAATAAATAAAAACAAATAAGAGAAATCATGAAATAAAAACAGAAGTAAATACATAAATTTTATATATATATATACACATATATATTATAGTCATTTTCACCTTTAAAAACAAAACAAAGCTGAAATGTCCGTGGTCAAAATATCTGCAGCCAAAACATTTGTTGAAATTTTGTACAAGTGATAAACTTTTATTTGCAATATTAAAAAAGTTAAATGTGATATTTTATCACCTAATACAAGTAATCCTTCAATATAATATAATATTCCTTTTGCTTGTTTTTAGTCAAGTAAATGCTTGTTCTCATCTTGCTTAAAACTAAAGTATTCAAACACAAAAGATTCATTCTTGCTTGAATTTCTTAATACTCATAGCTTTCAAAAGGGCAGTCGTTGATCATAAATTCCACCCAGAGTCTTTAATGTTTTCACCTTCATCAATAGCCTTACTGGGTTATTTTCTTCTCAAACACCTGGACTTTTTTCTAGCCATAATACAAGCTTAGCCAGTTCTTGAAATGTTAAATGTTTAACTTTAAATTGAACGGTTTTATCATGAAACACTTTTTAGAAATATTTCAAGATTTATCATTGATAAATCTTGAAATATTTCTAAAAATCAGTCCCCCAAAGCTACTTTGTGAATCCACTGATAATTATATAATAAATCGTAATTTTTTCCTAGATTATAAGTATGAAAAAACTTGACCATCATTACATAATCAACTAATTGAAAAAATGTAAGCAAGATAACTTGTAAACAGTTGACTAAACGTGTTCCTGGTACACCCAGTAGATATTAATTCTTTAAGAAGCCCTGTTACAAGTAATTTGGGCTATCCTATTTTATAACCATTGGGATCAGTGTATTTACTAGGAAAATCGAAATGGTATAAATAACTGCAAAACATACATTTTAATGTACATGCAAAAAGAATTACAAAAGAAAAAACAACTCTAGTTACAATGATGTTGATTAAAAATTATACCAATTGTAACCTTTTTTCCAACAAGGTGGCATTTTTCTAGTATTTTGCCTTTTTATTTCCATAGAATCTCATTCAGCTCCCTCTCCTCTCCAGATGTTTGAATGTAATATATATATTTGCAGGGTACCAAGTTCTGGAACATCATTGGAAAATTGCTATTTTGCAAAATGTGTTCAATTAACCCAGAATCTGTGGTCACTCTAATAGAAATATAATTTTTTGAATTTATGAATTAATTGCTTCCTTTGTCTGTTACAGTAACAATGATCTACTGAAACTTAGCAAATGTTAACCAGAAAGGTGTTAACTATACAGAATATGCAGTTGATTGTGAGATGCAATGAAAATTTGCAGGTTACTTATCAGCGATGTTCTACCACGAGGAAAGCATATCTTAACTGGAAGGGGTATATAATAGAAAATAATAATATTAAATGTGAACCATTGATGGTTTGGTGAGGTACTCCTTTTGTCACCACTCACCAATGGTTGTTAAATGTGTCGATCCAGTTTGTAGCCCTTTCTCAGGTAGAAGTGGTATAGGGCTTTTTCCACCCCCACCCCTCCAGCACTCTTCTAGCTGCTTCTCTTTCTGAAGCTTTGGTACTCTAATGTTCTATCAGAATTGCAGAACTAATAATTGATAAAAATAAAATAATTCTTCTTTTGATACTAAGAATTTTAAGGCTTTCTTCCAACTATGGTTTTTCATATAATAAAAATTAAGGAAAAAAGATAACTGGGAGATAACGTTATAAGGTTGGTGGTTTATGCATTATGAAATACTTCAAGTATCTTTATTTCCCCAATAACTTGTTTTTCATTGTGTGAATATGCATTAAATATGCCTGAACAAATTTGTTTCAAATCAGTTTTTGGTGAGATATTATTTGTTGGCATATTTCATATAGATTCATACTTTAAAATAAAGTTATAAAATATTTATACTGATGTATTTGTTAGCTGGCCCTCAGCTCTATACAATATTTAAAATATGAACCATTCAGGTTTTAATATACTTTTACTAACATTCATATTTTTGTTGTATTAAGTTCATTTTCATACTAGTGTAGAACTTTGATGACTTCATTTAGAAATCTACACCTTTTTGTCTTAGATTACTGTCATTGTTTTCATCATTCCATTGTTTACTTCCCTTGATATCTCAAGCTATTTCCACCAAGTGGTGTGCTGATGATAATTACTATTGCTGAATTATGTTTTCTTGTTTGTGTAAGGTATTGACTAGCAACATTTTTGTACTGTTTATAGTAGTCAATGCAATGAGTAGATATTTTTACGAATTAGTACAAATGTGATCATTCCCATAACTTAGTGAGGGATCAAATTTCTCTTCACTTTCTGAGATTTCTAGTTGTGCTATTTCTATGATAGAACAGTTTTTCTCCCATCTCCTTTCTCTACATCAGCTAATATATATGCTTGTGTGGGTTGCAACTCATGTTACAGTAATCTCCTTCTTGGACCCAGCTCTATGCCACACCATCACCTGTGGTCCTTGGTCATTTCACTGCACTTCTTTCATCTTTCGTGTGATCATAGAATCCAAACCCTTTTCACCTGTAAAACCAAGGATCAATAGTTCCCCCCGAGGACATTTCAGCTGTGCTTACCTCCCTTTACCTCGCTCACCTGCTATTAATCTCATTCCCAACTCAACCTGTTCTGTTTAGCACCTTAACCTGCCACCAACGCATCCATTTACCTTTATATCCAAATAGGATTCTGCTATTATTTATTTACAAAAGTTTATTTCCCTAAGGCCAGATTTTTAAATTTTTATTTCATGTTCGAAGTAGCAGTTCTCATCTGAAAAATTATGCTAAGTAACATTAATCAGGTTATTAGCTGAATGAGAATGCCAAAAATAAGATAAAGACTTTCATTTTTTTCAGAGATCCTACACAAATGTCATGGAAAAATAGAATCTTGATATAAGACTATTGTTCTCCCACCCGTGTAAAAACATTTGCTTCTAATAATTTTTAAAAAAGCATTTTAAGGGAAACAACTCGTCCACTTTAGTAAAAGATTTCAATTTTACTGGCAATTTTAGGCGGAATTACCTCCCTTAGTTAAAAATGGCATTAACGCTATTTGTATCTGAGGGAAGCAACTCGGCTTTTGTTTATATATTTCAATATAAATGTATCTTTTTAAAGTCCAGTTGTCATAAAATGATTTCATAATTTTTCAAACTTATCTTCACTTTCAACTGACCAACAGCTACTGAAATTGTGTTTTTTTTTTTTTTTAATATTTCAAATCTTTGTTCAAATCTGACATCATATTGTATTATTTTTGGTTTTATAATCATATTTTGTCTCTCTTGTTCTAGATATTCATATTAGTCTGTTGTAAAATAAATATTTGAAACCTTTTGAGATTTGTAGACTCAATTGAAAGAGTTGAATATTAAACCAAAGGAAACAAGCTCACTGTGTACACTTAAGTCAATGGCGTCTTTTAAGTCTATTTAGTGCCACTAATATAAGCATGTTTTCTTCTGCTACTCTCTTTCTTTCTTGCAGTGTTTTATCTGGTAGAGGTAATTTGACAATGTGGAACTGAAATATTGAGAAAAGCGTGTTACGTCTAAAACATTTATTATCAGTAATTGATGCATTTCGCCAAGTTTCATCTGGCGTCTTCACACACGTGAGTTTTCTGCACTGCAAAATAGCTTCTGAAGATGCCGAATGAAACTCAGTGAAATGCATCAAGGCTTATCTTAATGATAATAAATGTTTGAGATGTAACACGCTTTTCTCCATCTTTCATTTCCACATTGTCAAATTACCTCTACCATTCTCTCGGATTACCTTACATCCACATAACAGTGTTTTATCTATACATTTTTGTTATCACTTGTACACATGATTATTATTTCTCTCTTCACCTTTTATACCATTTTTTTCTTATATAATCCATTTCATTATTCAGACAACATATCTTCTTGCTAGTAACATTTTTTGTTCTTCAAACTTACTTTTTAAAACTTTTGAGTCCTCTTCAGAAAGCTAAAAAATGTTAATCTTTGAAGCGTGGATTTATAATAACTAAAGAGATTTATGTTTGAAAAATATTTGATCCTTATTAGCAAGTAGGTTCTCCTGTCCTATTTATTGCAGTCCTAGCTCCTGTCCAGGTTGAACCTCTATTTCTGAGATCCTGCACTAGTGTGACTCTGCTTCCACCAGTCAAGCGAGTGACTAGCATGGTGGGGCTCATCCTCAATAGGTGCCCAAGGAATTGCAGGTGGAGTCTCAATGCACATGTTCAACCTGTGGCAGTAAACACGTTAAGTAAATTATGCTTAACTTTTTAACACCAAATGAAAGTAATGATAAAAAGTCAAGAATTTATTTACTTACCAATTTTTCCTAATTCAGTGAAGAAATTTCTCGTTTGTAAGCCTAATTATGCTATCTTAGAAGTAACACTTATGTAGAAGTATATATATTCTTATAGGCCATATTATCTGTGAGTTTGATCCTCACAGGGTACCCCACACTAGTGGCTAAGATTATTAAATATAGATCATTATCTGTAGCTTTGATCTAAGAAAGACAATTCTGACCGAAAGTAAACAGAAAAGATACAGGACCTAAATCTATTAATTTTAATAAAAGGAATTTTTATTTCCTTCTAACAATTTTTAAAAAAAACAGTTTTGGTTTCATTCTGAAAGTCCACATGGATTCCGGGTATTCCTTGCTTTATTTGTATTTTTATTTTATTGTTTGTGTGTTTTCTAGCTGCCTTTATTTTGTTGCGGCCATTTTGTTTTGGTTGCTATTTTCTTGTGTAACACTTTTCTTTTCTTTCTGTTTCCTTTTAAAAAAAGAAACAAAATGTCTAAATTTAAAGCTTGATTAATTTTCTTGTTTCTTTCTGGGACCTGTGGTTCTTCTCTTTGATTGGCTGCTCTTTCTCATGACCTTTGATATTCAAGCCTCCATTCTGGCACATGACTTATTTTGGCCCATTTAATGTTTTGGCTAAATATCTTATTACTTGACCCTACAATCAAGCAAAAATTTACATATACATTGCTTAAAGTATTTAAACTGCCACCCTTTATAATTTTTTTATGTCTTTATTTATTTGCTATTTTCCCTCTTGTTTTCACTTAATTCAGTTTTGGGTTAAGCACTTATAAAAATTAACATAATTAAGCATAAATTAGAATTTCCCAAGCTTCAACTTTTCACCCCTTTCTGCATTTTTATGACCTTGTTTGCTTTGAAATAATTCTCAGTCAAGATTTCTGTTCTTTGCCAGCCAATGGCAAAGTCTCAGAAATTTGGAATCATTGATTCCAGAAATTTCTCTCTTATGTTTGGGTAACGGTTCCTGAGGCAGGAAGGGAAAAAGCTAAACTCACCTACCTCCAACTTGCACTAACCCCAAACCTGAAACAAAAAGGGATTTTAGAATTTATTACACACTACTTACCTGGTATCTTTCTTCTGCGATGGAGGTCAGAGTGTGTGCTAAGTCGACCAGGGCCTCAAGATATTGGCATCTGTGTATATGTGCTTTCATATATACTCCAGATGTGAATAGATGGCGACAGACAAAATCTGGAGATTAAATAGTTAGCGTTGATAGAATCACCGGTGAAAAATGTTCTAAGCTAATTTTATCAGGGCTAACAAGTTCACAAATAGACTTGACTGTTTAACTGCTTTTGCAAATACATATTTTGTATAGATAATTTAGGCTAAATGCAATGTCTTGGTATTTTTATCACATGCTGATAATTAATTATAAAGGAACGCCGGATTTCCTGGACGCAGAAAAATTAAAACATTATTAATAGGATGGTCTGATGAAGTATCATTTTCCATTTCAAAATTTAAACATTGATATTCATACTTTTTTTCATTTTATTTTTTTAAATATAATCTTCAAGGACCATTTTTAAGAATAAAACTTTAGATTTTTTTCAACTTGAAAGTGAAAATTAAAAACTAAATTCTGTTTTATTCCCATATATCCAGAGTGGGACCAAAACAAAGAATAAAAAAAGTTACAATTGTATTGAGTATATTTATTATCTCTTGCTCCCTCTCTCTTTCTTTCATCTTATTATTATCCGGTTAAAAGAACCCATAAATTTACATTGTTTCCGGTGTTTCTATTAAGGCTGCAGAAAGACAAGGGCTCTAGCAACACTTTTGCATGCAGCTAAACTTTTTGCAACATCTGCCCTAATATACCTCCCTAACCTTTGCCCTCTTTTGACTAATATTCTCATATCAACGGTTCTTTTTCATTTTTGGTTAAACCTGTACACTTCTAATCATATTATTCGCATGGTGGGGGGGAATAAATTAAAATAACCAACGCTTGAATAGTTTCATGAGAAGCTATAGCGATGAGGATGTTAGTCTGAAGAGGCTGATGGTTACAAAGTTATTTCATCTTAAATGATTCGAATTGCTCTATTTTTTTTCTGTCGTCTGCAAAAATGGTTGATTGGGATGTTAACGTAAAGAATTTAGTTTGGAATTTAATCTGCCTGGGATGAGAGGCAGTGAATATTTTGTTGTTTTGATTCATGGAGAAGAGACCAAATATTCTTGTCCTCATCCCCAATAGAATTTTGCTTTATCCTTCCCTTGATCAACTTCCATAGAATGTTGAAAAACAAGGACACACAGCTGCTTCCATTTCTGATCCCTGTCTATACAACCGATCCTTTTTTTTCTTCTTTTTTTCAAGCCAGTGCCTATTTATACTAATCCTTATAGATATTTGGGCCATTTTAGAATTCCTGAATTTTATTTCCCCAGGAATCTACAATGTCAAAATAGTATTAGTCACACTTTAAAAAAATGAGTTTGGTTTAAATAAATAGAAAATCCTCACTTAGACTAACACCTTTTTTTTTTTTTATAAGTAAGAAGGCTGACTATTACAGGCTTTTAGCAAATGTCATTTTCTTTCTGCTTATATGAAATTTTATTTTGATATTTAGTAGTATGATTCCAGAGTTGAGCTGACTTTTTCAATTCAAGTGTACACACAAAATTTTATAATTTTGATATTATATTATTTAATTTTCCAATTTTTAAATGTGCCCACAGACATTCTGAGATAAATTTTGTTTTATTGTAACAATTAAATAGGAATTTAAATTTTGGATTAATATTATGGCAACTCCTTCAGAAACAATATTTTTTTTTCTTTGATTTTTTTTTTTTTTTTTTTTTTTTTTTTTTTTCTTTGGTTTTTGTTTCAATCTAGAATCATTTGTACATTTCTAATGTTGACATCAGAATAATTCCTAAGTCACTTACCCAGTCAATGTTCACTTTCAGCCATATTTTTCAGTAAAAATTTCTCAGCAATTGCCTATTTATATACAAATACATATTTACACCTGTACAAATTTTGCAAGATTTATTTTGAATTTTTTGATTTAAATAAAACATTAATTTAATACACACACACACACACATAAGATATATTTGACAGTTTGCAGGCTGAAATACTACGATTATTAAATCAACGAAGGAAAGAAAAATAATTTGGCTTGCATTTTGATCTTGCTGTTAGTGTGAATCCCTTTCCTTTGGGTTTTTCCCTGTTTTGTTTAACACTTTTTTTCCTTTATGCATCATTTCATTGCAATGTTTTCTCATTATTTCAAATTTTTGTAAAGTATCACTGTTGACATGAATTAAAACAAATTGTGATGATCATTGTTTCTTATATTCAAATATAATTATTTCATGACTACTTGACTTTTCTTTAAAGATTTTTGGAGTTATAACACACACAGTATCATAAAAACGATTACAAATTCTCTGGTTATTGATTAAATAGTGCCACTTTTTTGCCGTATTATGATAATTTTAAATAATATAAATATAGACTTGAAATTTGAGTAATTAATTTCTTTTGAGAGAAGAATAATTGCTCATGCTTTATAAATAGTTTAATATGTACAATATCTTATAGATTTAAACAAGTACATTTGAAAGAACATTGTAAAGAATTTTACATTCTTATGTTGAAGTTTGTTAATTTTTTAAATTTATTTAATAACCAATCCATGTCAACCACTGGTAAAGAAACTGACTTTTGTTTACATATTTATAATCAATTTTTGGACAAGGAATTCTTTGAGGATTCATATTTTTCAGAATTATACTTTTTAAAGTTAGACGTTTTGTCTAAACAAACATTACAGAATCTTTAGGTAGATTACTAGATTTTAGTCACAAGTAAGTTACTTTAAAACCACCATGGCTGCTGGCCAGTTGTAGTTCTGACATGAAGTTCGGATGCAAAGTCTGAACATAAAAAAAATATCAAGTTGTCATGAAATATTTATACTTGAATATTTGTTAGTATGGCTTGATTGAATGACTAATAGGAGGATAAAAGAAATAGTGTTGTGTATGTATGTGTGTATGATTGTGTTTGTTTATTAATATGAGTGTATGCATGCATGAGCGAGAGAGTTTCTTTGTTAATATTGTGAACTGATTCCAGATCACTAATTTTCTGTTGTGTTGTGTTGTGTACACACTGACTGCTGGTGGTGAACTTCACCAATCAAATCTATGGTAGAACCTCAAAATAACCAAGAAGAATTTTCTTGGTATAATTTCCTCAGCAAAATTTTAAAAGGGGAAATATATGAAAACAAAACCAAACCATTTTTGGTACTGATCATCTGCTGAGCGTGTCTCCTGATTTGTCTGTGCCCTGCTTCTTACAGCCTAGCATCTTATCTCGCCTGTGCATTAAAGACCTTCATTATTTATTGTTTTAACTAGCTACCTGTAAAAAAAAGCAAAATAAACACTGCTAGAGGACCTAACTTGTTGGCACTTTCCCCCTCATAAATCTGGAAAATATAATCAGTATGAAGGGTTTTACTCTCTTTCAGTGGCTTTTTTTCTCTTGCTTACATGCAAACACACTTGCTTCTTTATAACATTTTCACATTGATCTGTTTTTGCATATATGCCTACATATTCCCATTTACTTTCAAAGATGATGGTTATGTGAAACTTACTCCTGCCTTTTTAACTAAGGTCAACCTAAAGAGTTCAAATTGAACATTCTATCCATGCTATTTTCTTGAATACTAAAGAATTACAACAAAATATAACCTGCTTCTTAAAGGCCTTACTATAGAAAAGAGAGGAAAGAAACAAAACTTGCTGCTTAGTCTTCACTCTCGCTTTAACACACAGACAGACACACACAGACACACAGACAGACACACATACTGGTTCCATTGCTGACTGAAAGAGCATTCCTTAAAATTACATGCACTTCACAGATAAAATCTCTTTGCAGAGCCACCCTATCCTGTTAAATTATTGAGATCTCGCTCTTCTAAATGGTTCTGTGTCTCATACAATTGCTATTAATGTCCTCTTCTACATAGTAGTAAGTCAGAGTAGTGTCTGCTACTGGTCACAAGGTCCTCTATAATGTTGGTGTTGCTATAAATACAGAATTACAAGATGGTCTGTAATGCATTGCTCCAGGCAAAATATATGGGTACAGCACAGAAAATGAAAAGAAAAAATTCTGAAATAACACTGTATCGATCATTTTGTAAATTAAAATGAATATATTAAAGTTCCAAGAATTAAAAACAAATGTTTTCAAGTCTTTTATTTCTAATTTTATTTTAAAATACTGTTTTGCAATATCTCTCTTGGCTATTAATGAGTTATTATTATACACTGATTTACTTAGTGTCCTCATCTTGATTATTTTGGTCACAATGTTTTGGCTGTTGTACCCTTCAGCCTTCTTCAGGTGTCTGTCATAATCATCAACCTTCTGAGAGTTTTGAACTGAACACTTTATTCAAACGATGGAGGTAGATTGTTATCATTCTGCTGTCCATGCAATGAGAACAATTTATCCCCCGTGCATTGAATAATGGATTCAGTTAAAAACTTCCAGAAAGTTACTAACTACAACAAACATTTAAAGAAGACCGGAGGGAACAATGGCCAAAATGTGACTATAGCAACTGAGATGAGGACACTAGTCCAAGTAAATCAGTGCATAATAATAATTCCTCATCTCAGAAATTCAGACAAAAATTAATGAGTTATTATTTTGTGCTTTGATTCACTATTAATATAATTTTTAAAAAAACAAAAACATTGTTTGCGCAAATATGCAAGGTTACAACAATGTCATCTTTAAGTTGAAATCATTTTGTAACTGAGTATAATTTAACCTGAATTTCTATTTTGACTGCTCGCATCTGTTTAAAATACAAAAATTAGTTGTAAGTTAAAAACTCAATTTTTGAAATAGTTTTTGATTTTTGTCTACAAATGTTCTGAATTATGATGAGTTATTTTCTGATCCAAATCTTCATTTTCTCAATTCAGGAATTGGAAGAAATCTTCTTTACTGACTAATTATTTCATTTACCTATAAATGAGTCACACCAGAAGAAAAAAATCGTTATCAAAACAAATATTCTACAGTTGTAATAACAAAGACATGAAAGGAAAAACATCTAAGAAAAGGAAGATACAGCTTGAAAAAAGTTTTTCAATTGAATCCTTTATTGATATAAAAAAAATAATACTGAAAGATCAAATTATGAAACAGTTGTTCATGATTTGATTTTTAAGAAATATATTTTTTATAATGTAATATTAATTATCTAATATGTTTTGTGTTATAACCTCTTGACAACAGGAGTTGGCTTGTGCTATTTTTGGAAGCACTTCCTGATTGTCTAGATAGTTGACCTTGACATCAACCTCAGCGTCTCAAATTTGCTGCACTTTTAGGTAAAATCACCAGTCAGAGTCAATGTGTTTTCAAGATTGGTTGCAACTATTTGGCATCTCCTAAATCAGGACATATCTAAAGATCAGCTAAATCTTCTAAATGCTAACCACACTCTATTTTGTTTTTCCTCCCTATTGTCTACTAACCAGTACTAAAGCCACTAACTAATTATAATACTTAAGAAGAAACAGAAGAACTGAAAAAAAGGTAGGTTGTCTTTTATATATCTTGTTTGACTTTGTGACTTCCTTTGAAGCCAAGTCATCACAGTTTGGTTTAAGTGTGACCGGGAAAAATGTCATAGGAAGAAAAGTCAGGAAATTCTTTTTAATAAAATAAGCAATATTTTAATTTGATAATAAAATAAGTGATATTTTTTATAAAATAAATAATATTTTAGGACATTTAAAAAAAAGTAAAATAAGTAATATTTTAAAATCATATCTCATTTATGTTACGTTTCACATGAAATGTGGTTTTTGACGATAAGTCACACATAGTAAAATAAAATATTTTAATCAAGTAAATGTTGACCATTAAAATCATATCTAATTTATATGACCTTACACTGGTCTGCTCAATGTAAACAAACAACTTTTCAAACACTATCTTCGGGTTTATATTGTTTTGCACAGATAATTTGTATATGAGAATTTTCTACAATCTTTCTTTTTATAAAAACACAAAGATTATTACAATAAAATGACAAGTTACAATTTTCTGGCATTTTTATCGACACATGTCGCAAAGTTGTAAAAAGTCCATGAACATCACTGTTAAGGGCTCAAAAACCTCAAATAGTAAGGAATTATATCTCTATTTACATTGACTCTGCCAAAAAATTTGCAATTACTTACTGAATCTTTCACTTTTAGCATTATTCTCTCTAATGTAAAAAAAAAATGTCATATGTAACAACGTATTAACTGTGACTTGTCAACATTTACTTCATTAAAATATTTTATTATACGTGACTTACCATCAAAAAAAACATTTCATGTGAAACGTGTATGATTTTAATCGTCAAATTTACTTTAATAAAATATTATTTCATTTAAAGAATTATCTTAATAATAAATTAAAATATTGCTTGTTTTATTAAAAATATTACTTATTTTATTACTATGAATTAAATAAATTCAAATATTACTGATTTTAATAAAAAAAAATTCCTATGACTTTTTCCTACCTAGAAACCAAAGTTATGACATTTCTTTTCGTACCGCATGATATAATACATTACCACTTTTCTTCAAATCTAGGACAATTCAGCCGCGAACAAGTCGGCCATGGGAAACTCGACTGCCAATATTTTAAGTCTGGACATTTCGGCCACGTTTCATTTTTAAAGGCGAAAATGACAATCTAGACGGGATTTAAAACGAAATAGAATCAAAATATATAAATCTAATGTAATTTACAATAATAAGTTAATTTAGTTCATCGTTTAGTATTTTATATATCTTTTTTGAACTTTTTATAGCTAGTTTTTGATTATTTTCTCAAGTAATGTTATTTAATTTTGTTTTTGATTTAATTAAAATGTTTTACGATCTTATTGATCGAATATTTGATAAAACATAGAAAAACATTTTGTTAATCGACTTTTTGAGAACAATAAAATCAAGTGAACCATGTAATGTAACGAATTCTAAGAAATCGGCTACGCAAAATAGGCAAAAACAAACGCAAGGGAACATAG
>VCCN01000420.1:19508529-19520168 GCA_006491835.1 Architeuthis dux | reverse complement strand
TATCTATCTATCTATCTATCTATCTATCTATCTATGTTTACAGGACATATAACGAGTCATTGCGTTGGCTTTTGGCTACAGGTAAGTGGGACCGGGCAGATGCATTGGTCAGAAAGATATGTCGTACCAACAAAGTAGACTATCACACGATAGAACCGCTTCTTAAGTACCGACATAAACTACAACAGAAAGGCAAAGAGAAGACAGAAGAAAACCTAGATGAAGAGAAAAACATGACATTGATGCCTTTGAAGAATTCTGTGGATGCCGAGCAAAATGAACCACAACAGAAAAAAACAAAACTTCCCGGAGTGCTATATATCCTTCTCAAACCCGCTCTACGTAGAATTTTGCTAGTGTGCATGTACCTTTGGTAAGCATAAGTTATGTTGTTATTAAATTATTAAATCAAAGATACGTTTCTTCATTGAAATGACCAATAATTTGTTCGGTCGGCACTTACACAAGTACTAACTAACAAAAATAATTCGTCATTAGATGTTTTTAATCTGTATGTAGTTTCCTAAAATACATATATTGCATAGATGATTTTATTTCAATTTATTTTTGAATCTACGGTCATTTTAAATATGATTAATACATTATTATTATTCATAATAATCAGCATCGTTTGATAATGGTTAGAATTTTGTGTGTTTAACTCTTTCTAATCAATCTATTTTCTAGGTTCGTCGGTGCTTTGGTATATTATGGATTGTATCTCACACTAAGCACTCTCAGTGGAAATAAATTTATTAATTTTTTCTTAAATGCTCTCATGGAGTTCGCTGCAAACATTTTTACGATGAAGTTGATATTCAGGTAAGTATTTTTCTCTAAAGTGAAGTTATTTACTCAGAAATTGCAAGTCAGTGTGGCAAATGCGATTTTCTACAATTTGGTACAGAGAACAAAATTCTACGGTAACCTTTTATTTTAAAATTATCATTGTTCACTAAGGAACAAACTACATGATATTTTAAAGAGAATGAAGTTATACATATCATAGGCATCTGCCGTATTGCGAGTTAGTCATGCAAACCATTGCTAGTATCCTGAGCTCGATTTGCATTGGGATCCCTATTATGGCAGACTAATTTAAGTTTAGTAAATATCTACATGCAATTTAAAGTATGGCTTCATGTTTAAATGGGTTTTCTTTCACTAATGCTTCAACGTTGTTTTTTTAATAAAAATCTTCGTTGAAGCCAATGATAAAATAAGAAAAATATATTTAATGAAAAAAGTTTACTCACACAGAATTGGTGATAAAAGCTGACATTTAAAGTCGTAAATATTGACAAAACCTAGCTTAATCCTCAAAAAGTAGCAAACGAAGTCTCCCAATCATATACAAAACAATAGCTGAGATGACTCATTATGTTATTGTGGTTAGAGAACTGGTCTGACAAGATATTGATGATGAGTTCAGTCCTCACTAAGCGTTCTAGAATTGGCCCATACTTGGTTTAGTCAAAATAAATCACATACTTAGCCAAAAGAAGTGTTCTCAATATTTTCTCAGATCTAATGAACATGTTGTAAACTAGATTGAAAAACATGTTTTATGAAGGAAGACCGAAATAGAAGTATTATAATGTACAATAGCATTTTTGTCAAATACCAGGACAAAGTCAGGAGTTGACTTTGTTTTCCTACCGTAACAAGAAGTAGGGGTGTAAACCTATATGTAAAATCCCCATTCCCCTACTGTGATTTGAACTCACGACCAAGTGATCAGTAGCCGACTGTCTTACTGACTGAGATAAATTGACAAGTCGAAATTGACATTAACGAAAATTTATCATACAGATATGCATGGGCTTATTTCATTCTAATAAATAAATATAGGAAAAAAATGATTTATTAAATATACAATACAAAAGTTGCAGTAATCATCTTCAGTCGGAATAGAAGTAGGAGTGGAGTTTCAACCTGCAGCAACCAGGCTTGTTATTTATTTTAGAACATATTGTATTTTAATTAAATACAGAAAACGCGTATCTGGATGAAACAATGCGTTACAACAGAAGTTTTGATTCTTACTTTTCTTTTTTTTCAGATGGGGTCGAAAGAAGACCTGTGTAATCTTCCAAACAATGACGGGTGTCAGTATAATACTTGCTGTGGTCCTTAAGCATTTCTCAGGTAAAAATATACATTACGTAGCACGAGAGAGAGAGAGAGAGAGAGAGAGAGAGAGAGAGAGAGAGAGAGAGAGAGAGAGAGAGAGAGAGAGGGGGGGGTATTTATTTGAATCTATTCTAAAATTAGTATAATAATTTGTGTAAAACTCAAGGACACCATTTCCTAACCATTAATTGTGTGTGCATGTGTGTGTGTGTGTGAGTAAGTAAGTAAATGTTTATGATTATAATTGTAATTGTCCAATTATTGGCTGATGAATAAGAAAAGCATTTTCCATTTTACTTTTAGACGATTGATATCATGAAATCTATTTTTGAAGTAAAATGTAATTTTTACTTCCGTAGGAATTATATATACCATTGTTAACTTGCATTTCTTCTATGTGATAATTGCCACATTTAGATTCTGCAATTTTCGTTATTTCACTTAGAATGTCCATAATTAAACATTACTGTTAACATTATTACTGATAGCAAAACGACGTAAGGGTTGCTAGAGTTGATGACAATTCGTAAAATACAATTAATGAACGTAGTTCAAATTGGCTTCATATCCGTTGGAGACACTTTTGCATTAACGCTCTTGTGTAAGATATCAACCCAACACTTTTATTACCAGTCATCTTGACGATAGTCTTGTTATTTCATAACTTTAGGCAACGAGCAGAGAGTGAGGGCAATGATGTGCAACTATCCTGCTATACATCTGTGCTTTAATCACAGGGCAACGTCATAGAGAAACAACTCCTAATGGATATGACCTAAAACCTTTCTTTTACACAAATCGTATAAGTTTAAATTCAGAACTTAGTACTTAATTAGACCTTCACAAGTGACTCGTCTATAATAGTCGTCATGAGTAGTATAACTGTTGTTTAGTAGTATTGTTCTTAACGGTTTTGTTTGGCCTTGTGAGATGAATCGGTTGCGCAGCATTGATCTTACTTGGCAACCAATTAGACGGGACCTTACTGGATATGTGTGAACACACACTCTCCCGTGGGGGGTTACTCAGTTAGCAGTAAGATGCCATTGAGTGAGCTTTTATAGTGCGCGACCGTCGCATTCACAATGACCGAGCAAGTTATTCTTCATGTCTCGTGCATGGTTTTGTGGTAAAACATCGCATCACCATGTGTCCGGATTTGGCTCCCTGCAATTTCTCGCTTGCTCCCAAAAGGTTTCAGACCGTGGACGAGATTAAGGAAAACGCAACGAGTGCTATGTGATAAGGACAATCCCGTAGTTAAGGCAAAAGTCTTTACAAGCTAACAGTAGTAAATGCTTGCGGTTAGACGAGTTAAATAATTCACTTAAAATTAACTTCAGACGCGAGACATTTTTACGCCCACATGCGCCTTTTGTCTGCATTTTCAATAAAAATCAGAACGCACGATCAGTTAGGAACCTCTTGACCCCAGCACCTTCGGAATCTACTCACCGACTGCCCCCCCCCACGTTGTGTTACAATGTCTAAAGATGTTCTTTCGGTATTCAGTCGAAACCTTTGTGCGAAATGCACTGGTTTAAAGGTGAAGCAGCTGAAACAAACATCAGGTGCGGCAAGAAATGATGCGATGCACGTTTTAATTAGTAAGAGCCATTGGGTTTATTCAGGGCTAGTTACAACTTCAGTCTTCATTAACCCTCCCCCAGCGAAGGTGATTTATATCTATGGTCGTTTGGCTATTTGCAGACTTCGGTTGGCGATTTCACGGTCACCTGGAGAACTTCTGATCATTAGGTTAGCGACTCGGACTGGCAGCGAATTTTCCTGACTCTGCAACTCTTAGGACAGCATAGACTTCTGTTAACAGGTCATCCCAGTAACTAAAGAAATTTCCGAGTGTTGGAATAGGAATGTCAAGGGCGTGGGATTTGATTAATTATGCAATTTCTCCGAATAATCAAATCTCCATAAAGCCCTCTTTTTTCTTAAATTCGAATTATCATCTTAACAATTTTCTCTTTCCTATTTATGGACCACCCATCTGTGAGAATACCTGGTAAGGTATTGGCTGGAGCTATGGTCAAGAGTTCGAACTCCGCCTATCGGGCGCGGCTTGGGTGCTGGACAAAAAACATACCCGCAAGGAATATCTATTTACGTCAGCATTTTCCGGAGCCAACCTCTTTGTGTGGGAAAAATATATGGCCGAAAATTGTTAATCAATCATTTATGCACAAAAGGGTCTCTATTGTAAATGCACATGGCGATCATAACTGTCTTTTAGGCCTTTCCGACTCTAGTCATAAGCTTCCTAGATGGCCTCTGTGATAACTTCAACAATTCTGTGTTTTGGTTTATTCAAAAATTTACTTTTAGCCAACAAATAATACACTTGTTTCAGAATTATCCTTTCAATTCAGAATTTTTTAGAAAATCATTAATCTTAAAGATATATAAAAGATTATTTGTTCTCTCTAATCATAAACATATTTTGATGGTTTATCCCCCCAGATTATCTCTGCTAGCATATAGTATCTGGTAATCTATTTCCAGCCAACTTTCAAAATCGGCCTTGGAAAGTTTTTTTTTCTGGGGACTCATTCAAACCGACCATTATATACAGTTGAAGTCTGAAGTTTACATACACCATAGCCAAATACATTTAAACTCAGTTTTTCACAATTCCTGACATTTAATCCTAGTAAGGATTCTCTTTCTTAGGTCAGTTAGGATCACTACTTATAATAATAATAGTATAGAGAATGATTTATTTCAGTTTTTATTTCTTTCATCACATTCCCAGTGGGTCAGAAGTTTACATACACTAAGTTGACTGTCCCTTTAAACAGCTTGGACTAAACAAAAACTGAGTTTAAATGTATTTGACCAAGGTGTAATGTAAACTTCTGACTTCAACTGTATGTCTAATCTTTACTCATTTTCGATCCGTATATTTTACTTGTAAAATCCACGACCATCCATATCGTAATAGACGGAACGCACGCTTGATCGCAGAAAACATTCGATTCTCGGAGGCTCCTGTGAGGTCTTTGTTCCGTCTTTGTGTGAAGACGTAAAAAGAAATCACACACATCTTCCTACTTCATGTCCACATAGATTGGAAAACGCAAGAAGGGAAATAAAAGCTTCCTTTAAACATTTTATTTCATGGGCGAACATACAGATTGAACAACGCGTAAATTAAGAGAAGACTTACAAATACGATAGGGAAAAGGAAAGAGGGAAAGACTATTGAAAAAAGAAAGGAACGAAGACAAACGAAACATAGAGAAAAGAGAAGGAAGGATCGACAGAAAACTTCCTATAATCACTTCATTTCTTTCGTAAAATACAATAAAGAAAAGAAAACGGAAGAGGGGATAAAAGAAAAATAGCGTCGGGAGGCGCTAATTGGGTACTTGACCGCAAAGATAACAGGTCAAGTTCGTTCTTCTCCATCGTTCAGGCAAACCTCCTTTGTCTATCTTAGACGCTGGGATAAGCTATTGAGGCCTCAGGCGATTATTAGTTCAGGAGCCAGACCAGATGTTGGTACCACCCAAGGTGACCAAACATCTTTTGTATTTTTGTCTTCTTACATGTCTTCCTGAAAATATCAGTGTTAGCCCCTGGACTATATATCTCATTCCCTTTTTTGTATGATCAGTACAGGATTAAAGCATGAGCTTTAGGGGCTGCAGCCCACGGGGCCTCCGCCAGCTGAAACAGCACTAGATCTTAATCCGTCACTGTGTATGATCGATTGTTTTCTAACTTTCCAGATGGCAACCAAGCAATGCAAATCGGATACACCGTATTTTCTATGCTGGGCATGTTTTCAATTGCTGCTTTTTTCCTGGTTATTTGGCTTTACACACCGGAAATGTTCCCCACTGACGTCAGGTGAGAATTCCGTGTTCTTTCTTTGTTATTTTTAATGGATTCAAACTTAACTGGGTTTACAATTCCAGACCTGTTGCCGAGGTGATAATACTCATTACAAATTCGCATGAGAAATAATTAATCTCAATATAATATATATAGTGTCCCGTAATTATGCCCTCTCTGCAAATTTTTTAAGGGGAATAACCTTTTATTAAAAAAACGTTGCTTTTACTATTAGGTGCCTAGTCAATACAAAGTTACCCCCCCCCACATACACACCTACAACTTATACACAAAGGACATAATTACGGAGTTACCCCCCTTACAACGTTTGCAGAAGGGACATAATTACGGAACGCCCTGTATATACACATCAGTATTAATACATGTTTAACTCCGGCGCTATGAACCAAACTCAGAAATTGCCACTCCTCATTAAATAAAACGAGTTCATTTATACATAGAACCACAAAGACTGTTTTTCGGTTATTTTCGATCATTTTCGATAAAAGATATTTTTTTAAAATCAAATTAGAGGAACATCCCTGCTTTATTGATTCAATCGTTATACTATTTGGCAGGTTTAGGTTGGACAAGTGAATATTTACATATTCGGATGGTCAGATAAGAAGATAACTGAATACTCGTAACCGGATTTAGCGTGGCCTACCCTGTGGCTGAAATATTTATATATTTCCCATCGATGCCATATAAAAGCCAATATATCGAATGTTGATTTTCAAGGCATGTAGGTTATCACCACGTGGAGGATTGGCGTAAAACAATCTTCCTCGTCCTATTCCCCACCCCCAATTTTGCCATGTGCCGTGATACGCTATGCTTACTAAATATCAAATGTGGTGTCAGCTGTAGTATTTTCCAAGTTCTTTCTACTGCTACTTCGTATACAGTAAATCCCCCCC
Source organism: Architeuthis dux (assembly GCA_006491835.1). Classification (NCBI taxonomy): domain Eukaryota; kingdom Metazoa; phylum Mollusca; class Cephalopoda; order Oegopsida; family Architeuthidae; genus Architeuthis; species Architeuthis dux. Next base: position 19,513,263 of record VCCN01000420.1, on the reverse strand, counting down.
CTGTAAATCGCCCTCTCTTACTATTTGACGGCATATAAGACCTACCACGTTGCTCCAAGAAATGTCTCAAATGCTAAACGTAACCTTCATTGTCCAGTCCCCCATTGCCCAGAACTTGAGGAGGAGTTTTTTAAAAAAAACTGTGTGATAAATGAGAGAAATTCACAGAAATGCGTGTTTTTTCCTCTTAATATCCCCTGCTTAAATACGGGGGGGTATGCCATTAAATACGGTATTAAACGATTTCCATCGAATAATTATTTTGTTTGCTACCGCCAAAAATAACTTATTATTATTAGGTTGCATAACAAAGATGGTGGAGATAATGGGAGAGGAACAGGTGGCAGAAGAAATACAGATTTGTGCTCCGCTTAAATATTACAAATTCTGTGGCTGAAATGATTAAGGCGACGTCCATGAAATAAAGGCACTAGACTTCATCAGAAGTTATATCTTATATCCGTTTACGCACTGTTTGGTCTCGTAGTCAAAGAGTGTATCGACCTAGACTGTTGTGATAACGAGCGACAAATGATTAGAAAACATAAAAGTAGTAATAAAGTAATAACAGTGAAAAATATTTTTTTAAATGACTTATTTTTATATATTTATTTATCAGGAATGTTGGTTTGGCCACTTCGAGCACAGCTTCTCGTGTCGGCAATATGTTGGCACCGTTCGGCAACACTTTGGTAAGTTTGCTTGTTATATGTTGTTCATTTTTCAATACCGACCTTAATTTTCATTGAAGACAAACTCTTGCGCATTGAATTGCGCTCATTAAATTGTTCCCGTATCAATGACAAGACAAAATCAAGAGATACCGTACGGCACGGAATGTTTGAATCAAGGCCTTAACAAAAGGCACAGGTGTAATTTACAGAAAGAAGAAAAAGATGAAATAGGCGAGACTGAAAATTTTTCAACGCCATTGCCTGTCCTTCCCATTGGCTTACCTCCCTTGTCCTCTAATTCTGTAACTCTTATTTAAAGAAAGTATTACAAATGTTACTGATAAAATGATTATTTATAATTAATATTTATATTATTTACAAAATTGATATTTTAAGAAATGAATGTATACATATATAATCCAATTATAAAGTAGATTATAACGAAGTATTTACTATGATGCCAAATAAGATAGTCTCTAATATGACGAACTTCAATGATGATAAATAAGAGAATTATGACGCATACCTACTCAGTATGATCCCTCGTTGTGTCAGGTCATAAATCCCTGGTGTTTAGGAAGTAAGAAATTAAAAATAGACAGAAACTTAACAAGAACAATAATTTATATCCAGCTTGTACATTCACATAACAGTTCTGTTATCAGAGTCTATCGGAAAATCAGGGTTCAGTTATGAGACTCATGTACAGAACATATCAAAATAGTAGTTGGAGATTAGTCGGATTGCTGTTTTTTTTCTAGCTTGTCAATGCGGTGAAGAACAAACCCCAGGATGCGTCCTACGTAAACGGAGATATGCATAAATGTATCATTTTTATTAAGGCCACATGTCCAGTGCCTGCCTCGTGGATGAAGTTGTTGCGTATTTCCAACAAATTCCACTGGTCGATGTTAGAGCTAGAGTAAAAATCAAAGATTTTGCAAGCCTACCCTTACTAGGAATATTGACGCAACACAATCTTTCTACCTTCGATTTCCCTCCATTTCGCCTTGCACTAGACTAAGCAAAGCTTAATATCTATATTTACAAAGGACAACACAGTTTAACTGGATAAAACTAAGATATAATGCATAATAATTTATAAACTTCTATTTTACGTATTGAATATACAAATTTGAATATAATAAATTTGCCTTAAATGTAACATATAACTTTTTAAAAAGTTGTATTTACCATGCTCAATTTCTTTGCTTTCCTCATAGTCGAAATAATTACTTGTGCTCCCATCCGATAAAGGTGGGTTTATAACAATATTCTTAAAAAGGCTACTATTCTTTTTCATAATCATAAATAGCGCATGGTTGTTGAATAGCTAGAACATGTTACATATATCCATGGAATTTGCAGTTTAATTCTTGTCTCTGAGCTGGTGAAGCACGACAAGTAAAATTTAGTAACTTTAGAAAGAGCCTGGCCTGATAGCCAAACGTATTTCAAAGTAGATTCTACTCTATCTAATCACTTATTCAATCATGATGACTAACACTTATTCCCCACGCCTCGTTTGCTTAGCTGTGTATGAAATCGAATGATGGACAATTGTATATCCAATCGACAGAATATGATAATTATAATGACATTTATTAGTGAGAGCCTATATTTGCCCGGCGTCGGTGTGAGCGACTGCTAAACGACGAAGTTCTTTTCTTTGTTCACATTTACGATTTAGGCCGCTCGTTTAGCAGTCGCTTACACCGATGCCGGGCAAATATAGGCTCTCACTAATAAATGTCATTATAATTATCATTAACTGTGTATAGAACTACTTATATATTTTTTTTTAAATGGTGTTTCCATTTTTTATTATTTGCGTTAGGTTGTGAAATGATATCAGCTAAAAATTCTAATCTAGTCTAAAAACTGAAACGAAAATAATAACAGTGAAGACGCTACCCCGAAAAAATTGTTATCATGTATAGATCAGCTCTAATTTCCTTGTCGTTAGTTATTTCTGATTTAAAATAAAAGATACATTATTCGATAATGTATCTTTATTCCCTTCACTGCATTTTTCTAATTTTGCATTTCTTAACTTTCATTTTTTATATTTCTTTTCCCAGGCGCGATATGTACCGTGGGGTCCTGGAGTCATCTTTGGCTGTTGCTCCTTATTCTGTAATGTTCTTATAATCTTCCTGCCGGAGACAGCCCACCGGCAGTTGCCCCAAACTGTGAAGGACGTTGAAGACTGGGGGAAGAAGAGTCGAGAAAATAAAAAGAACAAGAGTAAGGAAACTAAAAGCATCAAAGACTCAGATAAAGAAGTACGTGAAGAGGGAAACACTCAAGAGTTATTGTAAGTCTGTATAGCTTGAAAAAACTATATCATCTGCAGATGCTGCTGCAAAGAGTTTTCAAAAAATAAAACTATAAATGACTGTTGCTGCTCATTCTGTAATGTTCTTATAATCTTCCTGCCAGAGATAGCCCTTCGGCAGTTGCCCCAAACTACGAAGGACGTTGAAGAGTGGCGGAAGAAGAGTCGAGAAAAGAAAATGCAATTTACTTGTAAATAAACAATGAGTTATAATTTCTTGGCAAATATTTTTTCTCCAGTTGTATTTTTGTCTCCTGCTATAATCACAGATGTTTCTGTTGGAGAAGAACATTTTCCATTATTTTTTAACCAAAAATAAATTAGCTTTTACCAAGCAGCAATGATCGAATCGCGTAACGATTTTATAGAAATCTATCAATACTGTGTTCTTTACGTAACATTTAATTCCAGCATAGATCAGGGCCAATTACAAAACACTGTTTAAATTAATTTTATCGCATAAAAATTGTATGACGTGGAGCATCACAAAATAATCCAAATTGATGAAGTGAATTTTTTAAAACAAAAACTTGTTTTAAAAGATTTTAAAGAACAACAATCTGAAAAGTGGTGCGTGCATAAATATACAACCCCTAGATTATTTTCCTTATTTTTTCCGATTAATCATTCCGAATTTGATTTGATGACATTTATCCATCAAATTTGATTTGATGTAATTTTTCCACCGGGTCCACGACAATAAAATATTTTAAAAGTCCAGTTTTATTACAGGTTGTAATGCAACAAAATAGGAAAAATACCAAGGGGGTCGATTGTCGTTTAACACTTAAAGTAGTCCTATGGACAGGTACACCAAACCCTACAGTGTAGCTTTCCAGCTCCTTTAGGGTTATATTTGGTCTCTTTGTTGCCTCTCTGATTAATGCCCTACTTACTGGGTCCATGAGTTTTGGGGAGCGGTCCTCTCTTGGCAGGTTTATTGTTGTGCCATAGTCTTTCCATTTTGTAATAATGGATTTAATAGTGTTCCATGGTATGTTCAAAGTTTGGGATTTTTTCTATGATCAAACTCTGATCTATGATTCTCCACAACTTTGTCCCTGACCTGTTTGGAGAGTTGGTCTTTATGATGGCGCTTGCTTTGTTGTGTCCATTGCTTAGCAGACTCTTGGGTCTTTCAAAACAGGTGTATATATACTGAGATCATGTGACTGATCATGTGACACTCAGATCGCACACAGGTGGACTTTAATTAACTAATTATATGACTTGGGAAGATTATTTGGTGCATCTGATCTTATTTAGGGGATTTTTAGCAAAGGGGTCGAATACCTATGCACGCACCACTTTTCAGTTTTTTTAATTCTTTTTCAAAGATTTCACCTCACCAATTTAGACTATTTTGTTTATGTACATAGCATAATTTAAAAACAAAATCCATTTAGATTTCAGGTTGCAATGCAAGAACATATGAACAATTCCAAGGGCGTCGAACACTTCTGCTTGCCACTGTATAATTCGATTAGTTGTAATTTAAGAATCGACCTTTTACTTCGTGCTAATCGTCCAAATAATTATGACTAATTTTAATAAAGTAGTCAATAGAATTATCGAGAAACTTTAATCATGGATTGAGAATTTATGCTAATTGATTTGCTGTCTGACCGTAAGCCCCTCGATATACCACGATAGGCGCACATGCGTGAGAGTATACTGCGTCGTGACACCAATGCGGATTCTACCCAACCACTTCTTTCTCTC
>VCCN01000420.1:19490464-19500510 GCA_006491835.1 Architeuthis dux | reverse complement strand
CCGACTGAAGATGGTTACAGCAACTTTTGTATTGTATATATATTAAATATCATAAATGTTCCTTAATTTCTAAGACTTGTCAATTTAACTCACTTTGTCTTGGAGTTTGACAAAAGCTTCTGGTTACCTGTTTTCCACTATGTGTCCCTCACAACGACTTCTACTTGACTCCTCAAATCGAGCCCTGACGTCTTTACCATTTATACTCCTTGGTCTTCAGCTGAATAGAAGTAGCAGGGGGGTGACATCACGGTAGACTTCATCTATATATCACACTCACAAAAGTTATAACAAACAAAGCAAATTGTTCAAAATCGTTCTGATTGATATTCGTAAACACATATAGACATTATACCATCGGCGTACGAGCCAGGGGCGCAAATGCCCCCCACCCCCAAATTCGGGCAAAACAGTGTAACATTCTGGGCAAATCAGTGTAATTTAGGCAAAACCAGGTAAGTTTTCGGGTAAATCAAGTCCTTTGCCCCCCTTAACCAACGGCTTGCGCATTATACAAAGGTTGTGTATATTATAATATTGCTATATCAATGAAGACTAAAATGTGGAGATGAATTAAGAAAACATTAAAAATAGAACAAACATTTATAAATCAATGATTCAAAAAAGCAATTTGTATTCAGGCATTCAATAAACCTGGAGTCTTCTTCACATGTAGCAAAACTTATACTACTTTGGATTCTCTCTGTAAATTAAGATGATATACAGCACATTTAATTATTCCAGTAAACCACGCCGTTCTTACAAATACATCTACGTTAATCCTTTTGGTTCTAGTATCAGATGGACACTGCCAGTTAGCTTCCCAAGTTCAACGTTGGGAAATCCAATCAGGCGTTTGGATTTTTCGTCGTGTAGGTTATCTACAGTGGAGGAAGTAGATTCCGCCCCTCTCTCTATCTCTCTTTTGTTCCTCTTTTGGATAGCCATTTTGTATGGTATGCCGCTGCTGATACTACTTATATCGAGCATTCCCTTATTTCAATTTGGATTTTCCAGTAAAAGAAACTAACCAGTGCTTACTTCTCCCTACTTTCTTTCTCTTTCAACTATTATAGAATTTATTTTTCATAAATTACTTTATTGTTCATTCTGCATTTTATTATTTGTGCCACAAACATATCTTACGAGTAAATAAAAGATTTCGCACCCCCGTCTTTATTTCCTAGGTTTTTGTATGTTTTCTTTTATTTATCCTGGAGGAATAACTTAGGTGGGTTTTCATTCTTAATATTTTTCGCTTACAACCGGAAACATTACTTCCAACAAAATCACTAATATTTCACAAGGTTGGACTTAGTTCTGGTAAGAGAAAGTCAATTGTGCCATTTCTTTGAACTTTTTTGATTAGAGAAAGGCCTTAAATTCTGCTGACCAAGAAAGTGCAAAAGATTGTGTTGCTATTTCTAAATCGTTTTGAGTAATTTTAAGCTTTGTCAAGTCACGCTGTGTATGAAATGAATGCTGTGAAATAAAAAGGACAGGGAATAAGAGGGGGACATAATAAGAGAGATTATCATTACTTATTGAACATTTATGGTGAACAACTGATCTAAATCAGGAATTAATATGAACTAGTTTCTTTTTAGTTGATTTGATTATATAACCTTTGACTAGTTTGATATTCACTATTACGAGTGAAGCACGATACTTGGCAGAAAATTGAATCAAGTATTGATCTAAAATTTATGCAATGATCAGCGAGTATTCAGAGACATTAAAGGAAGCGAAATAAGGATATTAGACCTGCTGAATAACTAAATTATAAAGTGCATAAAGCCGTAGAGTATAACGCATGAGTTTTGTCTTTAATGATAATATTTTGTACAACACTGGACAAATTTGCAGTACATGTCTACTAACATCTCAAAATATTAATAAGAGAGAAACACGTTAGTTTAGATATCGAACATTCTAAACAGCATGCCTCACTTTTATTTCATCTCTTCAATCGATAACACAGCAAAAGACCCCACTCCACTACTAGGTTTAGATGATGTCTCATGCAAGGTCGAGGAATGATTCCTTGGATCCAAACCTTAAACATGCACTACGCCCCACTTCCTCTCAATTTTCCACTTGCACGGCCATTTATTTCATCTTCCAACAAAACGAAGGATCAATGGAAACAAATTTGACCACACACCACCACTTAACAGCAATACGAAAACGATACACACTCCTGCAACTATAAACCCCAAGTAAAATCCATTACCGGGAAAGTCCCAAAAGCCCCTTGAAAAAGGAAGAGTCTTGACACTAATACACAATCCCGACAAAAACATTTACTTAGTGAGGGAAATTCTTCTAAAATTCAGGCTCTGAATACTTTTTCAAGAAAATAGCGCGGTAGAAAGCATCTTAAAAAACTCGTGCCTACAGAGAGAGAACTAAAAGACGGCCACGATTTCATAGAAACAAAAATAGTTTCAATCCCTGTAAATGTCCCTTTGTTATCAGAATGATAATCTTAATAAAACAACAAAAATAAAAGGATACGGGACCTACTCCCGTATCCTTTTGTTTTTGTTGTTTTATGTGTCCCCATTTTCTTTTTACCCTGGCCGTAGCGGCCAGGGTAAAAAGAAAGTGGGGACACAAAAGAATTGGAAGACATTTAGCTGAAAGTGATTGATATGTACAATGCTAATTTTACTGCACCCTACTATCTATAGGACGCAAAAAACTTACATTCCTTTGGAGACCTTGCCATAAGGCCAAGGGGCATACTTATTCCTGAGTCTTACAGTGGAAATATAGCAAAGACGGTAGGCGTACTATCCCCACAAAAATTATCAATGTTCAAATTATACTGACAAGTTCTAAAACGACCTTAATATGAGCCAGTTTGAATGTGAGACGAGGCATTTGAATGTGAGACGAGGCATTTGAACTATCTCAGAGTGAATGTTTGTGTGTTAGAAGAAATTTACTTTGTTTAATTGGGAATGTTTGCATATTGTCTCGCTTTTGAGTATATGGAAATATATTTTGAGTATATGGAAATATATTTTGTTTCTTTTTGGAGAAATAAGAAAATCTGTTGACTGCACTACGCTGTACAAAACTTTCGGAAACATTTTTACCAACTGAGAGAGAGAGAGAAAGAGAGAGAGAGAGAGAGGGGCAGGATTATATATGTGTGAATGTATGTACATAAAGGTATACATACACACATTTATTCAGGCTTATATATGATTAGGCTGTCAAAGTTGACTATGAGTGCAAAAGCCACTACTGCCCGACCATGTAAAATACTTATGGGAGAGTGGTTTACATAAGTGGTCATTAATCTGACTCTTTTCCATCAAGCATTGTGACGAGACCTTTTTATTAAGATATGTGACGATGGGACAGAGTACAGAAATATGGATTCATAACTTTTTCAAGGGCATTAGCAATGAAGTGAACACAATCAGCCCCAGTCGGAATTCAAAATCGGTTTTCTGCTTCCGTATATATCGTGCCGATAGTCGTCACGACACCTTGGATCTCTTGACTTATAGACGTGTGTGGGCAGAAAAAAACAAAGAAATTGGCTTACAGAAAAAAAGAAATTAACCAGCTCAAAATGAGCAGATTTTGAACGTTGTGGGTGAGGCCACGTGCTGAAACCCCGTCCTTAGCTAAGCAGTTACACCTTCATCTACCACTGTTTTAGCACGTGATCTTAATATTTTTATTTACTTAATTTATAGTAGAAAAAAGGTAATACATTATCATAAAAAAAAATTACTCTGGTTTGCTAAACCGAATCTTAACCCAGATTTCTTTACAAACTTGTAATTTCGTACCGTAACAAAGAAACGAAGAAAACTAATCCATTTCTGTCGTCTGCTTTATTTGAATTTGAAAATTCGACGCTCTACATGCTTGGTGTCAGTGGTTAAATGATGATTGCTCACAAATCCACCCAGCAAGTGAGGTTCCCATGTAAATGGTACATCAGGTTGGATTCCAGCAAGTGAAGTTCACGTGAAAAAAAATAACATATGAAAAGTGAGGCTCCCAAGGACCTCATAAAAAATAGCAATGTAGTGAGGTTTCCATAAAATGGCAAATCAAGTGATGTTCCTATAAAAATGGCAAAGAAGTGAGGTTCCCATGAAAATAACAAAGAGGTGAGGTTCACATGAATGGCAAATCAAGCAAATTAGTTTATAATGCCTATCAGCAAGTTGTATCGCTACGAAAGTGGACGAGTAACTGGTTTTGAGAGTAAATAGTTTAGTTCCATTGTCTTCTGCATCTACCTCATCTTCAGCGTAATTGAATGCAGGAAGCGTGTAACTGCAAAATGACTTTCATTATTACATATATTTTTATGGATTTTGCTCAGTAGTACAATGAATAACAAACGACTGCTGTGACATACTTCACTAATTCGAAGACAAGTTCTTATTCCGAAACTCCATAAAAAGACCTCCTTTGTAAGCACACGATACTCAACATATCAGTAGTTATCTTTCGACACATTAAAAAAGACTTTTACAAAATATTTTCAACACGTTATTTCCGAAGCTTGAAAAATAATGCTTGTGAAATGTATTTAAACTTAACACTAGTTCCATGATTATTTTTAAGAAATTAACTAAGATATAAAGAAAAAACATACCAGAGAAAAAAAAATGAAAAGCTCCGAAAATGAAATCAAAACATCGCAGGATAAATAAAAACGGGTCAATTTGTTTTGTTTGTGTTTGTGGCGGCAACATTTCGCCACTTTCCGGCCACTGGTGAAAGGGTTTTGTGGGAAATGTAAATCTCTCCCCGAAAATTTCTGTTAATGTTTGCTGATCATCTGCCCTTGACCATAGTTTTGGACGATACCGCGCGAGAAACGCTGTAATGTTGCTGTAAATAAAGACGCCATATTGTTTTGTTAACTCGGCTCTAGTTTAGACCACATCTCGACGTGTGTTGAGAGGTTTGTTCTTATAAGCTATTTCGGCAACTTGAGATAAATGTCTGAGACGAAGTTTGATTTGCTATAAATTGATACCCGAGGCTTGACGGCTCTGATACTAGCCAGTCCGTAGTTGAATGGAGGGAGAACACCGAGTTGGTATGTAATCTGACCGACATAAGGAAGATTGCAGGACTTATTCCGCTTCGTTTGTCTGGTGGATCATTTGCTGTATACCAGCGGTTAAGTGGGAGAAGAAAGACATTACGAAGATAAGAGGCCTTGTACACATCGTATGCGGTTGACTCGTTCGTAGCTTATGAACAATTTATAGCAAGGCAGCTGCAACCAGGTGAACTACGTAGGTTGTCGGTGCAGTTCAGTGGAGTGTCCGATCGTGGACTCGCCTGTGCGTTTGTAGATACCAGAAAATGTAAGGCAGCTACTTCGTGCTTCTTCACGCATGTATTCTATGAATGTTGGCCAGCTGTTGGCCCGAGCCAGGACAATATTGATGGATGGAACGGGAGCGGGGTGACTAGTTGCGGCTGCTACACGACCAGTATACATGATGGTGGAACCAATACCGACAGAAGACCAAGACACTGTTAAGTTCTCGTGCCACAGGTGTCATGGACCTAATCATATTGCAAGAGATTGCTTACTTCGACTAGGAGGGACGAGCAGCAGTCGTGGACAAGGATCAAAGAGAGAAGTGCGATGTTTTCGATTTCATGAATTAGGTCACATTTTTTCAGATTGTTCCTGAAACGAAATGGGGGAAAGAATATCAGGGGCAGTCTCTTCCCTAGCCAAGGTATGAATGCGGCGCTACCTGTAATTAAGGCTTTAGTGGATTTGGGATGTTCTCGCTCGATTGTAAGTAAGTTTATCAGTTATGGAGAAAGGAAGATGTCAATAGGAAACAATTGGGTGCTGTGGAGTCGGGAGTATTGACCTTAGCGTGTGTAATATGGACTCTTTTAAAGTTGAGGTTCTGCTGTTTAAATGGAAAGCCGTTGGGATTTGACCTTCTTCTTGGAATGAATGTCCTAAAGTCGCTGGGTGAACCTCCCAAGGGATTGATTCCACCAATGGCTGTATTCCCTGTAATGGACTATAGAGAGCTGAATGGACATGTTGACGCGTTAACGGACAATGCGGATGTCTGCGCCGACAAGTTGAGGGAATGGCGACAGCAAGGTAAAATGCCTCTATTATAGATCTCAAGAAAGCATACCTGCAAGTGCATGTCTATGAGTCATTGTAAACATTTCGAAGTTATGTTTAAAGGGAAGAGATATTTTCTTACAAGATAAGGATTTGGTCCCATTGTATCACCGCTGATAATAAGGTCTGTGCTGAGTGCTGTGGTATCCATTCAAAGGAAAACATCGGCGTACATCGACGACATATTTGTTAATGAAAATATATTGCATGCTGCAAGTGTTAAGCATTTTGGTTTAATTAGTAAGGGCCCAGACCGACTGCAAGGTAACGTCCGAGTACTGGGTTTGGAAGTCTGGGGAACATGATAATCTACGTAGGAAACGAGGAAGCGAAGTTGTGGAGATTCCTAATGTCATCACGAAAAGGAGTGTTTTCTTTTTTCATGTGCGGGAAACTTGTATGTCATTTCACAGTGTGCGGGTTGCTCCGCGTGTCAACAGGGTTCATAAAACGAAGAGTTAATGCGATTACGAAATGCTGGGATGACGAAGTAGGTGATTATCCTCTTGAACGTATGATATCGGAAACCGTTCAACAAAACGACCTTGTTTGAGGAGATTGGTGCGTAAATGGAAAAGAAATTAATGTATTGGTTAATACAAGCTTCTTGACGATTGGAATCGTGTTGGAGCGGGTGGTCCCGTAAGGACTGACTCCTTCTCTGTATATCATTGGATATCTAACACCCTGACTGGTAAGGCGAAGCTGGAAATGAAGGCCGCTAGTGAAATGCTAATAAGAAGACGGCTCAATACTCTCAGCGCGCTGATATAGGAATATAATATTTCTGTTGACGTCACACTGGTGCGGTCTACACAGAATCTAGCAGATGAATTAAGCAGAGTGTCACAGAGATGATTCAGTGTGGTGAATAAAGAAACTGAGCCTATACTACCTGTGTGTGCCGCTGTTGTGGAGGAGTCAAGTAATGGAAATTCATCAACATAGTGGACATCCCGGCGTGAAACGAACATTATATTTTACTAAGCAAGTTAGCCCTTCCGTATCATACTCTGATTATAATAAATAAAATCCAATGAAAAGCTTTAAAAAATATGTGAACGTGTTGCGTTAAATCTTTTTTTGGTACAAATCTCTAGAAGATGCAGCCAATAATAAAAAGAATATAGATTATCTTTTCGAAGGTAGAAACACACTACAGAGGATCTTATATGAGAATTATAGAAAGATACATAAACATCAAGCTAAACAGTAAGAAAAACATAGAAGTATAGATCCTGTCAAGACTTGTGATTATAGATGACGTTTACCACAGTTTTCAATTTGGTTAATATTGAATGAATGACTATGGCATATCTGCTGACAACAACAGTGTGAGATCACTCTAGGTCCCCAGCAACCACTACTCATTTCAAAGTGAACACAGAACTCTTCAGTAATTGGCGATAGAAAGTCTTTAACTTCTTTTGTATCCTTTTGTGCGTTCATAAGCTATACCACGGTTCGGCAAACTCTTTTGTTGGCAGGCCGGATTAAAAATGTGTTGTATGTCTTGCTGGCCAAAGCGAATAAAAGATTAATGATCATACAAGGCTATGGAAACAGCTTGTTTTTTAAAATCTACTTTAATGTTTCTTTTTCATTATAGGAGTATATACCTACACAAACTTCCATGTACTATCAATCAATGAGAACCATGAATTCTTTTTTAGAGGGGGGGGGGCAAAATATTTTTTAATTGTGGTTCAAATTTTGAGATCATATGCGAAACTGTGGCCGGCAAAAAATAAGATGGCGTGACGAACTAGACAAGTTCAGAAAGTATTGACTCCTCGACGCCCATGATAGAGAGGCCTACCGAATCTTGGGAATGTCTATGACCAACGATGGAGGCTAAAAGGCTGCTGCTGATGATGAGGATGGAACAATGCTTGTTTTTTTCTTTATATTTACGTCACTTTCAAGCCAACTCCAAGAATTTTACTTCAATTACAGGTTCAAGCCGTCTGTATACGACAGTTGTCATTGTTCGGTCATCATATGCATGTTCTCTTTGTGGGGAAATGGAGATGGTATCATACATTTTCCCGTACATTTCTTTTTTCAAAATAATCTATTGTTTGTGCATCCTGTGGAAGCAACCACAGACAATCTGTAAAATCTAAAGTATTCACTGAACACTGACTTTCTAGTGAACATGTACATATTTCTCTATCCCATTAGTATTTGATTAAATTCAGAAAATCCATTATGATTTTCTCATACACATGCATAAATACATATTCATACACGTGTGCGTGCGCGTGCGTGCGCGTGCGTGCGCGTGCGTGCGCGTGGATCAATATTCCGGCCTACCTGTTAAAATTCAAGAAATTAATTAATTCTTTTTCAAACCAGATCTCTCATGTTTTTGTTTAAATTACAATTCTACCAGAACACTTCGACAACACACACGCACCTACTCACTCATTACTTGCCTGTTCAATAACTCACCATCTCATTCAGTATTTCGTTAATTCATCCAATCCCTTACTCTTCACCATCTCTGTCCCCCCTCTCTCTCTCTCTCCCTCTGTCCCCTCTCTCTCTCTCTCTCTCTCAATCAATATTTTTAAGTTTTCGTTGTCGTTTCAAAATCAACTTCGACTAAGGGGACAATTCCAAACGTTAAGTGGCAGAGGAACTCGTCCTCTATTCCACTCGAAAAACTGATCAGAGTCCCTGACATGAAGTGTCGGTGAACGTGACTTGGAAGCAAATACAACGCATTCTTCCCAGGAGTTAAACGCTGCAATCCCATAATTTCTTTTCAATTGTTGCCATGGTGACTTGCAGGTTTTGTGCAAGGTTTAACGCAGCTTATCAACGTCTGCCAGCAAAACACAACAAAGGAACTTCTCAGCGAATGGTCATTGCTATATCATCAATAAAACCTCGCCCCTATACTTCTGTTAGTCCCGTCATAATGACCTCTATTCCAACAAGCTAAAACTACCACATAGTATACTACTATGAGATCTCTGCATGGTACATTAAGTCTATACATAGCCTGGTGCATTATTAAGGCGTTCTACATGACTTTTATTCTCGGACTCTTCAAGCCAATGATTTTCTATTGTACAGCAAAGAATAATGTTATCTACAACTAACAAGCTCAGCACACGAAATTATATTTTTCTGTGCTGCGATATTCCTAACCAGACACGATTTATTGACATAAACTTGGTTTTCAGGTTTTTTATGATGATTCATTTGCGATGCTATTATTTTTTTTACAGGAGTCGAAGGTATGGACACATAATCATTTTATAATGATTACCTATATTAAAAGCAAATTTTCGCATCATATAATGGGAATTGCAGTTTAATAAGGTGGATTTATGAACATTTTAAGCCAGATCACCATTTCTTTTTATTTCAAAGTTTTTGTTTTTGTTATAAAATAATCATTTATATCTTAAAGGAGAGATTCTTGATTTCATTAGCTTCAAATAAGAATTATATTCCCAAAGCAGTACATGGTTTCGGTACTTACAAATCCTTTGCCAAAGCTGCAATTCTTTTTGCTTAACTTTGATTGACAGCTTTAAGACTGGCCTACTTTTGTGTATTGACATTAAGGAACACCCTCCACCCCGCAACAGCAGTCGTAGAGGCTGGGATTTCGAATGCAGTATTTTCCTTAGAGGTACATTGATCCACTCTGCAAGATTTTCACAGCACAACTTTCTGGGGAAAAAAATGAGACTCACAGACGACCTCCCAAAGAAAAGAATAACTCAGAGTAATCTTGACGGAAGGCAAAAAAACTGTACAGAAAATTAGGTTCCTATAAAGTCAGTGACTATTGTGATTCCATGTGATAGAAAATCAATACACCCCCAACACACACACTTCCCAAATATGCGTTGATAATGAAACCTGTTCGAAA
>VCCN01000420.1:19470604-19486192 GCA_006491835.1 Architeuthis dux | reverse complement strand
CCAGCGGTTGTCTGACATTCTCGTAACATGGCCTGCCCATTGACATTTGATTTTTCTAATGGATTCTTTGACATCCCTGTCTCATGTTTTCTCTCTAATGTACTGTGCAGTCTTGTGATCCCTCCATGTGACGCCAAGCATGATCCTCTCCTGTGCGCGTTGCGTGGTTAGTGTGCATCCAAATATTCAAACGAATGCCTTCTGCAAGCATTATAAAAATAGACAGCACACACAATCATACGCAGACATTTATATGCATATGCAAAATCATACCGTCGGTGCGCATGAATAAAATACATAGAACTACTAGTATGCACAAATCCATCCTTTCAATGCATAATTTTTGTTTTTTGACCTTCAAGACAACTCAGCTGTCAGTAGTGCTGATATTATGCGAGGAAAGTTGTTAAGAATCGATTTTTTAAGATTTTGGATCGTTCAGGCAAAAACTGACAAAGAAAGTGAAAGCGCGTTCCCCCACACATTGAAGATAAGAAAATCAAGCTCGCCCAAAGAAAACTTAGACCGTCTTATTGAGGTGATAATTTGCTACGATGTGATTTCTTTGTGTGTGGAATTCACTTTGAGCAATCAGTTTCCTTACTCTGGTTTACTAAGTTAATCTACCGATTACATCAGAATTTGATGATTACTTCACACACACACACACACATATATACATATATATATATATATATATATATATATATATAATTTAATAATGAAAAGCACTCACTCTTAATGAAATTATAGCTGAGCTAGCTTCTTTTAGCAATATCGTATATCAATATGTGCAGATTTGGAACCAACTAACTACAGCTAAATCAAGGGTAAATAGTAAACAATGAGACCCAGATGCATATCACATTCAGATCCATATCCGGCCCGTCGGGGCTGCTATCAGCTTTGTTCTTATCAAGGCTCAAAATAGATGCAGATGTATCTAGTCCCTGGAGATTCCAACTCTAGGGCAGCATCTCTTCATTGCAGTAAAGGAGGGGGTCGTGGGTCGCATTGGGGCCTTTGCACCACAGGTCACTGGGACTGGGAATGTTTTGCCTCTACCAACAGGTACCCATGTTGGACCCACATTAAACTCGACTGTCACTTCATCTGATTGTTAGAGGAGGCGACGAATGACACTGTATGTTAACTACAAATGCAAAGGGCAGTGTTTATCAACTTATGTTAAACCGATCCCAACACTGAAAGTCAGGACCGTATCGCAGAAGGTTTTGCTACGCATTTATTGTCCACAATGAGTTGCTGTATCCCAAAGAAAGTATCATTGCAGACCTTTATTGCCAACAAATCGAGTGTGCCAATGATATATAACACCAGGAATGTGAACCTGGCCAATGGGAAAATTGCCTTTACGTTGGGGTACTGGGATTGTTCATGAATGAAATTTAACTTAACTAAATTTGTATCCGTTTTCCCCTTCTTGAAAATATACATATTATTTTTAACATATAACTTATGAATATATATATATAAGTTGTTAATATACATTTTCTAAGAACAAGATTCTTAACCAATTTTCCTAGTATGCCGAATAAATACAATATAAATATACATATGGAATATATGTAATATGATTCAAATAGTTCTTCGGACAATTGAACTCCTTGTTGTTTGTGTTGTTAACCCAACGTTTCTGCCGATCCACTCTTCGGCCTTCTTCTTTTAATATCCGAATGTGATGGGGGTAAACAGTTGTTTTTTATACTCCAATGGAGGCAACGCTCATAACGTAGGATTCGGATGTTTTTTTTATCCTTGTCATGTCAGGTTTGGATTTCCATACCTTTTCCCTATTGAGTAGCGGAATCACTTGTCTGACTCGTACATTCAGTTGATATGTTGATATATGCTGCCTCTTTGATTTTTCTCTGTTTCCAACAGCGTTCCCTGTCAATAATCCGGACTTCCTCCCAGAGAGGAAAGTGATCGCCTTTCTCCCTCCAGATATGGTCAGCCATTCCAGATTTTTCTATCTCAGACTTGCTTATGGTGTTTTTGTGCTCCTTGCTTAAAGCCCCTACATTTACACGACCCTAGTAAATCTTTAGTTTATTATATCAACTTATATCAGTAGCATAACTGTTACACAAAAAAACATAATCTAGCGTGAGTATTTCATATCCCACGCTCTCGCCAGTCCATAAATCTGTTCATGTAACTATTACTCTAAAGATCTGGCCCTGTGCCGTACTAAGCTAAACTTAGTAAATATCTATTACATATAAGATATATTTTCATGCAGACATCTTCTTAAAAACGGTTTCTGAGAATTTGTGCTTACCACGTAGACAAGAAATGCCATGATTACTGTGTACGCAAAATAGGTATCGAATCAACAATCTTGTAAACCTTTCGTTACCCTCGTTAAAACCATAGTCGTAAAGAATCCGAATTTAAATGAGAAAGAAACACACAATTATTATTTTCTAGGTTGTATTGTAAATTTGTTGGACATTGGTAGATGTTCTTAAATAAATACTGTAGTGACTAAAATGGAGACAGCGAAGAGCCATAAGAATTCCTATTTTTACAGTAACCTTGCTTTGTCCTTTTCGATTGAATGTGTACGCATAAGAGTAATTACGACGGGTGTATGTGCTACTGTATGAACGCTTCAACGTCTGGACAAAATTAGTAAGTCTGCATCTTTGTTGCCAATTGGAAAGCTGCTTTGTTAGTTCAAACAGATGGCAACGTGTTATGATTTATGTATCCGGACACCTGTGGCGGAAATGTAACTGACCTCGATCACCTTAGGAGATGGGTATATTGTCAGTGTTCAAAACAGGGAATGGGTACCGGTGATTGACACCGTGTGACACCACGTAGGCATTGGGGAGATCTATAAAGCAGAAGACTGTCACCCCCCCCCCCTGTGAAGCGGACTGAAATCTCGACACTCAAAGAAGACGCAGACATCAGCGGAGCCGTTAAGGCACGAGTTCGCTGCCCCTGCTGGGGACAGCCTGGCGGTTCTCCTTATATTCTCTCTCCCACTCTTCACTCTACGGCCGACAAAGATGTATGATGTCTAATAAAAACATGTCCAGATATTTTTACAAGCAAGTCTTCGAGTTTCCTTTATGATGAAGTCCAGGACAGCCGCTATACAACAAACGTAAATAATATTTATGCGGATAAAATTCAATGCGAACCGAAATAAAGGTTTACGTGATGCTTGTGCATCTCGGGTTCTAAAGTTACAAGACTGACCCTTTTCAAAACCGGCCTATTATTTTTCACGCATCCTGCATTCTCAAATGCCATCCATTTTGGTTCTGTTGCCCAATTTTGAAGAACAAGCAGGAAGCGATATTTCGGGTGTAAAGATGGCGTGAAGACAAATGAGCAGCAAATTATTTCTCATTGGTCCCTGTTTGGTTGAATATGGAGTAATAGCTTTTTACTGCTACTACATGGTCAGTGGTCATATAAAATAGTTATGGGAGTGGTCTTCCAAAACTGCTCTCTCAACCATTCTCTTATCCGTCAACCATCGTGGTATGCAAGCGACGAGACATTTTGTGTTAATATATCTGGCGATGTCACAGAGTGTAGAGATGTGAATTCATACCTTTTCTAAAGGGGTTTCTGATAAACAGTCACAACCGAAATTCGAACTCGGTTTGCCGGTTCCGTTTTCCGTACTAATAACAGTTATCTATCTATCTATCTATCTATCTATCTATCTATCTATCTATCTATCTATCTATCTATCTAACTAACTAACTATCTAACTATCTATCTATCTATCTATCTATCTATCTATCTGTCTAACTATCTATCTATCTATCTATCTATCTAAATATCTATCTATCTAACTAACTATCTATCTATCTAACTATCTAACTATATATCTATCTATCGATCTATCTATCTAACTATCTATCTATCTATCTATCTAAAGATGTCTGCCAATGGTTATCAAGCTAGTCTCGCAGAGAAAATTCAGCTGTGTTGTGAGTTTGATTTACATTGGGTACCCCGCTATTATGGCTTCGTGCCAGATCTATCTTTCTAAGGCCATGAATTAAATATGGTAAAAATGAAGAATAGGAAAATAGCCCGTGAATTCCCTTAAAAGCTGCAGTAATGAAAGAGTAACAGCAATGTAGCAAGGGCTCCTACAACTACTTATTTAGAGCCCGAGAGAGAACACACACACACACACACACACACACACACACACACACACACACACACACACACACACACACACACACACACATATTTGATTGAAAGTGTAGATCTGTTTTATGCGTTTTAATTTCAATTTTTCTTTTCATAAAGGTGTTGCCGTAGCCGGAAAAAATGTGTGGACATTTCAATTATTCATATTTTAAATAATGCACCCTCGTTGGTTATAGCGTTTTTTTACCACGTAAACTGACGAGAATTGAATATATTTCAATATATTTGAATAATTTAATGTAGGAAACAGCATTAGACAGTGAAAACCTGTGTAAAGTCTGTTATAAGGATATCTGTTAAAGCAGGAGTAAGGTAAGGTCAAGAGCTTAACTGACAGATTGACTAACATTTAAACGTTGGAGGTGGTGAATGAACTGGAATATTCTTTGATGGTTCAATTCTTTTAACAAGTGATATACATATGTGTGCACACATGCGCGTGTGTTTATATATGTATAGATATAATACGTTTGCATATTTATCAATGTGTGTATGTATATTATATATATATATTGTTGAAAAAACATACACATATACATACACATATATACTTAATATGCTCGCATGTGTGCATCATATAATTAACTAATTTCCTATTTATGTATGAGTAGATCATTCATTCGCAAAATTATATATTTTGTAGTGAGTAGATCATTCATTCGCAAAATTATATATTTTGTAGTGAGTAGATCATTCATTCACAAAATTATATATTTTGTAGTGAGTAGATCATTCATTCGCAAAATGATATATTTTGTGAATGATATTTGTGCGCCGTAGAAACACAAACCAAAAAGAATGATAAAAGATAGGAAGAGTGATATATATTTTCTAAATCATTTGATCGTAATCGACAACATGTGTAACTTTTGTTGATGAAAGTGAGGCAACTTAACTGTTAAAGTCTCTAAAATGAAACCCTACTCTCGTGCTTGTAACAGCTTTCTCAATAAATGCTCTTAAACGTATCTATCTTTTCGAAAACACTGTATATATACTGTGATGACTTGGGCTTCGAAGGAAGTCACGAAGTCAAACAAGATATATAAAAGATAACCTACCTTTTTTTCTATGTAGAAACACAAGGTGATCAGTCCGTTGTTTCAGTTCATCTGTTTCTTCTTAAGTATTAGCATTAGTTAGTGGCTTTAGTACTAGTTAGTTGTTGAGACAATAGGGAGGGAAAATATAATAGAGTGTGGTTAGCATTTAGAAGATGTATTACTGGGTGTCGATCGCATATAGTGAGAGGCGCAGGAATAATGCGATGGGATGTGATGCAATGTGTTTTCGTTTTTTAAAGTTTAAGGTAAAAGGCATCTTGTTGGAAAATTGCCAGATAATTTTACATTTCGTAGCATTGATAATTTTTGTTAAGACTATATAATGAGAGTGAAAGTTTGTTAGTTTGTTTGTCTTGATGCACCCTAGAATAATGTATGAACAAAGAAAACCCGGGTCCGGGCTGCCTCCGCGGTAATATCTGACGTAACCTCCTTTTTTCGATATTTTAGATGTTTCTCATCTAGATTTAGTTGTTTTGGTTTGCGTATAGATGTCAGAAATTGCTATTTAGATTAGTTTTTATAAAATGATATTTTCATTCATGCTTTTTGACTCAATTTTACATGTAAACCTGACAGTAAATTTTATTTTTATTGTTATTTTTATTTTTATAGCGATCTTTCGGAAATGGTAGAGGTTACTCTGACATGGTGAAACCTTTGCCTAAACTTGACTACGGAAGGATGGAAAGCATCAATAATAGTTTTTCACTGGAAACTTTTGCACACACAATGATTTTCACAAAATTACAGTTTTTCTACAAGAAACCTTTGGAATTCTTTTTATTGATTCTAGCGGGCAACGCCGGGATTCCCAGCTAATGTAAAAACTAAGACACTACATCTAATTTGCAATTGACTGTTTGCCCTCGCAGGGTTCAGCAATAATGTTGATTTGATTATACGGACTTTTGTTTGAGACTTACTAGCTGATTTAGTAGAACCTTTATTTTGGGAATATTAAGAATAGAAAATAAATGCTTTCTTGATTGGGAATATATTGAACTCTTCAAATTAAACCGTTATATCGTTTTAGGCGCTTAGAAAATGGATGAAGATGGCAGCGTTTTTAAACGGTATAAACACTATGGTTACTCGAGTTGCTAAACCAATAGAATTGATTGTTATAACCTACTAGGGAAGTGCTCATTCCAAAGGTAATGTTTGTAATAATTTGTAATAAAGAACTAAAACCTGTTTATCTTTAGAGAACATCTTTATCATGATAACAGTCAACGTCCAGTGAGATATTTAGGTTGCATAGAGTTGCAGATATAAAGTGACTTTTTCTAACATTTTGTTCTTTTGACAAATCGTTTAATATATATAACCTCTTCTTTATTCACCTGTAAAATAGCTTAATGGAAGAAGTCTGAAATTAGGTTCCAATGTTTAATACTACAAACTTGTCTAAAAATGGTTCTCTAATTGAATGTATTGATATGATATTTGGCATTAAAATAAATGAAGTGATATAGAATTATATAAGTTTAATATATTCTAGAATATCCAGTGCTTAAACGGTTATGTTTCCTGTTATAGTCCGGTCCCTTGTGTAATTTCGTTCAAATCTTTTGGGGATTATAAAAACTATATATTTTCGAAAACCTTATAGGATAACAAATCAGAAAATATTTGATCGCATTTTCTCAGATGTCAGTATGGCGACCATCTTGTATTTTTAAGAATGGCGAACTTCCAATATTAGCTTTTCAATATCTCAACTCCTAGATAACCTAGTATCAAGATACCAGTGGAAGAATCTACATCTTGGGGGGCAAGGAATCTAATGGTGCTATGTACATATAGATGGCCAATGACCCATTTATGGGTGGCCATCTTGGATACGTGTAACTGAATTTCTTTATATGTTTCGCTTTATCTTGACTCCTATCTTGTGGCCAAACCAATACATCAGCAGCAAGGATTACAAGCAGGTACAGATGGTAAAACATACATGAGTAACCATTTGGGATTTTATGAATTTACGTTTCCTCTCATATCTTGGTTTCCAGTTTCCATGTAGGCCCCAAAACAGAAAAAGGGGACTTCAGAATTCGACACTCAAAACATAAACACAATCATGCCTGAAGGTCTGTAGGTGTGTCTATACATCTCCATTCTCCTCACTATCATCATCACTGTCACTAGCAAATGTAATATCCTTAGAGTCGTCATCATTCTGGCAGTCAGTGTTACACTGACATAGCTCCGTACAGGGTAGCTCCCCTGAGCAGTCTGTTTTACATTGACATCTGACCATCTCAATGATAGCCTCTAGTGCTGGGGTGGACTAAGTTGTGATTGGTTTCAGATGGCCATCCTCGTCCTTGAGGTATCCATTCTGTATTGGGTCAAGTAACTCTTGCTGGGCGATTTCTGCCTGACTCCACACGCTGGCCTAGATATGGGCTCTTAAGACTTGCTGCTTGAGAGCACCAAGTGTGGGTGGAAGCTTGTCACGTTCTGTCATGTGCAGGGATTCTGTCGATTTGGATCCCCTTTGGTAAGTTAATGTAGATAGCAGATCCTCTGTCACTGCGCTGGTTTGAGAAAGCATCTGCAGAGCCTTGAGGACACGATGATCTGCTTTGAGGTAGATGTTCAGCCAGGTTGCGTTGCCTATTCTAGAGCTGTATATCTGAGGAGTTCCGAAGTTACGCCAGAATTGAATGGTGGATCAGCAAGGTCTCTCTTACTTCATGGTTGTTTCGCTGCAAGTGCAATTGATTGTTGCTGTCGGTGTGTCCTGCAGCAGAAGCAATGACACGATTGGGGGTGTTTTTGCTGTATTCAACGTCCTTTGATGCCAGATACCCCGTTAGATCAGCCTTTGTTTAGTCATGGGAAAGTAAGCAGCTCATTGGAATGTTCTAGATGTTTGTGTCGTCTCTTATTTGGTATTGGATCGCATTATTTCCTTGTCTTCTTTTGTGCCTTGTGGTGTGCTTCAAAGCATCAGTCTTGTATGTGTCAAACACCAGAATCACCTCATCGTAGTCTCTGGTTAGGGACAAAGGTCTGTCGTAGAACCATTCACTTAAATCTTTGACTGACTACTGTTGCTAGCTTCTTTGTCAGCTTTTGGACAACAACCATGTCATCCACTAGTTCAATTTTGCGAGTAGGATGACTCAGAGTTTCAGTGTCCATTGGAGCTTTACCTGTATCTTGTGGTTTGTCCTGATCTGCTGTGTGTTCCTTTGCCAACTGTTCTAGGATGTGGATCAACTTTGACTTGTCAGTGCATGACAGTATGTCCCTATTGGGGGTGAAGAGTGCTCTTGGTGTTTGTGTGAACTCGTTGTTGCCAACAGCCTGTTTTTGGTCAATCAGTCTGTTAGACCTGGCCATGACCACCAGCCTGCCATACAGATCTTTGGTCTGCTTCAGATCTACAGTTTTGGTGCCCAAAGGGTGATTTCTCCGTTGATCCTCCGTGACTCTTAGTCTTCGTACAGTTTCTGCCCAGTGTTATCGATGTTCAATATCTCTGGCATATACTCCTGTGGGACGTAGGCATGTGTGATCATGTTGTACAACTTATCCCCTCCAGCGGTAACCGGTTTACCATGACTCAGTATGGCAACCTTGATTTTATCAATTGCCTCGTGATCTCTTCTGATCTCACTAGATCCTGGTTCAGGATGTTCTGTGTTCTTTCCAACCTTTCCAGTGCAGAACTTACTCTTGAAGACTTTTGACAGGTGTGACAATGGTCCAGCCATAAAGAATATCTGTCTAGCATTCGCATTGTTGGATATTACAATCAGTCCAGTGTGGACATTCATCTGCTTGTTGAGATGTTTGCATGTGGTCTGCCCCTATGGACACAAATGCAATGTTATCTTTAGTGACTGACAGATTACCTGCTTCGAGTTTCTCCCAGGTCTCAAGATGATTGGTTCTGACGTCATGCATAGCAGCAATGAATCGGGGCCAGGGTTTCTTGTATTTGATCCGGTCAAAAGCAAAGAACAGCTTACTAAGTGTTTCTGCAGCTTGCAGGTGGAGTGCGAGATCAGCATTGCGAGATGCGGCCACAAAGAACTCCACTCAGTTCATACAGTTTGTTATGGACCTGAACATGGCGTTTTTGGCTTTCTGTGCTCCCCAATGCCCGAATACTTTAACCAACTCCGCATTAGGCTTCTAGGAGGGTACCGTTGGCTTGCTTGGCAGTTTTAGCCTTTGCAGACTGCTTCTGCTTGTTCTGTTGGTTGCCAGCAAATTTATTTCAGCTGTGGGTTCTCTCTGAAGAATTCCTCCAGTACCATTTCATACAATAAGTAGATGGAGACACGAATAGAACACTGTGTGTACTTGAGGATCTGCCTAGGGGTTGCTGCACCATAGACGGCAACTAAGCCTGAATTCTCTATGGAGGCTCTAAGAGCTCCCAGAGCAGCCATGACAGCGTGCAGTTCCCCATGTCTCAGGACAACCGTGCTATGGATCAGCTGTGCGGATTTCTAATTAGCACCATTGGATCACCTGCCCCTCAAAATTGTATATTTAGTTAGTCACTTAAATCATGACCCTAGGTAATCTAGGAGTCAGAATATTAAAAAGCTAGTATTTGAAAGTTACCATTTTTAAAAATCCAAGATGGCCGCCATACTGGCTTCTGAGAAAATGGAATCAAATATTTTCTGATTTGTTATCCTATAATGTTTTTAAAAATATATAGTTTTCCTAATCCCTCAAAAGTTTGAACATTTGGGCATAGTGGACTGGATTATTAGGCCGATCACAGATTGTATTGGTTGTCTTTCAGCTATTATTTTTTAAATCATCACTGACGTAATAAAACGTTGTGAGATGCTGTGAGATTGGCCAGGTAACCTTCCTGGCATATTCAGTATAATACTATCCTTGTTATTGCTTTATTGGTTGTCTTAATTTCCCCTTGATTAATTTCTCGCTTGTTATCAACATCTTGTCTGTCTTCGAAGATTGGACCGGCAATCACAGAAATAAGTCAGCATATAAAGAAGTAGATCGAAAGGATGTTATTGGGAAAGGTAGAGGGACTATGAGTCAACTTTTTAGACAGAGAAGAAGAAAGGTTATCATAAAGAAATAAACAGAAAGAGGAGGTTTATCATAAAGAAAGAAATAAAACATTGAAAACATATGAATGATGGAAACTGGCCCTGTATTCAGATATATTTGAGTTATATAAACATTAATATCAATAGGCTATATAACCTTTACTTATCAAAGAAAAGGGCAAAACAAGACAAGTGCTTCTGCAAAGATCAAAGTAGATGAAAAAGGAAGTCTTTAAAAAACTTAACATCATCTGAATGAATCCCAGCGCTATGGTTCTTGATGAGGACTGCAATTTACTATGAAACCTAAGATGGGATTAGCAGCAATTAGTGTACAAGAAAAGGCAATACTGTCTTTTGCTCCCTACAGACACGCTTTATGGACGACAGCATAATCAATAACATTGTCTTTTGTCTACTTAACGTCAGCAAATCGTCTCATAGTACTATGTTCATATTACTGGTAAACCACACACTTGATCACAATTGGAATAAGAGACCATGAGGCCAATACGTGGTACTGACACTAGGACATATCCTTGATTGAATACGTTCAAAATTAAACTCTCGTGACATCTTTACGGAATGACAGTTAACAACCTATCTAGACTGACACACAGTCCTTACGCTAGTAAATTATACAATAATATGAATTGTAAACTATTGAAATGACCGCTAGAAGTGAAAGATGAAAATGTTTGAAGGATGCCGTCTTCTTCACAGCTTTGGAACATTTGGTTCCAGAAGAACCAAAATTAATGTGGTGGGGATGAGAAAAAATATTATCTCATAGACTTCTTGGGATTTTACAAAATGACCTCTCATCTCTCTCTGAGAAAAGCTAAGCAAACAACTCGAATAACCGCGGTGAAGTGAAGATTAAGCTTCATAAGAGGCAGTTTAGTATGTTTGCTACTACAGCAAAGCGGTCAAAACCCAAAGTATAGCAAATCCGTATCACCAAAGCCGCACGAAAGTAAAATACTAACAACTAGTTGAATCTGTTTTCATATTGGTTCTTATATGAAAATGATCTTAATTCAAATATATGGCCTTTAATTTAAACCTTGATAATTGCCAGGTTTGGTTTGAGATTACTTATATTGTTCAGGACTACACTTGTCTGACATTTACGCAGTGCTGGAAAGATGAAAGCGATTTGTTTCGTGTATTTAAAATGTCCAGGACGGTGCCCGTTCCAAAGGTACATGTTTGGAAGAGGCCGGACTTTATGGTGTGTGGAGCAGCCGGCTATAATTGTCATGTAAAATAATTTTCCGTCGTACGGAACTACGGCTTCGAAGTATTTCGATTATTTATTTATTATTCAGTGTTGCTAATTTAGATATGTTATATCTAAATTAAGATATCAAAACAGCAGAAGTCAAGGGAGATATTTCATAGAAACTATGGAGAAAGATCTATAATCTGTAATTTTTAAAATTCATATTTTATTAGATTTCTCGAGAACCGCTGATCCAAAAGACTTCAAACCCGACACTGCGCTGCCTGAGTAATATATATATATATATATATATGGCGAATATAAACTTCGTACAATGTCGAGTAATCGAGTTGCACACACACACACAGACACACGCACAGACAGACATTTCTTCAATTGTAGTTAGATATGTCCCTCTAATTGAACTAATGCCCAGAAAACTCAAGTGGAGGAAGTAATTTCATTTTTATATTGACAACAACAAAAAGGTTTTGATAAAAAGTATCAACAAATAGATATTTTTCTTTCGTGTAAGTAAATGCGAAAAGTCTTAAGCAAAGCTATAATTTATTTTCTTCTCCCAAATTCCCAGAGTTATTTTGTTCTTTAACTAAAGATAAACTAAAGGCATAGACAAAATAAAAAAGGAATTTAACATAGTTTCGGCAAACTAGAAGGGGAATAGACTAAAGCAATGCTTGTTTTCCTATTGTTTCTTTTATTTTATTTTCGTTTCTTTTTTGCGTATTCTCAGGTTGATGAAAGTGGAAATTATTCAAGCGATTAATGCAAACAGAGGTGACTTAATTTCGCGTGAGTGCAGATCTGTCCGGTTAGGTTTTGGAGTGTAGATTTTCTTTTAAACTCAGCGTGTCTTTTGGGATTTTTTAAATTGTTTTCTCATATTCCTTCCCTTCAACGAATATGGCACAGGCTATAAAGAGATGAATTCAATTATGATTAGCGTTCATTTGCGTACAATTTTGTTCAAAATCTTTAACGCATTTTCATCGAAATCCTTAGAGAAATGCAGAGGAGAGAGTCGATTTCACTGAATGGACATTACTGGCTTTTTTGGCCAAACTCCAGTACAAAGTCAGAGTTAACTCTATTTTCCAATGTAACAAGAACAAGAACAATCCTCACCAAAATAGGGGAGTAAACCTATATGTAAAATCTACCGTAATTTGAACTCATGACCAAGTGGTCGCTAGCCTGATGTGTTACCACGCTAAACTGACAAGTCTTACATACCTCCAAAATGTATA
The DNA here is from genome assembly GCA_006491835.1 of Architeuthis dux. Classification (NCBI taxonomy): domain Eukaryota; kingdom Metazoa; phylum Mollusca; class Cephalopoda; order Oegopsida; family Architeuthidae; genus Architeuthis; species Architeuthis dux. The sequence goes on along the minus strand of VCCN01000420.1, from coordinate 19,473,366 downwards.
GTAGAATTACACAAAGAAGTAGAAGTAGGAGCAGATTTTGACTCTGGAGCAGGCAGGCTTGTTATCATTTGTTTTTATAATGTTTTTGTTTGACACTCGGCTACGTGAACTGTAAACTGTGTTGTTCCAATTAAGAAAGTGAAAACAACACAGAACAAGAAGGATAAAGAACATATTGGTCGAAACGTTGTGATAAAAACAACAAAGATAAGGTTACTAGTTCGAATAATTCATTGATTAATCTTTCTTTCTTATTTGGTAATGAAAAGGAAATCCCATGTACATTGATTCGAATTAAAAACATTATAAAAGATAATACTGTCAATAGGAAGTTATCTTTCGGTGTCTATAAATATAATACAGAAACAAGAATCATGGTTCAACGATGCTTCCACCATCCGTGGTAGTAGTAGCAGGAGGAGGAGGATGAAGTGGAAGATGGGGATAGTTCACCCGAAGGCCTGGTCCAAGTTTCCTATTAATCCAACGTGATACGGCTGAGAAAATTGAGATTTAGCATTACTAGTAGTAGTAGGAGGAGGAGGAGGAGGAGGAGGAGAAGGAGGAGGAAGAGGGTTATAGTTCACCTGAAGATCTGGACCAAGTTTCATATCAATCCAAAATGATACGGCTGAGAAAATTGATATTTAACATATGTCTTATAGAAATGCTTCTAAAAACTAAATCTGTTAAATTAATGTTTCTATTTGCTTCAACAATAACATTGAATAATAAGGAATCAAATAAGCCTTATTTACATCTCTTGTGGATTACACTAATTACATTAATCTACTGGTTATTTTATCTTTAATTATTATAATCAGTCTATATCGTCAATCAATAATTGTTACGTACGCACGTACGTGCACATTCAAGCAGGCGCACAGGCACAAGTGCAAATATGTATGTGCGTACATGCATCTAATAATGTCAGAACTTAATAACCTTTTCCCACTTATTCTCCATCTTTCTATCACTCAAGAAACAGAAGAAAAAAAGGATTTCTATCCTTGCATCAATATAATTGGCAATGTTGAAATCTCCAAAATTTATCACTATTTTGGCATATTATTTAATCATTATGGCGCTGTATTGATTTCTCTTAAATTAGATTCAATAGTCTAAAACATTTATAGAAATACAGGGATACATCATATAAATAGATATATAATTGTTTGTGATAGGCTGCAGTAAACGTTGATCTCTGAATTGTTCATCGTTTTTTTAAGTGGGAAGGAATCAAATTTAGCAGCCATTTTTCTGATTATCCATGTCTGTGACTATGACCTCTATTAAAAATTTAAAATATTCTAGTGTTCCAAATGCTTTCCAGTATCTTCTTTCTTTCGTCTTTCTTTTGTCCTTTCTTTCTTTCGTTTATCCTTTCCTTTCTTTCTTTCTTTCTAATGCCTCTTTTTCTTTTTTCCCTTTCTTTTAATGCCCCCCTTTCGGTACCTTTTCTTTCTGTTGGATGTTGTCTTTTAACGAATAATTCATTTAAGGTGCTCCACTATTATGGACTAAGCTAAGTTGAGTGAATGACTACTACTACGTTTCATCAATCAACTTTTACGATACCTACTGTGTATAACAAGAAAATAAGACACATGACAAATGAATGTAGCTCTAAAGATATTTCTTTGATGAAATAACCAAGAATTACAGCGATAATTACTAATTATGCCGAGTCTGAAAAATTGTTTTTGATCGGATTTGCCAAAAGGTAATTAAATGCAACTACCCTCCAGCGTTTCAAAATTTTCATGTTTGATGTTGACAAAAGAGAATAATTATGCAACAGTTGTGTTATGGAAATCAAATCAATAAACTTACTGCAAGAGAACAGTAAAGAGTATTATATAGAAATATAAAAGAACCGTACCGGAACTTGAAGATTCCTTGAATCAAGAGAGTGTAACATTCAATATACCTTTCGAAATCCGAAAACATTTCAAAGAATGTTTTATGAAGCACCTGATATTAGTTAAATGGATTCGAAACTATGAAATGATTGACTCCGAAGTTGACTACTCCACCGGTTTGACAAGAAATGACGCTGTCTCCAAGCTATATAAAGAAAAAAAGTGTGCAAGAAAAAAAAGGATATTTGTGGTTACTGTGATATTATAATGTTTGTATTTTACTCTGTAAAAATGTTGAAACCTATAATTACTTGTTTGCAAAGCGTAAAAAGATCAATATATATTTTATCAGGCAATATTTAATAGCTCTTTCTTAATTCCACACAAAGGCCATGTCTAAAGACTATCTGTTTCTCGATCAATCGCTCGATTGATTTATCAATTCAACCATCTAAATTCATTTATGGTACTCCAGAAGCGAAATATTTCATTATTAACTGTTAATCTGAATAATGTTTTTTTCGAAAACTTCTTCTTCTTTTATAGAAGAACTGTTATGCTTGCGCCAAACATGTTAGTCTTCTGAATTTCATCGACTAGTTCATGAGAAGTCAATCGTCATGAAGAAACAAATTTCATATATCATTTTTAGCAAAGATGACGCAAAGAAACCATCATCAGGATCATTAATGATATAATTACTCCATTATGATATTATGAACTCTGCTATCTTTATTTCTTTCTAATATTTGTGTTGAGGAAATCAATAAAGGAAGTTTATACTCTTATCTTAATCAAAATATCTTCATACTAAATAGCTAAATATACAGATTAATCGTTAATAGATTATTTCATCACACCCACACACACACATTTATATATATGTGTGGGTGGGTATAT
>VCCN01000420.1:19407169-19417761 GCA_006491835.1 Architeuthis dux | reverse complement strand
TTATGTTATAGGAAGCTGACTTCTTGTTGCATTTAATCTCTGAAAAGAAATATGATGATGAGCTATCCCAGTTATGGTAAGATCTTGAATATCAAAACACGAGTGCAGAAAGAACCACAAGGTGATCTTAGGTTAATAAATTAATGAATGAAGAAGAGAAATTCCTAATATTGAGCACCGCGCTAATCTCCGGGGAGGTTTTCTGCGTCTTAGAAATCGATATAAGATCTATGAAAAGTTATTTTATGAATGTTGCTGAGATTCAAGATTGGAAGATGCCAACAGAACAGGCGAAATTCCTTTTTAGATGAGTGTGCATTCTGGCCAAGGAATCGCCATTAATATTTCTGGGTGTTATCCTTAAGATATGATGGAAATCCTCTTAAAGATAACACTTACTCAGGAGGACATATTTAATAATAACAGTCTTGTTGGTGTGTTAAATTGTGGTGCATTCCAAGAATCCCTCTGCCCCCGGGGATTTGTTTTACATAGCATTACATTTACAAGAGTAATTACAAAATTTCTCTGCATCTTTTTAAGTAGACTGTGAAAAATGTTTAAACATTTTTTACAGTCTATTTCCACTATGGTGACCTTGTGCCAAGTCTACAATCCACTATGATGACCTTGTGCCAAACTGAGCTAAGCCTTTACAAATATCTACTCTTCTGTGAAGATAATAACAATAATGCGAATTCCTGCAGGGTTAATTGCAATAAGAATGCTAACAAAATACTCAAATAAGACATGCAAAATCTATGCATTCCAGACGAGTAAATATCCTTGATATGTTTGGAAACATATGGCTGTAATTACGAACAGTCTTGATGAAAAGACGTTATAGTTTGGAAATAAACACAGGCGCAGAGAAAACTCCTTTAAATAGATAACACTTTTCAGATCCTCTCCTTAAAGAGAAATGTACAGCTGATGTATTTCATGCGCGGTGGCGTATGAGAGTAAGGGAGCTTGTTGTAGAGTAGTAGCTAAAAAGCTAATATTGCAATTCTGATCCCTGCAGGGTTAATTGTAATAAGAATGCTTAGAAAATACTCAGGGTTTTATTATTAATCAACCATCAGCACTACCGTTTAGAGAACATTAGAACATTTTATGTTAGTGTGAAAAAAAAGTATACACTTTGTATATACAAGCACACATCATAACAATCATATTTATACAATGTTTAGAGCCTTAAACCTTTGCGGTTGTGTAATAAACATCATAATTCTTCTTAAAATCATTTACATCTGTTGATAGCACTACATATTCCGGTAATCTATTCCAAAGTCCTACCATACTATTGCTAAAAAGATTTTCTGATATACAATCTACTTCTATTTGCTTCTACCATATATGCGTGGACTCTCAATCCCTTCTACCCCCTTCTAGTAAAGATTCGTCAGGGTTTACTACTTCTAAACCACGCATAATCTTAAACATTTCTATTAAGTCTCCCCGATCTCTCCTATTTTCTAACGATGTTAATCCTAACACTTTTGGCCTATCCCTATAACTTTTAACTTTTGTAATTCCAGTATTAACTTAGTTGCTCGTCTCTGGACTTTTTCAAAGATTTGTATATCTCTCTAAGTACGGTGACCAGGACTGTACACAGTACCCGAGGTGTGGACGGACATATGTAGTATAAGGAATGAGAAATACCATTACTATTACACATTCTACAAATGATAACTTATAATAATAAGGAGAAGAAGAAGAACGACGACGACGACAACGACGACGACGACGACGATGATGATGATGATGATGATGATGATGATGATGATCTGCAAGACACTTAGGACAACATTTGGATTACCACACACAATTATACATTCGATTTGCAATCATCTCCTCTGTTATTAAACTATTCATATCGTGCAAACCGATTGGTAGCAGAGAAATAATTCATCGGACTTTTATCCACTTTTTAAATGTTCGCTTGTTCAAAATGGAGAGGTAGAATATTCCTCGAATCCGTTGATCATGGTTTCGAACAGACGAGAATATATTAATGAGATCTCATTTCATAATTTTCTTTTCGGTAATGCGCAGTTAATTTTGCCTGCTATTCCTGTAAAGAAATTATATTGTCCAAGTGTTACAATTTGTCCAAACTAAATTGCTGTCTATTGCTAGCAATTTTAAAGTATTAATTAACTTCGGACACATTTGTGTCATGAAAAATATTTTGCTGCTTTCTGCATAATGAACAGCAATTATCTCTTTTGTTAAGAAAGCGATGACTGACATTACAATGACTAGAATGTTTTTCGCAATATTTGCCTTGTAGTGAAGAGATGTTCCTTTTCTCTGGCCGTCTTACTTAAGCAATCCACTCATTGCTTTTCGTCTAATGTTTTGTCAGTAATTGTATTCTCAGTTGAAGTAGGGGACATATGCCAACAGATGGAATCGACATACCGGATGACAAGAAAATCAGGACATTAAAAGCACAAAATCGCCATAAATACCTAGAAGTACTCGGATGTGCCTCAATGAAACAGGAGGAAATGAAAGACAAAATAAGAAAGGAATATCTTAAAAGGGTCAGAAAGACTATTCCTTGGATGGATAAAAGACTAACTGAAATCAATGAACCCACGGACTATAAACTTAATGACCATACACAAGAATCTACACCCCCAAAACGTAGTATATGTGAAAAGGAATGAAGGCGCGAGAGGACTCGGCAGAATTGAAGACTGTGTCCAAACAGCCAAAATGAGATTGTAAAATTACCTACAACAGTGCGGTGAAAATATTATGAAAAGCGCTCAAAAAGGTGCAACAAAAAACAAACGAGGGAGTAGTGGAAGGAAAGAAAATGGGAACAGAAAACACTCAAACAGATAATATAAAAGGCAAATAGAAAATATCGCGGACGAACAATCATGGACTTGGCTACGCAGAGAACACCTGAAGAGAGAAATGGACTCCTTCATTATTGAAGCCCAGAACAAGTTTATCAGGACAAACAACATTAGGGCAAATATTGACAAACCCAGAAAAACAATAAATGCCACTTCGGAAGAGAAATAGATGAGACGGAAAAGTATATAATCAGAAAAGGTATCAAACCGACCCAGAAAGAGTATAAAATAGACACGACACGTCATACACTGGGAAATGTGCAAACGACTTGAGTTCGGCCTTGTAGACTAATGGTATCAGCACAATCCAGAGACTGTCCCGGAAAGTAGAAATCATAAAGTGCATCCAACCGACCGCTCCATCCAAGCAAGAAAACCGGATCCGGTAGCCGTGAAAAGGCCTGAGATATCGTGGATGCAGGCCACCGAGAAAATGTGAAGGAGAGCGAGAAATTGGGAAAATGCCAGGATCTTGCCCGGGAGCTGTGAAAGGTGTGGAATATAAAGGATGCCTATTCACAGTGTAATGGTTTGCATGCTAGTCCCGTAGATCATTACTACTGAGTATCGAGTTCGATACTCACTGGGTGTCCCATGCTTCTTGCCTTGGGGCAACCAAATCTAAGCTAAGCTTAGTTAATAACTATATAAACTATAGAAAGGAACCTCGTCGCAGTATAACGGTTAGCAAGTTAGTCTTATAGATTATTACTTCTGAGTAGTGTGTTAGATCCTCACTGGGTACACCATACCTGTTACCTTGTGCCAAAACTAAACTATGCTTAGTAAATAACTATATAAATTAAAGAAACACTGGTGCAACAATTGTGAAAGATGCATGAAATTTGCATTGAAACCCGGGTTACTTTTGTATTTCCTCGCGTATTTAGTAATATATTAAGGTTTCAGTTTGTGTGTTTCTTTTTTTTGGAAATTCTCTGGTCTGCTTCATTATACAAATTCGTATCCCAAGTGAAAACGTAACACAAATGGGCAATAATTAGGATATTCACGTGGTACAATCTGTAGCATTCCTCATCCATTAGTTTAACATAATCTTATTATTCCGCGTTTAATTAGCAGATGTATATGCTCGTAACATCTACAGTAAACTCAGTATATAAATATTAAGAATAAAGCACACTTGATAGTTAATAGAACTGCGTTTATGGATTATTGCGGCAAGCGTTTCTCAAAAAGAGGCAGCAAATTCAAAGGATTTTCTTTGATGGTAAATTGGGTAATTGGGTGTCCTAGCCACATCATTAGGAGTAAGTAAAACGTCAATCAATTCAAAAAGTGTCCCGGTTCAGACGCAAGCCCAAATCAATTTACGTTTGTATTCATAGCAATCAATCTTTAACGAGACAAAGCCAATTAATACCCACTTACATATACAGATATACAATATACGTGCCTTAGTGCGATGGTTAGCAAGCGAGTCCTGCATACCACTACTACATACCACTACTATTGTATTGAGATTGATCCTTACTGGGTGCTCCACTATTGTGGCCCAGAGTCAGACTAAGCTAATCTTAGTAAATGTCTACATACAGACTTACGCAAACTCTTACACGCAGGCATCCAAACACTCGTATTTATATACATATACACCTTTAAAGATACATATATTTACCAATGCATACACAAATATATTCATACACATACCAGATTAAGGTAGTGGTAGTGGTAGTGGTAGGCAGTCATTCGTTGCTAATTATGACATCAATCTTGCATATAGAAAATGAGAGAAAGTTGCGTCACAAAGACATTTCTTTGTTTTCTACCATGGCATGCCAGTGACAAGACTGTGGTCTGAGTGACTGGCAAGAGAGATGGGGCATAATTCATGTTTTTTAAAAGGCCAAGAAAGCAGAAGTTCATGTAACATGGGTTCGAACTCAGTGCATAACCGTCTGCATTAACTCGTGCCTTTTCTACACGACTATGCAAACGTTACACGAAAAGGAACACAACATTGAATTCAAGTAAAAGCTGTGCTAATTATCAGATTAAGATAATTCTACTCTTTGCATGGATTCAGGAAAATCTGAAAAATGTCAGTCACGTGTCATATCATTGAGCCAACCCTGTTCGGTTGCCTCTGACAACAATAATAAAAAGAACAGCTGGATTGACTCACTTCTTTCTCACAGGCTCATCTTATGCTCACACTTATAATTCCGGACTCAATACCTTCGTCCACACCCTCATACACATTTACACAAAACCAAAACTCAACAACGGAAGTCGACATCGACCAATAGTGTCCGTTGTATTCTTTTGAAGTGTCATCTCATTCACACATGAAGGTGAAACTGTTTGCAGTAATCTCCCCTTTTAATCGATATCGCATCGTTTTAAGTGGAACTGGTCGCTGTACTTCCCCAGGCAAAAAGTTGATACTTCAGTAATTTTCTTTTTTCTTTAGAACATTCATAGTGATGCTAGTTTCGCAAGCCACTGATAGCGAGTCATTCACAAATGCTTACCTTGAGACAAGCTTGTCTTGATCCATGTAAATAGGTAGCTATATTTTTATCAATATAGGATATAGATCCTGTAGTCAGTACCTTTATTATGATTTTGAATCACAATGTACAATCATTTATATGTAAGTATTACGTTTATAAATGTTCAAGGTCAAGAAAGGATATCTAGAAAGGATGATTTTTATCGTTAGATATGACTACCAGGGGAAAACAAGAATGACATAAAGAGGGACTACATATTCGACTCCTACTAAGCTACTTTCAGAACTAACAATTCTACCAACAAGTTTCTTTGGAAATTGATTTGAGAAAAGAGCATTACATCTTGAGTCGATTTTAATTGACAGTCATCTTGAAATCTACAAGAGATATGGGTATTTATTGTTCACGATTCAAGTAACAGAAACGGACTTTCAGTTTCAATTTAACTATGAAATCCATTCAGAAACATTACTGTCATTTAGATATTTACTAAGTTTAGTTTAGTTCGACAAGGGCTACAACAGTTTGCCAGTCAAGTGCTAAAGTTACACTTATGTAGAAAAGAAAATCTTTAAATTCAGTCAAAGTGGCCGTTATGTAGAAAAATAAATCTTGAAATAGTTTGGCAATGGATTTGAGATGCGTAGACTTTGGTTCTCAGCTGAATAATCTACTACTGAATAGTATTTGCCAATGCGATTTAATTACAGCGCAGTGTTTTACACGCTTTTCACCCGTCAAAGAATTAGAAATTAAAAATATTTCGACCATTAGCCGTAGTATAGATCCTGCGTGGGGTTTTATAATAAAATATAGACCATACGTATAAAGAAATGCAATCTTATGTGGTGTTAAACTGCTTCCACGCATGATACTAAACAAACCGTACTACATTTTGGTGGCAAAGAAAACATGGCAGCAAAGAATGATGTTCAATTTTCCTATTTTTAATGGCAAATTTTCAACGCAACGCGCCTTACTGAAACGTATTCTAATCAATTTGCTAAGCATTTACAAATTGTAGAAAGAACAATCAAGTTGTGCTTTCAGTGGCTTTTTCCTTTTCAACATGGAGATGAAATGATAAAAATAATTGATATAAAGAATTCTGAAGCCAAAACGTGGTTTACTAAATCGCCTTTGTTTGAAATGAAACCAATTCGTCCTCCCAATAGTCACCTATGGATATGAAACATGGAACCTAACCAAATATTTGCTCTCAAACTAAAAACTATGCAACGTGAACAAGAGAGGATCATGCTTAACATCACATCACATATATTAGAAAAAACAGGAGTCAGAAATATAGAATGCATTAGAAAACTCAAATGACAATGGGCAGGCCATGTTGCAAGAATGTCAGACAAGCGCTGGACGACTCACAACGTGGTTCCCAAGAGATCATATGACAAATTGTGACCGGCAGACAATAAGGTGGCGTGACGACTTAGACAAGTTCAGGGGATACTCACGCTTAACGACATTCCAATTTGTTTTAACTGTTGTTACACATGAGGGTTCGAAGAACTCTGGGGGTACTTCTATCTGTCGAGTTAGCTCGGTGAAAACATATTTGTGATGATATTACACTTTTATATACCTCGAGAGAATTATTGACGACTCATCGATTAAAAACATGAATTAAATCACTTTACAGTATCGTATATCCAGGTTAGAAACACTTATATATAGAATATAGGTTAAATTGTTAGAACACCAATCTAGCCGAATAAGATTTTGTGATATATATCAGGAATTTAAAAATACGCAAGCCCGTTCAGTGGGATACCATTCAAAGAATTAGCATCACTCGCTGCGTTTCTGATTTAAAAGTTCAGTCGGATGAAATCTCCAATTATCGCCTCGAGGTGGATCATCGATAAGATCAATTATTTCGGCATGTGTTTAAAAACCACATACAAATGCATACAGCCATTTATCTGCCTACATCCACCTTAACACCTCAGAAGAATTCATCGCCATGGTGACTGCTAGAATACAACGTAGAAAGCATGGATACAATCTACTCCTGATATTGTTACATGCAAATAGAACTAGACCTTTCTGCATGAATATGAATGGTGCCACTGCCAAAATGGTTGGGTAAAAAAAAGATTGGTGCCCCCCTGTAGTTGGTAATTTACATTTTTGCTTTTTTTTCTAGAATTGGCAAAGGAACGCTTTTTTTTCGTGGAATTTCAAAAAAAGAATATTCTATATATAAGATTCTTTGGTGGAAAAAATCTCTCGAAAATTTTATTTAGTAAAAAGAAAAACAGCGGTTGATGCCTGAAGCACGGCGGATCTTCTCTGATATTGCTAATGCTTTCATGATCATGGAATCATTAGAACTTTTTCACCCAGAAAAACAAATTTTGTTGTATATCCATATTGGTCCGCGCGGGGGGGGGGATCCTGAACTCGGAGAAAAAGGAAGACCCGAAACTTGGTTTATAAAAATATGATGATATATTTTTATTTGCATCAAGTACATTGTGCCGTGGTGGAGAATGAAGAGTGGGGGAGAGATAATGAGAGCCGACAGACTGTTCTTAACAGGGACATTGGTCTTGTGTTTTCCCAGGCATGGGCGGTCTGTCTCTCTGCCTCCCCAATGATATCTGTGTCGCTTTTATCGGGTTCGAACGCCCACGATTATTTTCCAGCCACCACCTGTAAGTTCAGTCGATATCCTGTTTATAGCTTTCAACATATGTGTGTCTTCCAGTCCCTGACACCTTGCAGTTTGGGGTTTCGTCGATATCCTGTTTATAACTTTCAACACCCGTGAGGGTCAAATCTGTGACCCCCGCCCACTTGTTGCCTAAATATCCAACAATTTAACCTGAATAAACATGTTTTAGGTATGTCTCTTTTCTTGTTATTTTTTATTACTAGTAAAATAATCCAATCTATACTTATAAAGTGAAATACCCACTCAACAAGCAATCTTCATTGCCATTATAGGAACGGGCGTAGCTAGATATTTGAGAGCCCGGGGGCTTGGCTTCTTGAGCCCCCCACTTAGAGGGATGTGTTATTGTATAATATTATTATAAATGCAGTAGGTGAACTACTATTCATGAAGCTTTTGAGCCACCTCCATTTATTTTAAAAAGATATTTTTAAAAACACCCCATCCTCAACTACACTCCTGATCATATAAATTGGCAACACTGAAGAGAAGTAACCGAAAAGTCGTAGTTTCGTAATTATTTTACATGACAATTATGGCAGATAGCTCCACACACACCATTAAGTCTGGTTACTGCTATAATATCTACTGATTGTGATTCCAACCAATCTTTAGGTTTTCAGGAAAGGAGTGATAGCCTGTCTGGAGACACAAACAGACATGTTCAGATGTATACAAGATTATCGGAAAACAGTTTGGTCCCGATTTAATAACTGTTGAATGAGATATATTTAGTAGAATTGTTTACTTTGCTTTGTTCAAATTCAAACAGTGGACATTCGTCCTGCATTGGTATGCCATCAGCTTTACCACAGTAGTACCACTGAAGAACTGCTGAGAAAAATTAGAGGCGGTCATCTATTCTATACAAATGAAGAAATGAAGTCTTGGTTATAATTGGTTAATTTCATAATTGTCGCAAATATCGTTCCTAATTCGTTTAAAGATTTACCAATGAAAACACTATGAAAATTGGTACAGAGTGTTTACAAAAGAAATAGACAGTTTTAAAAATGTATTAAAGCAAAACTATTTAAAACAGTTAGTTGCTCAATAGAAACCTTCACATTACCAACGTCTTTTGGCTGCATGTTGTGTTAGGAGTGATCAATTAAACAATTGGAAAAAGTGGTGATCAATGAATAAGTTACTTCTCTCGCCCTTTTTCGGCAGTGATCACTAAAAGAATCTAAATTTAAAAAAAAAACCCATGAATGCTGCCGGATACAAAATAGGGGATCAATTTAGCATAAACCTACATTGCTAATTGACCCCCCCCCCTAAACCTATTCAAGGGGGATATTTTTTTTAAAATGTTTTTTCTAAACATAATGATGAGTAAATGTTTGAATGTTCAGCCCTCTAGCCCCATTGGTGCAGCCTGTACGTACGATACATACATACATACATAACCAACCAGACCAGCTTAAAAACTGAAGAAACCTATATTGATAGTTTTGGTGACGGTTTTGGTTGACGATTTCTAATATTGACACTCACGATGCACAATTTTGTAGAGAAACACTTGAAGCTTTCTTACTGCAACTTATAGTTGCTCGCTGTGTGCACCCTTAGTCACATATATCAAGGCGATAGTCAATCTCTTGCCAAACGCGTTAACATATCTTCATCTACAGCAGCAACAGTTTCAGAACATCTAAGTTAACTGTTAGATCTGGACTTCGAGGTAGCCAACGATTAAGTAACATTTATTGCATTGAGGTAACTGCCAGCTGGACTGTGCCAGTGGAGCGGCTCTCCATCCTGACTGACAATGGAACACTCAGTGCTACCGAAAGCCTTATTGGCTCATTGCCAAACGCACGACGTTGGTATGACATTGTTGTAATAAACTTCAAGTGTTTCTCTACAAAACTGTGCAATGTAAGTGTCAATATCTTAAATAGTTTCGCTTTAATACATCTTTGAAACTGTCTATTTCTTTTGTAAACATCTTGTGGAATAGATATAAATAAAATTGACAATTGTTTTCATTAGATATGATTTCCCCTCGTCGCCTTTGTGTGATGGGTTTTGATAGATAGATAGATAGATAGATAGATAGATAGATAGAAAGAACCAGGTTTTTATTGTTCAATTGCAAATATTTTCCTTCGCACTTAGGTAAATTATAAAATGTAGCTGACTGAATCACAGAAGGCAAATAAACATGTTGGCGCCGTAATCAATTAATGATTATGGGATTTGCAGTAAATAGTCATCACTTGACTAAGCTTCGATCAGCTTCTGATTAGGATATTTGTTTGGGAAAATCCTCTTTCTGCACGAATTCTCGATACAACACTTTTTGTTATTCTTAAAAATATGTACAACTTTATTAATTGTCTCAGAATCTACAAACGAACCGACAACTAAAAATCACCAGCAAGCAAAAGAAGCCTGTCAGCAGACTGGTATGATAACCCTAGGCCGGGGGCCAGTAGAGCCTACCGTGCATTCCAAAGTCTATGTATCGTAGAATTAATTCTTATATATATATAGAAAGCATTTGACTCGGTAGAACATGCAGCGGTCTTCAAC
>VCCN01000420.1:19377890-19398130 GCA_006491835.1 Architeuthis dux | reverse complement strand
GGGGGGGGGCACTGGAAATATGAGACTAAGGACCTCCAATTGTCAACAATGGCTTAACAGCTAGAATGAACGTGGCATGTATTAGAAAAGTGGGTGTGGGGGAGGCAATATAGACCACATGCGAGAACGCTGAGAGGAGGGCAAACCTTTAACGACAATCTGTCAAGCAAATCAGCTCTATGGGCAATTACTGCCAACAATGACAACTAAAACTCTATATAATGCAGCATTGTTTCAATTTGACGAATAGCAGTCAAAGGTTAAGGAGTGGCTGCACTCAGGCGGACTGACATCTCAGATAACCTGCTTTAGCACATCAGATTCTATATATGATGATGTGGTGATTCTGATAATGCCATAATTCATCATCATCATCAGCTTTTTTAACATCCATCGTTGAACCTTTCCCAAGATCCACCAGACCTTTCGGTCGTAGGCGTCGCGGCAACAGTATCTCCAGAACCTGTCTAAATCGTCCCGCTATCTTATTTTTTGCCGGTCATAATTTCGCATCTGATCTCTTCTGTCAGTGTTTAGTTTTAACTAACTTTATTCAACAAAATCGTTTTATATTATATCGTGACAGCTATCATATTGGCGTGCTTTTAAAAAATTGTCAAAAATGGCGTATTTTTGTTTATTGACTCTAACATTGAAGATGGAAGGAAATAAGCAATATTTTCGGCATATTATGCTTTTTTTTATTTTCTAAAGGGTAAAAATGCAACTGAAACGCAAAAAAGCATTTGTGCAGTTTATGGAGAAAGTACTTTAAATAATCGTATGTGTAAAAGTGGTTTGTATAGTTTCATGCTGTAGATTTCTCGCTGAACGATGCTGCACGGTCGTGTATACCAGTATCTGTTGATAGCGATCAAATCAAGACATTACTTGAGAATAAGCAACGTTATACAATGCAGGAAGTAGCCAACATATTTAAAATTTCCAAATCAAGAGTTGAAAATAATATGCACCTAATTCAGGGAACGTTTTGCGAAAGCTCAAAGACAAAGACTTCTCTGGAAGACCTCAGAACTTGAAAACTGATGAAATGGAGGAAAAAGCAGCACGAGAACTTGTAGAAAAAGAGTTGAGTTAGTCAACTCGTTTGAATGTTGCGTTAGGACAGAAAATACCTTTTGGGGGGAAAGGAAGTCGACTGGTGATTTTGCTGCACAACAAAGTCCGTCTTCATGTTGCAAATGCAACGCAGTAAACGATCATGGGATGTGAAATTCTTCCACTTGTGATTTACCCTCCAGACATTTGTTTCGCTTCAAACAAAACTCCTTGTCTGCTCAGTGGTTCCAACAAGTTCAAGATATTGGAAAGTTCCTTGATGATTTAATCGGAAAAGCCAGGAAAATACTTTGATGATTGAATAATGATGCTATTAATGTATATGAATAAAGGATTTTGTTTAAAATGTTAGACACTTTTGCATCAACTTAATACATTTATGTTTGTATTTCTCCATTTATTGACTCGAAATGAACATAAACTATAAATTCTTTCTTTCTTCCTATTTTTAAGTATGTATACTTTCACAAATTTTCACAAATTTATAAGTTTTCAAATCTTTGTCATCGTATGTATATTTGACATCTATATTTTCTTTAGATCCATTCCTGTCAACTCATTTGATCTTATTTTCTAAATCAGACCATTAGCTATGAAGACAATTTTCTTTTTTTATTTAATTCCAATAGAAAAGTGTTATATTGTTTTTGTATTCCAAGTTTTCCAAAGCTACCAATTCACTGACCGGATGATACATTAAAGGACATTCAATGTCAGGTCCAAAATAAAAAATGTGAAAATTCTGAAAGCGCAGAAGAGTAAGTTGGCTTCAAAGACAATCGATCAGTAATTATATAAAAATGTATAGTGGAAAGTGTTGCCAGTAACATAAGATTATGTGTCAAGTTTTTTAATGTACTGTTAAATATACTGTTAGCTATAGATTCAGTTCCGTCGTGTATTATTGATATGTTTAAAACACCGAAAGAGACCAAAGAGAACGAAATCCGTTGCAAAATGGAAGTCAAAACGCCGCTGACACGTGACACGTGTTCTGTGTTCAATGATCGATTTAGTGTTCTAATTTCAACCACACCTGACCAGCAATTATATAAATTAATGCTATACATATATAGATAAACTGAGAGACAAGAGGATAAAGAGAGTAGAAAAAAGAGAGGGGGAGTCAATATATATGTGCAGTGCGTTGTATAAAGAATGTATTTAACCAGTAGATAGATAGATAGATAGATAGATAGATAGATAGATAGATATAGAGATAGAGAGATAGAGAGAGATAGAGAGAAGATCAATTATTATGGAAAGAGAGTATGTCAAAGACACAAGCTAGAGCAATGTCAGCATGTGTATTGAGAAATACTTTCGAGACTGTAAATATCCAGAGAGTGAGAGAGGGAGCGAGAGAGGCAGAGGGGGGAGAGAGACAGAGAGCAAAAGGAGTGAAGATAGAAAGGGAAGGAAAAAGAGGTTGACAAGAATAATAGTAGAGAAAGAGGCAGACAGAAATATAATGAACAATCAAGAATCAGATTAGAGGGGTATTAACTGAGTATCGAGTAATAACTAGGCATAAAAAAGGCGGGATAAAGAGAACGAAGGAAGGGAAGGAGGAGGGGAAATAAAGCGGTTTAGTGGGATGCAGATGGAACGCAAATAACACAGATTGAGCAGGGATGAATATAGATAGAAAGGGAATTACGGACTTAAACGCTGAAGAAAATTGTGAAAAAAGAGCAGGACCGTGAAGGAGAGAGGAGAAGGACAATTGTAATTGTCTGTATAGGTGATAATAACCATTACTCTTGTTGCTGCAGAAGTTACCATCAACGATATACCGAGATGGTGACAGTGCCAAAAGCTGGAGTTTAACAACAGAACCAATGGAGTACGTTGTCCGGTTATTGAGCTCAAGAAAATCCTTCAAAATATTGAGTCGGATTAACCGACAAAATGTTACTATCGTCTGCTTAGATGTTACAACATGACTTTGCAGGAATAGATAAATCTAACGTTGAAAATCAACGAATAGTCTCATCAATTCTGAAATATAAATAGTATAAAAAACAATAGTGATGACAAAAAGTCAGTACACATTAATGTATATAAGTACGACAATGGCAGCCTTATTTGACGGTAACATCATGGTCTTCAACCGATCACTTGCGATAGCTTAAAAACATTTGTTCGAGGGAAACAGAGAAATATATAAATATCTATATTTTTCTAAGAACAGTTGGATGGTTATTCAAACGCTTTGTAAATGCTGCATTTGAAATGTAAGTATATATTTATTCATATCTGTTTGCGAATGTATATAATTATGTTTACTTATTCTGCTGTTGTATAGGATTGGTTAATTTGAATTATTAACGGATTACTTATCAAAGACAGGAAAATATTCAGTACAGTTTTCATTGATGTGTATGCGCGTTTGCATATGTTAAAGTTTATAATTGGGTACATGATATGTATGTCTATGCACAAATTAATGCATTTATACTTCACATTACATCAGGCGTTTTACTTTCAGTTCATCAGACAGAACATTATTGGCGTGCTACGCGTATGCACACACGTGTATGTATTTTTGCATGTACGCAAATACACGCACATATATGCATATAAGCATATGTGTGTATATATGTCCACACACACATATATAAACAAGCATGCAAAGAATATATCTGTGTAATCATCTCTCTCTACATATATATAGAGAGGGAGACACAGAGAAAAAGACACCGATTTTCTAAGCTTTATTTACTCATACATAGGAACATATAGAGAGAAAGAAGATTGTGTTGCTCCAATTTTTCAAGTGGGGGTCAGTTTGCCTTTAAAATTAGCATTAATAATTCTGGTTTTTACCTAAAATTGAACATACCACACACATACCATGAAAAATACTGATTCAGATTTTCATTCCAAAGGAGAATGGAAATATGAATACATATTTTTAAAATTCCCAGATGAACGTATTTTTTACTCTATTGACGTGCTGGCACCACATGTAACATATAACTGTGCACACGCGAACGGACGCGCTTACTCAATCATTTTGTCTAAACATAGCACTGGCATTGTAAGTGAATCCACTGAAGTCAACGCAAATGAAATTAGTCTTGCTGGTCATTCGTTTGCTTTTCCACGGTTTCATTGGCCTGCGATCAACTCCAGGTTTCACTTAATAATGGTCCCAAAGCGCAAGAGTAGTGATGTTGGCAATTCGGATACGCCAAAGTTCTTCCTTTAAGTGAAAACGTGAAAGTTCCCGACTTAATAAAGAAAGAAAAATCCTTTGGCTGATAAGATCTACGGTAAGAACGAATCTTCTGTCCGTCACATAACTTTTATTAGAGTATTTGTTTATAATTTTTCTATTTTATTATTAGTTATCGTTGGTAATCTCTTATTGTGTCTAATTTATAAATTAAACTTTATCAGGTAAATTAGGTATGTATGTATAGGACAAATATAATATAAAATAGTATATAAAAGATTCGGTACTATCCGCTGTTTCGGCTCTTAGAACATATCCTTCGCGCAGGGCAGACCCGTCTATTAGGGCACAGAGGTCCTAGGGGAACACTCCAAACTGAAAAAATAGTCGCTAGAATACAACTGAGGTTCCCAATTCTAAGTCTCACCTAGGTCGCATGATACCACTGCGCCGGACCTGCCCCCCACGGGTAAGGGGCACTACTTCACAGATGTGCGGATTTAGAGGAAATCAGCGTACGGTGCAGCACTTCAGTGCCCGTCTTGGACTGTTATAGATCGTAGGGCGAGAAGAAGACAAATAAAATTATTATTTTTGAGGAATTTGGGTTATGTTCTTGTCATGTGATGCAGTGGCTGCTGAATGATGGAATGATGGACTGGGCCGTCGAATCCGACAGATCTCCTCTCTCTCTCACTCTGCGCTTCGATTATCCATGACGATGGTGGGTGTGGCTGCAACGATTGCTGACCATTCTTATCTGCGAGTGGTATCGACGCTGTCGGTTCGAGCAGATGAAGTCGTCACTTGTTTGAGGCTGATCTTGAGCGTTGGCTTAGCAGGCCCTTCGACGCTCTTGAAGCTGGTCGTGATATATCCCACCTACCCTGCCGTCACTTGTCCCTACTGCTGATTAATAAATAAACAAAAAGTAATAAATATCATAACGGATGAGTAATGGTTATCGAAGTTAAACTTTTAAAGCTTCAATATCAGTTACCTGGCTAGTTCTTTTGTTAATTGAGTCAGAATTGGACAACTAAAGTTCATGAAATTAACCATCTTTAAGGCTTCAAATGAAATTAAATAATATTGAAAATTTGTTTCACATGACCATCTAAAAATTGACGACACTTAATAACAATTCGGAAAATTACTGACAAATATAAATCAGCTAAAGGAAAAAGTTCTCATGTATATTTCCAGCATTTATCTCAGATGTATTTCTTTTCGTTTATTAAAAGTTACCTTTTCCTGTATTAGTTTTGCTGCTTACTCTTCATTTGTATTCGATAGAATCTTCATATACTCGGACAAACACTTATCTTAAAAGGCCTTAAGGTTATTTCTTTCTCGTGCTTACGAATGCGTGATAGAATATTACAATTCTTGACACGCTTGCCGGACTTGTCAATAAGATAGCATTGGATTTTCATGATACCAGTATTTCACTAGATTTCATATTTTCACCGGAAAATTCTCAGTGTAACAGTGTCACTGCGGATTATTCCTTGGAGTCACGAACACATACGCGTGAACACACACACACACACACACACACACACACACACACACACACAATATCGCCATACATTGTATACTTATACTTAAAAATAACGCCAATACATTCCGAAATACTCAGCTCTCGTCAGCCAGTTTTAACTGATTTCTCTATATTAGATTTGACCACACAACCAGTAGAAATATTTTGATCTTGAGACCATATATAACAATTCAACAATGAACCGATAAACAGATAAAGGTATTTACTTAGTTTTATGTGAGGTTTTATCGCATTAGCAATGACAGGCGATACTCACCAACAATCACTCTGAATTAGGTGCCCTATAAATAACATATAGTTACTTAAATGAAAATATTCAATGTTCTACCTTTGCAAATCGCTCGTCAAAAGTTTTTAAAAAACAAAAGAAAACATTAATGATTAATTTCAAATACATGATGGAGCTCAATATAAAGTATTGTGCTAGACTTGATTGGCCTGGTAAAATCAGTACTTAGGAATAAGAACTGATTTACACAGCAAAAGCCAAGTCAGGAAGAGAAGAATGAAATCACTATTAATAGCATGCAAGTGGGGAACGTTAACCCCTAGACAACGTTAACTTGTTCTTCTAGTGAACAAGCATATTACGAAATTTAAAGGAAATTCAAATCCTACAATACAAGTACGTGACTTCTGCAATTTCATACGGAAAATGATGCTTCGGGTTATCTTCTTTGGGTTGCGAATCTAAAGTTGAATATAGATGTACAGAAAGATAGAGATGTCGGCTCTTGCAACATAAATGTGTATAGTATATATACAAATGTGCTTATACCAAATCAATAGTACATACATACTTGTGGAAATATAATTGTACCCAAATACGTACATGTATATATTGTGAGAGACATATTTGCAATAACAATATGTTTGATGCATAAACACACATGCATGTACACTAGTAAATATATTCTTTTGAAGAAACGGGCGATTATAAAAACATGCATTTTAATGTAAACATATATATATGTATATATGTGTGTGTGTATATATATATATATATATATATATATATACACACACACAAGTACACATAAATGATGGTTACCTCACCGTGGGGTAGTGGTTAACAAGCTAGTCTAGTAGACCATTACTACATGAGTAAATGCATGCCTTGTTGTGCTGATTGCAATAAAAGTCGGTTCCAGTTTGTAACTCTCAAAACAAAGCCATGCAATCATAATGTCTGTTCTGTTCAAATACTTATAAGCAGTACTGTACATGCATATATGCATATATACTGATGAGCCAAAACATTATGACCAGCGACATGTTGCAAGAATGGCAGCTACTGTCTCATAACAACTGCGCATGTTAGGGTCAAAGGTATATGAGCAGATAAGCCTGCCTCCAGTAATTCATTTTGATGTGTTGAATGCTGCACTTATGGATAAGAAGAAAGATGTGAGGCTTTGATAAAGACCCTATTGTTATGTCCATAAGACTAGGTAGGAGTATTTCCGAAACGGCACGGCTTGTGGGGTTTTCTCGTTTAGTAATCGTGAGTAACTATCGGCAGTTGTCGTGAAAATCACCAACCGCCGACAAGGCATTGTGCAGACTTACAATGCAAAATGTGAATGGAGGCTTTCCCGCCAAGTACGAGTTAACGGGAGGGTTAATGCGGCACAAATTGCAGATTGCTTCAATCTAGGTGAAAGAAGGAATGCGTCACAACACATAGTACATCGATCGACCCTTTTTGTGTATGTGGCTGCGTAGCCGCATGCCAGTCAGAGTACCCATACTAATCAATTTCCATCGCCAAAAGCGTCTTCAATGGGCGCATGAGCGTCGGAATTGGACTTTGTATCAATGGGAAAAGGTCGCCCGGTCCGATGAGTCTCGCTTCCTCCTGAATAAGGAGGATAACAGGGTGCGTGTGCGTCGTTATCCAAGGGAACCAATGGCACTGTGAGAAATGGTTTGGGCAATGTTCTGCGGGGAAATACTGGGTTCTATCATTCATGTTGGAAAGTACCATCTACCTCAACATGATTGAAGATCTGGTACATCCTTTCATGGCAACCGTCTTCTACGATGGTAGTTGCATCTTTCAGCAGGAAAGTACGCCCAGCCATGCAACATTATATCGGAATGATTTCAGTAATATGAAGAAGATTCCACTGTGTTGCCCTAGCCACAAAGCTCCTCTGATCTCACTCCAATTGAGCACTTATGAGATGTGTTGGACCAACAAAAATGATGATAACTTATAATACGTATGTATTCCATTATGAGATTGCAAATATTGCACAAAAATGAGGAGTAAGATGATTCAGTGTTACATTTTATCATAGTTGACATGGAAGAAGGTTCTCATAAATATTGTAGATTTATTACTAGTCACACATTGTAAATTCAACTCCTAATATTGCTTCGAGTAACATTTATGTGTTTACTTCCACATTAAATATAATAAGACAATCCGCATTTACTGAGGTATCTTCCTCGCTAGGTACAACAATTACAGAGTTGATTACTGCTCACAAACCGGAAAGGAAATCCTGTATTTAATCACAGCCCTAAGAGCTTTCGCCATATTTTCGTCTTTATTTTCCTGATGATTCGGGGTGTTATATTCCGGATTATACAGAGAAGTATCTGGTTAACACACGCCGAAAAATGTCAACGACCAAATCCTTTTCGAAATTACAAAAGAAATTGAACAACCATACAAGATTGAAACAGAGAGAAAAGAATTAGTGATATATTGCTATTCATCCTTACTGTTTAACCCATTCGTGATATTTTAAAATTGATCCCGAACTTTCATTGGTGATATTTTGATATTAATCCCTTGTTGTTTAACCTGTTGGTGATATCTTGCTATTCATCCTTTGCTGTTTAACTTATTGTGATATCTTGCCATTGATCGATGGCTGTTTTTCTAATTGGTGATATCTTGATATTCATCCTTTGCCATTTTTCTCATAGGTAATATTTTGCTATTCATCCCTTGCTGTTTAACTCATTCGTGATATTTTGCCATTGATCCTTTTTTTAATTTTATTGTTACTTTGTATTTTTTTCTTGTGAATTTGCCTAGATACCTCAGTGTGTGTGTATACGAGCGTATGCATGAAAATGAATGTTTGTGTGCGAGTGTATGTGTTTTTGCGAGTGTATGTGTGTGTGTGTGTGTGTGTGCGAGTGTATTTTGTGTCTTTTATGTATATGTGTGCAAACATCTCAATATTACCAATTATATATACACATTTAAATTAATATATTTTCATGCAAAATTCATATCTGAAAAACATCACCTTCCATTTTGGTTGCTATGACAACTAGCACGAATAGCTGCAATATCTAATCTCGATCTTCGCCTCTGGACTGCCCAGAATTTTTCATATTCATAAAACGCCGATTACTTTAATTATATATTTTTCTTTCGCGTTGAAGAACACACACACTCACTTTCTTCCCCACTTTTATTTCTCTGTAAAGCTAATGTGTGTGTATATACATTTAAATATGCAAGAGTCTAGTACATTGGTATATACAGATGTACGCACTCGAATACGTTGAAGATTGAATGAAAACATAATGACTAGGATACCAGCACGTATTCAATTATTTCTGTACTCTGTCCTATCGCCTGTCATCCTAAAGAGTACTTGTCATTAGCATACTGCGATGGGATATGAAAAGTGAGGAAAGTAATGGATAATTGGGTGAACAACTCTTTTCATAATTACTAGTTGAGTCAATAGTGCCAAATGACTATCATGTCTTTTGTCAATCATGATATGGAGAGTCCATGTTTGTGACTGCGTTTTGTTTTTCTTTTTTAGTATGTGTGGGTATGTGTCGGCATATATGCACACACTACGCGCACGGAAACTCACACAAATATATCTGATTAAAATAATCACCAAAAACATATTTGTAGATATTTGAATTTCTTTTCTTAAAAAAGGTTTATTTTCATTAATTTATGTCAGTTATTTAAAAAGAATTATAGATGGATTGAAATATTTTGAAAAAAAGACCCAGTTGCTCTCCTGTCGTGCGACACATGAGGTATTCAAGGCGCTCCACCGTGTACGATTTGGTGGTGTCGTTCCAGCTTCTGTTGACCAGTCAGAGGTCCCTCTCCACTGCCTGCCGCCAGATCGTTTTGGGCCGCTCTTTCTTTCTCTGGCCTATGGGCTTCCATTTGAAGACTCGATTCGTAGTTCATGCTATGGTGAGCTTTAAGCCATGTCGCAACCCGCGGAGGCGCCGTCTGCAAATGGTGGTTGATACGGGAGGCTGTCGTGATCTTTCCCTGACCTTTTTATTCGATTTGATTTGATGCCCATGATTATACGTTGGCATCTAGTGTCTTCCCTGGGTTGTCTTAAGTTGTCAGGTTTCGAAGCCATAGAGTATCGTGGATATCACGTTCGAATTATAGAATCTTAATTTTGTTCTCAGGGAAAATTTGCTGCTGTTCCATAATTTGCTCAGTGGGTTGAAGCTGCTGTTGACTTTCCAATCCGGCATTTCAGTTCGTGGTCAAGGTCATTAGTTTTGCTGATGGAACTGCCAAGTTATGTGAAGTTCTCTACCTCCTCAACTTTCTTCTGGTTAATGAAGACATCTGTTAGCTGGTGTCCCTTACTCAACATGTTCTGATAATAAGCTTCCTGATTGTTACTTGCCATAACAGCTATATAGTCGGCTAAGTTTAAATCAGGACGTTTCTTTCCCCCAGTCCACTAGATTCCATTTCCTTGAGTTACGTGCTTCATCACCCAGTCAATAGCAAATAGGATAGGATAGAGAATACACCCATGACAGACGCCAGTGAGGGAGTATGGAGCCCGGTGACGAAGAGCCGGTTTCTGTTGCATGCGTCAGCTTAGTGATCCTTGCAAGTTTCAAGTCTGGTCGAGACCAGGACTTTATTCCTACAAGTTTTTATGACCACCCCTTGGCAGGATGCAAGTCCACCGAAGGAATGCCGCCACCCTAATCACACAGCTTAGAGTCTACTCAATTAGCTGCTTAGTGTACGGGGAAATTTATCCTAATGAAGAGTTTTCCATACTCTTCGCTCATACCAGGAATCGAACCTAGGACTTTCTGCGTATGTAGCCATCCTCTATCCGGAACCGACATTTGGAATGTTTATAGATCTGCATTATGGCTGATACAACTTTCTCTGGAATGCCGTAGACTTCAGGAACTTCCAAAGTAATTGTTTGTGTATGATATCGAATGCTTTGGTTAGGTCTATGAAACTAATAGGGAGTAGAATTTAGTGTTATTCACACTTATCAATGGTTTGTCCCAGGGCGAGGATCTGCTCTGAGCAGGGTCGTCTAAAACAGAAGCCTTCTTGCTCCTTCCACAGTTCATTGTCTACGGCGTGGCGTAGTCGGTTGAAGATGGCCTGGCAGAAAACCTTTCCTGAGATCGACAGTAGAGTAATTCTTCTCCAATTGTGGCATTCTGAAACGTTTCCTTTATAAGGGATGCAGACCACATCGCGATTCTTCCAATCCTCTGGGACAACGCCGGAATTCCATACCTGGTTGCGGAGTCTGCACATCCAAGATACGATACAGTCCCCATCCACCTTAGGGCATCTCCGCTGTTATGCCGTCAAACCCAGGAGATTGGTATTCCTAGTGACATCCTCAGTGAAGTCCTCGGTGTTGATAGGGAGTAATTGGGGTTGGTTTTCTGTCCCACTAATATTGTTATTATTTAAATATCGCAATGGTCATTTAAACTATTCTCATAACATTTTATGTTATTTGTCGCCCTCATTCACATTTTATCCACACACAGACACACACGCGGGCGCGCACACATATCTTGATAGATTCATACAACAACTGGTTCAGAAGTATTTATAAATGCTGTCATTTAAGCATATATATATATTCCAACCTTTCGCACACACCGCACACACATACACATAGACACACACTCACGCACAGATGCAGACGGACACATGTATATACTTATGCATATGTTTATATAATACTAGTATGGAGCATTAAATGTTTGGTCTACTTTAATCGTTGCGCATCTTGCGATATCACCCTACACCATAAGGAAATGTCAGATTTAAAAAGATAACAATTATAGTATTTAATGTTTGTATATTTACGCATAAGTGATTTAGATAGATAGGAATATCGATTACATCACCCATCCCCAAACACACACTTATAGACTGCACACCGATGTTATACTCGAGTCTGATGAAACTAATCTGGTTCATTATCAGCTTCGGAGATCAATTTAGATATCCGCTGATACCCAAAGAGAATGCAAAAGGACATTTACACCCACCAGTATCGTAGTGATCACTTGTGGCCTCCTTTTTTCAGGTTAGCACATACATACCGAAATTTAACACACACCTTTCTCTAATAGTGCTATATCATTTAAATCGATTTTTATTAATGGCAATGTAAAGCAATTGCGAACGTCGCTATCACCCGGGAGAAAGCTAAGATAGGCCAATTGAGATAGAGTGTATTTTAACATAACAGAAAGCTGTGGAAAGTATCACTTTAGTAGTTGGAGGCTCTTTGAATTTCAATATTAGCGCAGTAATAGAAAAGTATCAAAAACTAACGTATGAAACCCAACATTTTTTAAATAATAATGACAGTCATATACATAATAATCAAAGCACTGGATCCCTTACTAAATCCCTCAGGAGAATACCTAAAATAACCATTAGGACGGAGATATATACACTACTAAAGAAGTGCGTTTAACCCGTACCAACTCAAATAGCTTATGTACAAAACAAATCGTTATAATGGCAACTGTAGTGTTAGAGAACCTGATGGTCTATAAATACTGAAATATTTGAATAGATATAAAATAAAAACCTGCATATTATGATTTAATTTCTTTTTCATTGTTTTGGACAGGTGACAGATGTCAAGATAGGGCGAAAGAGAACAATTAGAGAAGAAAAGAGTGAGGTGAACTGAATAGGGAAAGTACAGAATGAAAAAAGTGACATGGGAAAACAGAGAGGGGGAGACATGAAAGTTTAACGAGATAGAAAGAGAGAGGAAGAGAATCTGACGCATGGGAACAAAAATGAACCCACAAAAGTTAAACAGACGCCTCTAAAAATTAGGAACATTGAAAAACCATTGTTCACAGAGAAACGATGAAATCCGGAATGGCTGTTCCCGTTTGGAGGGAAAAGGGAACACACCGTTATGACACAAAATACTAGATAAATAGAGAACAAGATTATGTGACGATTGAAAGAATCAGCCCATATGCTACGCTCAAAGATTCAATAATTAAGCCAATGATAGAAATGAATACCTTATGGTGACTTCTAATTAGAAAAATGCGACAGTTTAAGACTACTTGAGTCCCTTACAATACATAGCCTAGTGGATAAAAAATAAATTTCGTCTTGTTCCTGGGAGTCGCAAGTTCAATCCTTGGGGAGGTTAAAGCAGAGCGATATCACAAGGACAAATTGGAAGTCACGAGTTTAGAAATCACTAAAAAAGATGCCAGGCGTAACAAAAAGCTAAGGATAGGGATGAGGAAAATATATCTCCTAGAATAAATAGAAAAAATAATAAAGGGTTCAGTTTGAAATCCTCAGAAATACGACATACAGATGAGGAAGTAACAGCGGTCGAAACATTGTAATGAAACAACAAAGATAAAGAAAGACCCATTTAATCATGAAAAATCGTCTCAAAAACTCTGACAAATATAATTCAAAAAGCAATTTATTGGATTCCCGCCAAAATCAGCCTGGCGTTAGGCACTCACGTGTCTCACATTTCAGATCAGTGTTTGGCTCGGGGTGGGGGGGGGGGGTATGTTAATACTTTCGACCTGTCAGCCTAACGACTTAACACTTCACTAATTCTTGCACACCCTCATGCTTTAAGCTGGATTCCTTTCTAAACTACTACACACGGCAGCTGCAACCCCCCGTTGCAGTTAACGCATTATAACCAAGGATTGGACATCATTAGACCTGAGTCGGGCGATCAGGTAGCAGCGGGTTTGTAGCTCATCAGCTGTGGGTTCGGCAGGGTGGATGGTTGGAAGAGAATTATTGGGTTGAAAATCTAAGTGAAATCACTAGGCGGTTTCATTGCAATGATATATGCGTACCTTATTACATGGTGAAAGTAACGCGAAATAAAACATATAGACAGATATGAGTGTTAGAGAGAGAGGGGGAGAGAGAGCGAGACGTATCGTGCGAATTGGAAGAGAAAAAAGATATGAGTGGCCGAGCATGATAAGTGCCAAACGAACCATTTTTAAAAAGTTGCTATTTTCGTTATTTTTAGAGCTACAATGCTCAATTTTCTTTAAAGCTTGAACACTATGCATTATTATTCAGTGTTCAAACTCCAACTTGAAGAAAAATGAGCAATGTAGCTCTAAAGATATCGGAAATATCAACTTTAAAAAATGGTTCGCGCTGCCACTCATATGTATTTGTGTGCTTTATGAACGTGCGAAACAAACATATGGTAAAGTATAGAAGCAAAAGTATCTGTGGGGAGTATGCAAGAGAGGCACACCAGACAGTCTTTTAAAAAAACAATTTAAAAAAATTAAAACGAAGGTAAATAGTTGTCAAAAATAATGATTTACATCTAAAAAAAAAAAAAAGAAATAATGATTAAATAATTGTTTTACCAGACAGACTGATTGAACATGTATGGGTGGGTGGCAAAGGATAGCAAAGGATAGTGGAAATTGAAGTGAGCGTGAGGAAAAATGGGAGATGTTGGTGAGAAAAATAACAATTCGGTCGCCATGGCAACACGACACAGACTTAACAAT
The DNA here is from genome assembly GCA_006491835.1 of Architeuthis dux. NCBI lineage: Eukaryota > Metazoa > Mollusca > Cephalopoda > Oegopsida > Architeuthidae > Architeuthis > Architeuthis dux. The sequence goes on along the minus strand of VCCN01000420.1, from coordinate 19,383,503 downwards.
TTTATTGATATTTCCCCTCTTTTTTTGATTATGAGAAGCATTTCTTCAGTAATAAGAGTCATTATTGATTTTTGTCTCCAGCTATTCTTTTTCTCTATCATTCTTTTGACTAAATTGCGTGGATTTGAAATTTCATCTCAATAATAACAATTGTAATAAGTATTTTTTGTTATTCTCTTCCTTAGTTTTAGTGTTTCTTTTTGTTTGTATTATTCTTTCTTTCGTCACCCACTGAATTGCTGTGATTTTAATTTCATGAAAATAATTGTAAAACAGGTCCGGTTAGTAACTCAGTAGAAACCGTCACGTGACCAACGTCTTTTGGCAACATGCCGTGTTGGAGGTGATCAATTAAAAGATTGGGAAAAGGGGTGATCAATGAATAAGTTACTTCCCCAGCCTTTTGTTGAATGGTGATCATTAAAAAAAAAGTCCGAATTTTCAAAAAAAAACAAATGTGAACACTGTAAGACACAAATTAAGGGACCAATTTAGCATAAACTTACATTGTAAATTGAATCCTCCACTAAAAGCTATTTGGGGGGAATTTTCAAAAAACAAAAAAAAAGTTTTTCTATACATAATAAGGAATAAATATTTAAATTTTCAGCCCTCTAGCTCCATTGGTGCGGCCTATACACGTGATGCATATATAGCCAGCCGGACCAACTTAAAAACAGAAGAAACCTATGTTGATGTTGACTATGTTGATATTGACAGTTTTGGTTGACGGTTTCTAATTATATTAATTTTCTTTCTTTATGTTCCACCATCATCATCCCCAAACACCTTCCAATAAGCGAGACGTATTCTTAAATTAAATTTTGATAATAGCAACTAAGGTAACAGTTCCTTCTTTCGTTTAAATCTATCTAAAATTAGTTTTAATGATAGTCATTATAACACACCCTTTCCATCCTTTTCTCCCTTTCCTGCTATTAATGTAGAATTCAGTTGATTTTTGCAATAACGAATCCTGAAAACTTGTTGCAATATATTTTATGTTGCGTAATAATAATTGAAAAAGGGAACCTGGATACATTGACTTTAATTGATATATTTAGTGTTTTTATATTCATTTCCGATAGCACAGCCTCTTCAAAAGCAGATTCTAAAAAGTATACGTTTATAAACATAAACATGTATATGAAGAAAACTTTAATGTTTTTAATATATTTACATTTGAGCAGTTCAATGAGTGTTTAGATGACAATTGGCTACTTTTTAGATGATTGTTTACACGTTTCTCTTGATTACAATGACGAATAATAATAATAATAATAATAATAATAATAATAACAACAACATCTAGCGAATGCAATAAAGTGGCCTAGAAGGGATACAAGAATAGGCACGATAGGGTAGCGACAGTCATACACTGGGAACTATGCCAAAAACTAGGGTTCGGCCATGTTGACAAATGGTTCCAGCACAGATCAGAGATTTTCCTGTAAAGTAGAAGCCATAAAGTACTCTGGGACTTCGCCATCCAAACCGACCAGCCCATCCAAGCAAGACGATCGGATCTGATAGTAGTGGATACGGGATATCTCTATCCCGTATCCACTACTACCTACTCATAGACGTGGCTGTACTTGCTGAACACAGAGTCAATGCAAAAGAATGTAAAAAGCTGGAAAAGTACCAGGACTTGGCTAGAGAGCTGAGAAAGGTGTGGAATATGAATGACAGGGTGGTGCCAATAATAGTAGGCGTACTGGGAACTGTGCGAAAGAAGTCAAGATTAGAGGAATTGGAGATAAGAGGAAGGGTTGCGACTATGCAGAACACAGCACTACTGGGGTCTGCGAGAATACTTAGAAGGGTACTGGAGATCTGAATCAAACGACCTCCCAGTCACCAGTAGTGGCCTAACAGCTAGAATAAATATGGCATAAGTGTTAGAAAATCAGGGGGGTAGTACAAACCGTAGCGCTGCTGTGGTCTGCGAAGACGTTGAAAGGGGTGGGCGGAGACCTGAGGAGACTTACTGTAACTCAGACTCAGACAGCGATGACTACCAGACATTTGGTGAGAAATTGCAACGCTGAAGAGGAGGACTGGTGACTTGAGGAGACTTGCTGTCACTGTCTTCAGCAATGACTACCAGACACCTGGTGTGAACATGCTAGCGCATGAATGATAATAATACATTACACTCCTGCGAAATATCCTCATGAGAACGATTCAAGCGTGTGTAAAGGGAACTTTTCAGTTTCAGCATCCTATGGGTTATTATATTTGCTTCTAAACAGTACGAAATATAATGCATTTACACATGTTCACATACTTTGCTAAGTAGACAAAGTAATATAAACAAATGTCATTTTCATATAATTCATAACAATCCACAAAGATTGTGATCAATTAAGAAGATATTGAAGCAAAGAGTAAAAGGGGTGGATTTCTTTTGATAATCTAGTTATATATATTGTCATATCCACAGACAGCGCTGTTTCAATGGCAGAACTAAGTTTAATAAGGACTGATTGTTAGCGTCTCTTAAACAACTTTCGGTACCCACTATTTTATTCTTTACCTTTATTTGACATCTGATCGCCTAGATTATCGAAATAAGAATGTTTTCAAATATCTTTGATATTATGTAAGCAGTTCTTGCTCGAAAACTGACGCCTCTTGGATTATCTATGCAGGTGATTTGTCCTATCCCCATGAGATTAAAAATGTGGCTCATGACCTTTTAACGTAGGCGGAAGTGATTGCGAGCGTAAACACAAATTTAAAATTGGTTCGTTCAAGTCACCCATATTTTGGGGTGTTCGCAAAATCAACCCAACCAAGTGCAATGGAAGGGTCCCACTTTGGGGAAACAGTCCTCTATTTTATTTAAGCTACTCATGTGCTTAGTTTTGTAATAATGTGATTTCTTTAACACCTGAAAATCGTTAAGAGTTAAAGAAAATGATTGTCAAGAAAAAAACAGCAATGCCCACGTTTACAGTAAAGCGAAAGTTTCGAGTGGAAGAAGCCATTGGTTTACTGGGACAGATGAGCTCTGTTGAACGTGATAAGAAGACGCACGATTCAAATTCTTGCTGGGAAAATAATGAAAATAAATATTCAGATTAAAGCATGACAGGTGAGGAGAATGCAGATACTGACGATGATGGGTCATCTAGAGATGGAAACCATAACGATGTTGTTGATAATATTATTTCTGATAATAGTTAAAAATAATATACTAGCGTGGTTAGAGATTACACTTTCATTGTGTAGTTAAGATATTAATCAGACGTCATAGCATAATTGTTTTGTTTTTCAGAAACCACATTTCAAGTACGACGTTAACAGTCGGTTTGGACAAGTTGATGACTTTTAAAATATTTCTTGTACTCATCACGTTATTGTTTTTTTATTGTTTTTATTAAATGAATTGTGGGAGAAAGCGTGCACGTCAATATGGTGGACACTTGAATCTGGCAGAATAACTTGAGAATGTGATCAACGTAACTTATTAGTTAAAACTATGCTTCTTTTGTGTACAATAAGAATGTGAGATAGTTGAATATGAAGACAGAAAAAGAAATGCCGATTTTCGCAATGCAACTCTTTGGCGTAAAAAGATTGAATTGTTTTTATATATACTTCCTTTTACGGTTTTTATTGATTATTTTCGATATTCGTAATGTATATGTCTAAATTTAACATAACCCTGCAGGATCCAAGAATAATACATACTTTCTGCTGCGGAATGAGAACTATAAAAGACACCAGATGAAATCAGGTTATAATTGAATCCACTGTCTTCCGGAGCATATACACCAATATTATATTATTAATATAAGTATTACATATAGGAATTTCTTATTTCACAATAAATTAGTTTATCTTGGAGCAACAAGAGAATCAATCAACCTTTTGCATCATAAAAAATAATGAAATTGTGACAATATTTCAGTTATGTGTACACTAGATATGTACACTCTGTACACAAATTATTGACTTCAATTTGAATGTTTACTGTGAGTAGTTTCTTAACTTCCTTACTTTCAAACAGCGCTGTAATCATTTTGTACAATTAAGACGGCGTGAAAGATTTTCTTTGTTTACTATATCATATTTACTGGTTATGGCTAAGAGTCATGAATTATGTTTGCCTCTGTAGTTTTTTCTTATTACTGTTATCATTTTCATTGTTGTTATTATTTTTTCTCTTTACATAATTACAGATTCTTACAATTATGATGATTGATGTGTGTACGAGCGCCCAGGGGTTAACTGCATGAAATTTGTCACTAATTAACTAATTAAATGCAACAGGACAGAGCTTTGTCAGCAATGTACTTGTTTAGTTTTGGCAAGAAATCTTTTGATATATGTAAAGTAATATGGATATATTGTGGCACTGATCTATATATACAAGGGTAGGTCAAAAGGTATTGCTACGAAATCATAGAAACCTTTATTAAACAAAAATATCAATATGTGATGCTATTGTTTCTCGACAAATCCCCCATCTAGGCATATACACTTCTGAAGGCGGTGTTTCCACCTCTCTAACACTCCCCTGAAGAATGCAGCGCTCTTCGATTTACACCATGTCAACATGTCAGCACGATCGGGTGACTCAAATCGTGTTCCTTTTACATTTTATGTGAGTTTTGGTAACAAAAAGAAGTCTGAAGGGGGAAAGGCTGGATGGGGTAGGGTTTCTCAAAGAAATTCTCGTAGGACAGCCCTTATTACCCTCGAAGAATGAACAGGTGCATTGACGTGATGGAAAAATATTCCCTGGTGCAACTTACCTGCCTGTTTTCTCACCAATGCTGTTTTCAATTTTCTTAAGACTTGTTCATAATAAGCCACCGTGATCGTCCTCTGTCCTTCGAGAAAATCTATCAGGGTTAACCCTTTGGAATAAAAAAACCCAACAGTAATCACCTTCTGAGCTGACCTCTCTGCCTTGAATTTGACTGTCCCAGCAGATCTCCTCGGAAGCCACTGTTCTGATTGGACTTTGCTCTCTAGGTCGTTTTGTTAGATCCAAGACCCTTCCCCAGTTATGATTCGTTCCATAGCATCGTCTTCATCTGCTTCGATCTTGCTTAAAAGACTGATGGAAAGATCAGTTCTTTGAGCTAGGTGATTTTCGCGCAACGCTTTTGGCACCCATCGAGCCGAAAGCTTGCTTAGGCCAAGATGTTCGCTTAAAATTGGAAATGCTGAACGATGTGATATCCCAACTTCAGTAGCTTTCACCAGTTTTTGGACTTCAGCCACAGTTTCTTCATTCGTTGAGGTTGATAGTCTCTCCTTGGCCCATCTTTGAGGTCTTCCCAACCTTCCTTAAAACGCTTTATCCATCTAAAAAGTGTTGTTCTATGTGGGGACAGCATCTCCATAAACCTGTTTCAAAGTTTCAATGATTTGGAAAGATTTCCACTTGTGTTTCGTTAAAGATTTGATGTTAGCTCTGACCTGAAAATCTTTTTTTTTTTCATGGCACAAAAAATATCCTTTTCTTGAACGCACCCTAACGAGACAAAAATAAGTGTATTAATGGGAAAACATATCTATGGCCATTCAATGATCCTAGAGACATGTTCAAAGCCGTTTTGTTTGGAATAAAGTCGTCCATGTATAAACTGGAAC
>VCCN01000420.1:19318965-19330534 GCA_006491835.1 Architeuthis dux | reverse complement strand
GGTGAGGGTGAGGGTGAGTGAGAGAGAGAGATTCCAAAAGATGCTAATGGCTGATATGTAGTCTGCTCCACTTAGCCCTCCCAAACAATGAACTTAAAAAGGTTGAAAATTTAATCTGCTTAATTTTAAGTAAGGACCACGTTAATTATATAAGTATAGAATCACACTTTCTCTCTTGCTTAAATTACTCCCCAAAATACAAAATGTCAAGAAAACTGATATGAAAACAGTTTACATCAAAAGCTTATATTACAATTCTTCATTATTCGTTGCTTTTTTATCACTCGCTTTTCATTCTTTTGCTTCAGCTTCTTCCATGACAATAATTACTATCAGAGCTACTTCTACAGCTAAAACCACTTAGTGCTTAGAGTAAATCATGACGTGTTATCCATACTTACTTTCATTGCCCGACGCAAATGCACAAGATCTATAAAACTAGGAATCTTTACAATACGAATATCAATGAAGTGATGAAAACCCCGCCCTATATGACGTATTTACAGTAAAAAGGTCAAGCGATGTCCTTGACGGCGTAAGAATAGAAGAAATATTATAATTCTTAAAATCTCTTAAGAGGGTGACGATGGTGATTACGTCCTTATCGAAGTATAAGAGATTCTCCAATTAAAGATTGGTTTGAAAAGCAAAATTACCTTGTGAGTCACTATTGATTATTTTCCGCGTTTTTAGCAAAAGTTTGACAAGTTTTATGGCTGATGTCACGCCGCGCCAAACAGTTTTGTTATTCTCTCCACTCTTTACTCCTTGATGTTATGTTTTAGCAAAATATGCATGCTGAGTCGTAGCTAGAGTCTTTTAGGCTCATCTTTAGCTTTTATCTGTCACTACTAATCAGTTTTCTCATTGAATATTTCGATCGTTATGGTAGTGAAAGGTTCTGCATCATTTAATGAAAGCGAGAATAAAGCGAACTTCCTATCCAACTAAAAAGCATACCAAATGTGTGCTTTGCAAGACGCCGCCATGTGCCGCTAAAATTATTTTGGCTCATTTATTAATTGATTGACGTGAATAAATTATAACGGCCTTCACCTGTTCCTACTTGTTTTTCTAAGTGGAGCATGTGTTTCCCTCTTTGCTGTTTGCGTTATTTGCTGGATAAGGCATGGCTGTGGGCCCCACGCACCAAATGCTGATGGAGTTACACAGTGCATGTGCAAACATGTGCAACATTCAATTTCTTCTTCACATTCATATTTAGTTATCCACAACATCCAGTCAAAAAGAAAAACGATGATCAATGAATCAAGACGAAGACTAGTGGTCTACTTTGTGCCCTAGAGCGGTGTTCTAATCCAGATAAAAACCATGATGTCGAATGCAGATTTTCAAGGCAGGCAGACTCTTCCCGCTTGGAAGTTTGGTGCAACACAATCTTACTTACTTTCATGTTGGCTTGTGCTGTTCTAAGCAAAACTTCGTAAATATGAAGATGAGGATTAGTGCTGCAATATACCTTCTTTGTCTATATTATAATGATCCGATTTCTGTTTGTTTGTATTTTTGAATGTTTGTTACCGTAACCCAACAAAACGGCACATTGTAGCGAGATCTTTGTTAGCGCTATACCGTTAAAATGTTCTGATTTGTAGAAGAAAATAATTTACAGTCCAATTTGCAACGTTCGTGCTCACCCTGATAATCTATATTATATTGACCTGATTTCTCAAGGTATATTAAACACACAAATGTCATGATGGTTTCGATTCTTCCTTGGATTTCAAATTCTTTCATCCTTTTCGGAACTGTTCCAATCACGATACGAAATTTTCACACCAGTTATATCTTTTGGCTCTTGTTGGATATCAAATGATAGCAAGTCGTCTCAGAACTCCAATACTCTTCTCAATATTCTAATTATTATCATATGGATTTGCATAACACGATTCTCGCTCGGTTTTCCCATTCTAGTCCTTTTGGTAAGCTCTAAATTCTTCAATAATTATGGGTACTATTTTCATCTTTATATTCCGTTATTCTCACCTTTCAGTCGTCGTTGTTGTGGTTGTTAAGAGTTGTACGAAGTGCTATAGTAATCGTAACCCTAGAAGCCATAAGAGTTGTCATCTTAAAAACATGCATTGTTTTCCAGATTCTATGTTAATATGTTTCTTTAGAGCTAAAGAAATTTCACAAAGAATGTGATTGTAAATGGAAAATCTACATTTGCAACTTAACAGGCTTTAAGTATTCAACAAATTCTTTCGATCCAAAATTTAATCTATGGCTATTATGGTAACGTTTAGTGTCATAATCTTTATTGTTGCTGTTATATCTTTGTTTCGTTCTTTCTTTCATCCAAATATTCTCTGCTTGCTAAATATTTATTTATGAAATCAATACAGAAGTACACATTTATGCTATATTCATACACGATACACGTTACAGCACGGTGTGTGTGTGTGTGTGTGTGTGTGCGCGCACGCGAGTGCGAGTGAATATCATCACGTGATTATATTTGAGTGTATAGATGTGAATGAGCTGAAATATGTTAAAAGTGACATATAATTGATTGTGCATTCAAACACCTGTGTTCATGCGCATTAGTAATTTTCACATGCTGAGAGCATATTTATACGCATCCGATACAATGCACTCATATCAAATGTTTTGTGTGCCTGCGTATCTTTCTTTATGTTCAATCCACATACACAAAAGCCACAAATACACGCGGGCCCATGGGCGCGAATATAGCTAGCTAACTAGATTATTAATGCATTTTACGAGTACGTAAATGTTCTGTTATGAAGGTAGAAATATTGTGTTGTGCCTTCCTTTAAAATCAGCATTCGGCGTTCTAGTTTTTAACTGGTTATGGACAGTGACTACAGACAAACAGGTAACTAACTCATCCATCAGGCAGTCTACAGATAGATAGATAGATAGATAGATAGATAGATAGATAGATAGATAGATAGATAGATAGAATTAAATGAGTAATAGAATTACAGCTATAATCAGAAAAATGTTAAGCAATCTATTCTGATACATCAGATATATTGTACGGTTATTTCACAAATATGTACGTCTAGATTGTTGAACAATTCAATCTTGGTAATGTTTTGCCCTGGAGATGAGCCAATCATCAGCCACCCGCTTTTATAACCCCGGGCATTTTCATTTCGGATTTTGAAACAAGCATCTTACTATAATTCCCCAAATGTCTGTCTGTCCGCATATTGCATATGCGGCTCAACTCAACGACGGCTAGTGCTATGGACACCAAATTTTCTTTGGTTACTAATGCTACCCCGGAACATGTTTTTAGTATATTCAAAATAAATATTAATGTTGGGTCTGTGATCTCGCTCACCCCGATAGTAATTATCTGATTTCCATCTATCTATCTAATACTAAAAATGTGACTGTTTCTTTATCTGTATGTGACCTACACAGCCCAAACCAGCATTGTAACCACTAACAATTTTGATCTCGTATTGGGGCCAAAGGCACCATTTAGGCCTTCTGCGGGAAATTAGCTGCTTGTTTGTTCAATTGGATTAATTATTTAATTGATTTAATCCGCACATTGTTTGCGAATTTAGAAAATCTTTTGAAATTTCAGAATAGAATCTTGTCCGAGCAAAGTGTAGGTTTAAATACTCACTAGAATCACAAAAGGCCTTCGTCGATAAATGTTCTCTTTAAATTGACAACATTTAGCAAAACCAATTATTTCGCTGATAAAAAGCCAATTTATTTGAACGAAAAGATTTCATTCCATGAATTTATATTTGATCCACGTGCAGACGGCAAAATAACCTTTTAATAGCTCGTTCAAATATCTCTAATCTCCTTCTAATTAACAATTAGAAACTTCGTGAAAGAAAAAAATCCTTTTCATGACCAGACAACCAAGGTGTTTTCATTTACAAATGTCAAAGAGATGTATGCGTCTTTTTTGGGTCTTTTATTTGTTTGTTTTTTAAGATTTATTTTCTATAGATTTGAGAAGGGTCGTTAACATTCAAATGGTTCTTCGGACGATTGAACTCTTTCTTGTTTGGTTGTGTTGTTAACGCGACGTTTTGGCCGATCCATTCTTCGGCCTTCTTCGGGTGTAGAACCCGGACTCTGCATTATACGGGTTACTCCCTTTAAAATAAAAACTTCTGTTTACCCCATCGCACTCGGATTTTACACCTGAAGAAGGACGAGGAATGGATCGGCCGAAACGTCGTGTTTACAACACAAACAACAAGAAGGAGTTCAATCCTCCGAAGAACCATTTGAATGTTTTTTTATTTGTTTGTTTTTTACCATGAGTAATTGGTCACTGCTTGTATCCTGTGCTGGAATCAAGTAATTTTAGATTTATTTTGAATTTATTTATACTCACTTAAATGTTTGGCAATGCCACCTCTAAGATGTTCCTTTTCAATACTGAACTATCCAAGAAAGTTTATTAATAATGATTAACTCATATGAGAAGATTTTGTTCAAATAGTGTCCAAATTAAATTGGTCGTGAGCATTCCCCTACCACTCGTCCTGTGACGCCACTTCAACCAACCAATGGCTCACGCCCAATTTAATTTGGACACTATTTGAACAAAATCTTCTCATATGAGTTAATCATTATTAATAAATAAATAATATTTGAACAGTGCAAAACAATATGCTGCACAATATCAATGCTTGAATCAAGGTTTGAATGCTGAATTTCACGACCATCCCACATTCCTTTCACCTTTGGCAGATGTTCTGTATATTTCTGTGATGAGCCACCATTATACCGGATTATACTGAGTTAGTATTTTTTACTATGCCAACTTTAGCGCAATGCTATATTCATTGAGCATCTGGTTGGAGCCGAATTAATATGATAATTCAATTCTTTAAAAGAAATGTTTATAGTCCAAAGTTCAAAAGAAAAACTGTGTCTTTTTTTAACTACCTTGTCATTGTTGGTAGGCAGTGATTAATCATTGCTGTAATAGATGCAAGAATAGCCTACAGAGCAAAATGTCTACAGACGAGAAGGATTTCATCTGTTGTAAGACGCCTACGTTTGGAGTAATGATGAATTAGTGAGACTCGTGGAAATACAAGTCGGTTGTGTTTGGAACATGTATGAAATTTAAGCAACAAGCTAAAAAGAATACAAACGTGGCGTTCGGTGAAGGAATTAGAGACTAGAATACTGTCGGCAACTCGTTTAAAACGGTTTGGGTAACCCGTTATTGAGTATGTCCAGTGTAATTGGACGATAAGGTCAGAAGAAGGTCGAGATGGATGGTCTTGGTTTCTACACGAAAGATGAGCACAGTATACCCTCATACTCTGTTCACTACGCCTCCCCCCTCTCTCTCTCTCTCTCTCTCTCTCTCTCTTTCTCTCACACACACACATACACACACTCAACCACACATATTTGGACATTGTTATACATGCAACTATGCATATCAACAACGTATGTGTGTGCAAATAATGTTTACGTATATTTATTACCAGTATAAATAATGTTAAACATTTGGATATTCACGAGCATTTATACATATATTGCAATCGCTTATATTCGATTATGATGTAATTTCTCTTTAGAGATTTCTTTTTGACGTGCGTTATATTATGGTGGGGCAGTCTTCGCCTTTACTTATTGTTTCTATGCTTCGTCTTTGCCTATTGTTTCTAAGGTCAAAGTGATTGTACAAGATAAAGAAAGAGTTCATTCGTCTATTACGCACATTAACATAGTCGCTCTTTTAGTTGCATTTCCCGATTTGATTTGATGTTTTACCTCTTGGTTATTGTTTAGTCTTATAATTCCTGGAATGTATCCGATACAATTGCTTTCGCTTAATTTTGATTAATTGTGCACAAACCAAGTAATTCCGAGAAATAATCGTTCTGTGTGAATATAGTTGTAGGATTGAGAGGAAAACAAAGTGAATGTGTGAACAGCCGATAATTTAATGGTTTGTTTTAACAATTCTTCACCAGAATTATAGTTTTCTAACAGAAAAACCGGTTTGAATCTAAATGCATAATTTAACTCCAACTGTGTTTAACTCTAAATTCAATCAATGTTGTCACCCATCCCTATTGTTAGTGTTCAATATGAAGGATAGTCTGAGTTTTTATTTATTTATACAAATAGGAAATGATTCCTTTGTAACACCTAATTCGTGTTCGATCAGTCTGGAATATAAGAATGTTAATTTACCCAATTGTGGTCTGCTATGTATGTGTATGAGAGTCATAATCTTGTTTCCCGTTTTTAGTGAATCTTGTTATTCTTGAATTAATGTTTGCTTGCCACCAGTAATTATCTTCTGTCTTTAGTCTTTTTTCATTCCTCTGCCATGTATGTCTGCTTGTCTTAAGTTTATTTGACTTACAAGACCATTAAATATATGTTGATGTGTCTTGTTATTTTATCTATTTATTCTACTCATTTTTCATTTCTTTTTTGTTCTTTCTAATTAGGAGTTTACAAGTGAAAGATGGTTTCTCAATGCATATTTATTTATCTTTGCACTTGCTTTAGTAATTCGAGTTATTCCTGCCTTTAATAATGTTGTTGTTGTTGTTATTGTTGCAGCTGCTATTGATGATGATTTCTTAAATGGATTTCCACACAATATTTGGTAGCTCTCACATGGAATCAATACTCCGACACTCTCATTATTATTCATGCCAATTTTAGTAACATTGTGGACTGAATTGTTTCAATTCTTCCTCAGATTTCCACATCATCCAGTCTTCTTTGAAAGAGTCTTTCGTGCCATCCTAAGCGCTCCAATTGCCACCTCCATATTCCACTTCTTCTTTTAGTTGAAGCTCCGTATTAGATTTAAACTTTTCTCACATTTTGACATATTATCACTATTTCTCATTGATAAATTCTCCGTTTTGTTTTGTTTTTTCAATTCGCGCCAAATAGTTTTACAATCTAGTCCTTAATTTCTAAGTAGGAAGACATTGCACAATTGGTGTCATGCACAGTAAAGGTACATTTCTGACGAATATACGAAATGAACGCAGAATAATGAGAGAATCCTGGATTCCCTCATTATTCTGTGCATGGCGCCAGGTTCGTTTGTTATATGATACGATGTCGATTATATGATAACATGATGTCCGTGAGGTGCTAAATAAAAGACAACCTCACAGTACCCCTGACTTTTGCCAAGGCTGTGATAAATAGAAATGGATAACTAGTTAAGTAGACAGTAGAAATCTTCGCAAATCTTTAGTGTGTAAAAAATGAACCGCAGTATAAGCTCTGTCGATTTTATCTCTTTCTTTCAATCCATTCTTAGCTTTTAATTTCGCATTCCAATCTTCACTTCTATCTCTTCTTTCCCACCCTTTCTTTGTTTTATCCCCTCATTCAAATCCTTTCTTCTTTTCTATCTCTTTCCTATCCTTTGTTTTTATTTCTGCAATGCTGTCTTCGTTTTTATCCTAATTTCTTCCTTTTCTTCATGTTTCGTCTTCCCTCCATCTGTTTGTATTTCCTTAACACTGCATACAACGTCTTAGTCTTTTCCTCACTATGAACTATTACTCTCTCTCTCTCTCTCTCTCTCTCTCTCTCTCTCTCTCTCTCTCTCTCTCTCTCTATCTCTCTGCTTTACCACCACCCCTTTTCTTCATCCCACTCCCTATTCTTTTTTTGTTTACCTAATCGTTCTTTACTGTCGGAATATTAGTTCTTGAGAACCTGTCTAATTGTTGCTCTGGGCAAGTTGAGTGATCCGGGTGCCTGCTTTTAAATGAGATCATCTTCCCCGCTCCCTTTGCATTTCCGGCGACAGCGAATCATCCAATGGTAGGGACCTATACTTAACCGTAATTTAAGAGACAGCGACTTCATTTATGTACTCTCTCTTTTTCTCTATATCACACTCACTCATACATGCACACTCGTAAAGTTGACAGCTTCTTTCTGCCTCGATGATGTGACAATACGCTTATGGCAGATCAAGTATGCTAAACGATGCTCTGTTTCGTGAAGATTATTGTCCATGTAATTAGAAACATCTAGTCGCTTGACGTGGATTTTGTGAAGGCCAATGCTTGAACCCACCATAGATCTAAGAGTTAAATTGAACCGTCAACTATTTATTATTTTATGTATTTATTTGGTATTTACATATCAAACGTAAACACACAGGTTCTCAGATTCAGGCCAATATTTTTAATGCTAATTTTCAAGCCAAACAGACTGACATTAAACAATCTTCTAAATCCTCTGCGGTCATTATTTTGTTTAATTGTAAAATCTCTCATTCCTTCATTGTACAAATTTCTGAATACCAAAAATGGTGGATATGTTTAGATAAATCGTTAAATGCTCAAATTGTGTCTCCCGCAAAAAAAAAATTCTCCATAGAAGCTAGTTGCACATCAACTTATTTGTTATGCAAGCTATTTATAGTGAGTTCATTCCTCTTTGGGTGAATCATAAATTGAGCCTAGTTTAAAAGGTGGATAATTCCAACAAATATCTTAAGGAAATAAATATTTATTAGTTGGATAACCGGGTGATCTTATAACTGATAAATGGGGGTCTGAAGTTTCTAATAAAAAATAAAGTTTTGTTATTGCAGACTGGGTATCCTGCTAGAATACATTTCAAGAAAATACTTTCAGAGAAAGAAATTCACATCAATGAAACAATGACTTCATAGAATGTATTTCTTCATTGTTCTCTTTTTACGAACAGATCAAAATATCTCATATACATACTGATTACGGATAGAAGCGAGGCTTCCGAAAGTTTTTTACATTTTACTCTGTCTACGATTCAACTTGGATATATTGCTCTAGTCAGTTTAAGTTCATAAAGAAGTTCATAAAGAAGAAATGCCAATTCTTCCAGCAAATCCATAATACAAGGTAATTTTTCATTCCGTGATTCTAAAATTTGATCTTTTAGTTTGCTTTCGCGTCTTTATTTTTAAATCTTTAGAGTTATTTCAAGTTTAACATTGATTATTGTTCACTAAGAAGATCATTATATGAAAGTAAAACGTACCTATGAATAGTAAACATAACAGATACATTATTTGTAGAACCATAGATATGAATGATCAAACATTCTTTGTTCAGCGACATCAACCAGCTTCAGAAATAATTAAAAAATAAAAGATATATTTAATCATGCATTCAAAATACTACATAATTATTCAATGTATTTTGTTATGTTTATACGTTTGTTAATATTAGATGTATTCCTTATATGTGTTATATACATATAATAGCCCTATTCGATCCTGACGACGATCGGTTCCTTCCTGTTGGCTATCAAAGAAGCACGTGCCAATCATGAGAGTCAGATCTGTCATCTGGGCCCCAAGTTTATCTTATATATCATTTCTGAAGACCATGGGTGGTGTAGTGAGGTAACACCAGACCCAGGATTATGTTATCTTAACAGAGGAATATAATGGTTTCCTCAGTAGTTTGAGATAACCTAATTCCTATTGGTTCATTATGGAAAAGATCGGGTGTGCGCAGCAAAAAAGTCTCTTACACTTTTAAATTAAGTACGACACTCTATGACTGAAAACAAGACAAATATTTCGGTGTCATTATTAATAAATAATTTAATTTAATTAAATAATAAGAAATAAGCCTTCTGCTTAAGCAGAGAGGCGACGAAATATTCGGTTAACCATCATCTCCCTTGACCAGACAATTTTGAGCTCACAAAGTTGGAATTATTTTTAAATATTCTCTCTTCCTCCGCACCTCAATAAAATAGCTAGCTATTTTTTCGTCTCAATTTCTCTACCTTCTCACCCAAAAACCTACTTTTCTTTACTATCTTCATCATCATTATAATAATTATTATTAGTATTATTTATACTCATTGAGTTTTTTACTGGAGATCAAGTAACAGCAAGTCTTCTCAATATTCCTGGATCCTCTTCTATATTCTTGCTGAATTTAGTAATACTTCCGTCTGGATGATTTCGATTCTTCCTCGGATTTCTAATTCTTCTAATCTTTTGCAATTCTCTTCGGTACTGTTCCAAGCACGCCGATGGTGATCAATTGAACTGTTACCCTCACATTCCACTTTTTATCAGCTCTCTGGCAAGGTCAAGATATTCCTTTTTTTCACTCTTTTTCTGTTTAACACTGTGGTCTGTTGAAACGACAATATCTACGATCAGACAGATCTTATCTTTGTTTACAATAGCTAGATCTGGTCTACTATTATGATTATTTTTGTACTCATTGAGTTTTTATACCACGCGTATCTGGCGGCCTTTACTGGAGATTAACTGACATTGTCTCCTCAATACCCTAGCACTCTCCACAGGACTCTTCTGATTTTAGTAATGCTGTCGACTGGATGGTTTTGATTTTTCCCCAGATTTCCTGTTCTTCTAATTTTTGCAAAGTTCTTCTAGACTATTCCAAGCGCGCCGATAATGATGAGTACAACCGTTACCTTCATATTCCATGATTTTTTCATTTCTATTATTATTATAAAAACTCAAGTTATGAGAAAAAGAATTGCTTCTGCTTGCCGATTGATTGAAATTCATTGCAAATCATTACCAGACGTTTGTAAATAATAGTGTGTTTTTATTGGATTTTTTTCTTTTTCTTTTTACAATTACAAAAATTGTTTTCCATTCGGCAATATTTGCAATAATAACAAATCAATAACGTTGGATTCCTGGAAATTACTTTCCTTTTTCTTAAAAACAGAACCCTAACCCTTAAGGGAAAAAAAACAAGAAAAATCAATTTAAATAATAAAAAAACGAATTAAAAAAGGGAAATAACACGGTTGACATTGACCAATGAAATCCGCGGAATTATATTGTACAGGAGTAATGCAAACTTTGCTCGTGGAAATTTGGACGTACAATCAAAACAATGTGTTGCAGTGAAATATAATTGCTTTTTCCTTTTGTGCTCTGTCGATAAAATGCATACAGAAAATTAGGCAAACATATGATTGAATGAATCTTCAAGGTCTTCACGACGGCTTTGAGTGTACTTGTGATCGCGTGTATAATTGGACGTGTGTACATGAGCATATGTGCTACGCTGGATCTCAAATGGGAATATGTATCGTCTTACAAGTGCCAAAGGCATGTATCCGTGTTGATTTGTGCGAGCAAGTCTGTATGTGAATGTGTAAATTTGTGCGTGTAAAGCGTGTGAATGTGTACAGATGTGTACGTGCGTGTATAATTGAATGGTTACTTAGGCTAAACGTTTTGTATAAGGTCATATGTGATTATTTAATTGGCCCAGCCGAGATTTGGCACCAGAATCTGCCTGCTCATTATTTTTCGGAAGATTGCAAGATGGAACATTTCTAGGGGTTTCTACTACAGAATTTGCTGTTAAATAATAAGTCTTTACATGGACTTGAAAATCGATTGCTGACAGCTAGAACAAAATTGTCACTAAAGTCTTCAGCTAGACACGCCAAGGGATTGCCTAATGTTCAAATATGAATAACTTATCACATCACAATACTGTAATATGTAGCAGTATATATAAGGAAAATAGAGCCGTTATTAAAAGTCGAGTGTGAGTAGATTTTGCACACTCACACACATACACAC
>VCCN01000420.1:19226772-19244325 GCA_006491835.1 Architeuthis dux | reverse complement strand
TATATTTACTTATATAACAAAAGCATAATGTGATAATTTGTTTTTCCTGTTTTGCACTTTTTTCTAAAGATGGTAAGTAAAAGTAAAAGGTAAGACTTGTGACACCTGAGTCACGAAATTAATTTCTATCCGTGTCATATTCACCACCCGCTTCAGCCGCCCGTCACTGGCACAAACGTTCGCAGCGACTGATACCAATTAAATGCATTCGCCTCAAGTGCTTATTTTTTCTGTGAATGTCCTCGCCCTTGCTCATTCGCAAACACACTACCCCTAAGAAACGAAATTTATTAGTCTATACAAAATGCACTTTAGCGACATCAGCTGATTGTGGCACGCTGCTGTACATAAGACGTTAAGAAAACCAACAAAGGGTTATTTATTAATTATTATGAGTAGTAGTATTTGTACTCATTATTATTACTATTTATATACTCTTTGAGTAGTTGTATCTGATGGCTCTCACTTGGGATCTAGTGACAGCAAGTCTCTCGTATACTCTCCTCGGTATTCTAACTGGTTTTAATAATGTTGTATGTCGTTCATTCAGGTTTCAACTTAGGATTTCCAATACTTCTAATCTTTTTTAAGGCACTTCACGGCACTTTTCAAGTGCCCCAAGGATGATGGGTACATGGTCAGTTTCATATTGCACAATATATTCAATTCTCTAGCAAGGTCCAAATATTTTCCAGCTTTTCATTTCCAATTCTAATTCCCTTGGTAGCGGAATCGACACAATCCTAATTGCTGACGAGCGTTTTCCTTTCGTTTTCCTTTACTCATACTGTCTATCAACATGTAGTCTAATGTCGCTGTTCAAAACGGGATAACTCAGAAATTTCCTATTGGGACAACTCAAATTGGCCAAGCCTCCAAAAATAAAGTCTCGTTCGTCACAAATTTCCAACACGTTCCCAAAGAACGTGCTGACCACAACACCGGAACACAATCCACAAAGAACAAGCGTAACAACAACACCGCAATTATCGCAGACCGATCGTTCTACTACTCTAGCCAGCAGAGAAGCCTTCCGATTTCTTTCTCCTCAACGGCCTTTTTATCAGAACGAGAATCAGTCATGTAACCAGATGTTACGCCAGCCGATCATAAAATATGGGCATCACCGAGACAAGTATCACATCCGAATGTAAAAATTAGTTCGCAATTGGCGCAAGCGAAAAGCTTATACAAATGTGTCGACTTCTTCGCTACAGTTACGAATTTTCTCTTTTACACAACATTATTTCTATATGCACTCTCATCAATTTCCTCGTTCTTTGTTTTTTTATTTCTTCTCTTGTCCACTTTAGGAAGGGTCCCGAATATTTCACAATGGATACTGCCAGGTGTTTATCTCTTTGATCAGGGTTTAATTTCCAAAACTAGGGGGTTCTTTTATGGCGTTTGCTTTTATTTCATTCTGTTTGACTGAATCCGCTTTCAGCGTCTTAGATATCTGTAGTTCTCTCTTCCGTTCGGCATCATGATGATTTTCTGGTTGAGCAGTTGCTTTGTGAGCATCAGTGCAGTAATCATAAAGCTATCGTGTAAATTTCTGGGCTTTTTATCTAAGATAAACCCCAACATAATCACTGCGCTCGTTTCGTAAATACAGCTGTCACCATCCATGAGAACAAATGTATCCGCTGCTTAGTTGATGATGTTTGGTAAAGGAAGATCAATAGTGGTAATCCCTCGTTAGTGTTTAGTTTCAATCGACACCATCACTTATCGATTTTGACATTGATACAATGAGGAGAGAGATATTGTTGTTACTATCATTAATATTTGTTTATGGTCGTATGCTTTCTTGCTGATACACATATCTCTTTCGATCGCAAGCTTGGAAAATCATATTTACTTCTCTTTGTATATTCAATTGCAGATTCTATCATACAGTGTACAATGTAACAATAATGTCAACTAAGGCGCTAAAAACGCTTAAGATAGACCAAACGCTATGGCTCGTCTGGTAAATTGGCTCATTCAAATTAAAGACAATATGTTGCCTTTTACCTAACCTCAATACTCACAGCAGACAATTTTAATTGTGCAATCCTGATAAAAGAAATACTGCAGTCTGAAATAGTGCTATTTTGCTATGTTGGGACCGAAAACTTAATCATTATCGTATTAGCACTGTTTCTTCAAGTCTCTAAGACTCACTTAGAAAAATGTATTTAAATATTACAGTGCGTCCAATGCGCCGGTATTATGATTGGGAAAATGAGTATACATGAAAAGAAAGAATTACTCAAGAATAAAAATAACATATTAATGACAAAGTAAATATTGGATTATCAGTTGATGACAGTGCCGCCTAGTATAGATTGATGGTCAGAAATCTGGTCTCACAGGCCATGGGGTGTGAATTCGATCTTCACTGAATGATTCTTAAATATGACCTTGTGTATCAAGAGTTGTATGTTCGAATATTAACTCTAGCTCTACCATTCAATGCGTGTAATCTATAACATCATATGTAATAAGTATTCTTATCATTTTATGCAACATAAATGCGTGTATAGAACAGAAGTTAATATGGCAATGTTGCTACAAAGATACTGACGAAATATCGCAGAGTTTAGAAATAATTATTTATCGGGCGTATCTTTATCTTATTTTAAGAATAATTTTGATCTTATTTCAACGCAGTAAAACATTTCTGATGAAATTTGCATAGAATCAAGTTATAATTGAATGTACGATGACAGATTATGCCTGTGAAAGAAATGTACCATTTATACATGTTTATGCATATACGAATTTATTAAGTATATGTACATATATATTAACAACACGAATATGGTGGACTACCACTCACTGCAACTCATCTAAGCCCCATAGCTGTCCATCTCAACCTTCCCTACCATTGAGCAAGGTGGTGATTAGCATACACACTGATCCTGTTTGGGAAGCTGTATTATGTCTGAAATTGATTTTCATAGTGTTTTCATCAATTTTTGACGATGAATACTATAGTTTGAATCGCTTTTTTGTTTCATGTTGGTTCCCTGCGGTCTCGGGTGGCCTCCAAAGTAAAACCTAATATTTATATGACATTTTGGATAAGTTAGTTCTTGAAACCATTTTGACATTTGTAGAGTGATCCATATCGATTTGTATTTGGAACAAACAAATAGACAGACATATATATAATAGAATATAGGTAGATTGCTGTCATTTTGATCATATTTCTTCCGACATACGAGGTGCGATCAAAAGGTTCCAAGACTGTCTCTGTTGCGAGCAAACTAAGCGCTTGACAGAAGTTAGCAGGAAGTGAGCAGTAATCGTCGTGAGTCAGCATGCCAAGTGGCGTCAAGCTGTGAATATTTGGACTCGTGTTACGCGCGTTTTTGTAACCACTTCCATGTTGCTCATTTGCAATTTCAGGATGGTGCAAACATCAAAATACGTGTCAAACCCGGGGAATCGGCAACGGAGACCCTTGAAATGTTGAAACAGGCACGAACTTGGCAGCGACGCGATGCATGTTCAAAATTGACTAGCGGATTGCCTGAACTGATCCAAATCACACGTTGACGATATTTGCAACTTTATTGATGGTGATCTGACGATTCGCACAATTCGTCCAATTTCATCGACATGTTCTGGGGTAATGGTCGTTGAGGGTCGCCTTGACCTCTCTTCATCGTCCAGTGATGCTCTACCACTCTTGAGGCGCGAGTGCCACTCAAAACACCTCGCTTGGGCCTGTTTCAACATTTCAAAAACGCGTGTAACACAGGTCCAAATGTTCACAGCTTGACGCCACTCGGCATGCTGACTCACAACGATTACTGCTCGCTTCCTGCTAATGTTGATGATTGTGCTGCGCTCAGTTTGTTCCCAACATGTTCAGTCTTGGAACTTTTTGATCACACATCGTATATACGAATGCATGTATGTACACGTCCTTATCATTGTATATATATATATATATATATCTGTGTGTGTGTGTGTGTGTGTGTGTGTGTGTGTTCCTGCGTCTATGTATTGATGGATGTATGTTCCTTATATGCAATACCCTTTGCTGAACATCTCTTGCAACCAGTTAGTCGTCTGTTTGCAAAGAACAATGTAGATAGGGTTCCTATGGAACCCTATTGTTATGGATAAAGCTAAGTACTTAACCACTTGGGGGCGGACTATTTTCTGTGATGTCATATCAATGAAATATCTCGCCAGCCGCTTTCAGGACAATCGTCGCTTTCACTGCCTTCATCACTATCTATTAATTGTCTTAAATCGTTATGTGATTCACTGCCATAGTAAGAAGAACTAGGACAAAGGAATTTCTCGCGAGACACACACACACACACACACATAAATCTTGAGATGTAACACACATCTTCTCAATCTACTACTCATTTACTACTACCATATATATATATATATTGAGAAGATGTGTGTTACATCTCAAGATTTATTATTACGGTAAAACGTTATGGAATCGCCTTATCACAGGCATCATCAGAAGTGCAGTATAGAAAATTGTGGAATCGTCTTTCACCTAGCGGCCCTCCCCCTAAATAAACTGATTTTAACACAACATCACATCACATAAAAAATAATGACATTCAAACGACAAGTGGAATTAGATGATACACGCTAGACCCTTTAAGAGAAACAAACATACACACACACGGACGCATCACATTAGTCACACTACCCACTCTACTCATATCACACACACGAACAGACATACAAAAGAAACACGCCCCCCACGTACACATTAACCTATCTAAGAACCAAATACAGACATCATCAGATTTGTATCTGAAACACACACACATACACACACACACACAAACACACACAAACAAACAATAAGCGTCCATTGTTTTTCCACCCCACTGTGTCAAAGCCTAACCCTTTGACCCATATCCAATTTCCCAAGAAATTTCTTTCTCTCCTTCTCTCCAAGACACTGCCAGTTTTTCTCAACTCTCATTTATTAATTTGTATTTTTGCTCTCAACATGTAACGAGATGCAACAGGTTGCTGGTTCCACAATTTTCTGTAGATTTTCGGCGAAATGCATAAAGTTTTATCTTAATAATAAACAGAGAGATAGAGAGAGGGAGAGAGAGAGAGAGAAAGGGAGAGAGAGTGAGAGAGAGTGAGAGAGAGAGAGAGTAGACATTTTTACTCTGATTTTTAATACTTTGGAAAAGTAAACTTTGCTTTTAAATTAATTCCACTTTTAAAATATTATTCAAATATCAATTTATCTTGTGAAAACTTTTCAATAATCAAATGATTACTTATGTTACTGGCGATTAATTTTGATCATAAAGTCATTAAATTGAACTATCTAACTCGGAGTCAGCGAAAACGAATCGCTTGAATGTTTCTATATTGCGCATTCTAATGGTTATTGGTTTGATAAAGATAAAGATAAAGACGCTATTAATGTATGGAAAACTTAAAGACTTTTCTACATTAGCTTTGCAAGTCAATTCTCAATTTATGGGGCTGGATCCATCCAGCGAGGAAACGCTAACAACCAAAATATATCAGTCTAATAGTCTCCTAAGAGTCAAAGGCAACCAGAAGATTGTTACAAAAGTTCCGCTTAATTTAAAAGATTAGAACAAGTGTGGCTAGCAACCGCTCGAAAAATGGAACACGCGAACCAATTTTTAATCCTGAACACAACTGTCGACTATTCTCTCCTTACTTAGTGCAAGGCCTCAAGCGGCATCTAGCGAGAATCTAATTTACAACACAGTAGTAATGATCTGCGAGACCAGCTTGCTAACCATTACACTAAGACGTGATAACCTCCCACCCCCTTACTTATTCCGTTATGGAAAAGCATGAATCCAAATATATCTACACCCTGTCTCCTCACGAATCATCGGATCCTCCCTATATCATTGGCACAACTAGAATGATGGTAGACACTCATACAAGTGTTGGTAATAAAATATTCAAGATTTGACAAGCAGCAGTTCTCTTCATAGGAGATCGATTTGAGTTTGTTTAAAGCACTTGAAGTCAGACAAATTACATTATCCTTTTGACTGTAACTCAGAATCAGATCTTATTTATTATCGGGAGTAACAAAGCGGTAAATTTTACTGAGCATGTAGTCGTTGGGTAATTTATTACTCTTGAAGAAGTAGTCATACTCGAGTAAGACATTTTTTCATGAAAATAAGTGTATTTAATTTTCCTAATTATTTCCATTCAATTGGACAGAATCAGTATATCTTAGGTATCAGATTCTCTTATAAGTCTTAAATAAAATTAAAATAATCATGTTTTTTTAAATAATATTTGCAATTACACCCTGTCAATCTATCGTTCTCAGACCGTTTTCAGTCCCTACTTGGATAGTTCCTTACTTGGATAGTTCCCTACTTGGATAGTTCCTTACTGTTCAGTGCAAGAAATAAAAATCGTCTTAGTAACTTGTGGCGCGTTCTGAATTTGGAATGTGTTAGATAACTGATAATTTTGAAGGCAAATTACATTCAAAATGGTTGGTTACTTTTGTGATTTTACAATTTCAAGAGTATTTTTATATATCCTCGTTAACTGTACAGTCCAGTGATCTTTATTTTCATAATATATAACAATTATCTGTATTAACGGGGTAGGGTTAACTGAGGATGATATGGAAATGGAATATACACAATAAAGTGAATTCCTTTAGTACCCTACCTAACGGGTACTGTGAAATTTGTAAAATTATAAGAATATTTTGACCACTCGTTGCTTCTTTTTTACTACTACAACCTTTTTCATCTTTCTATTCCTAACTTTCCTTTTCGTTCATTTAATGAGCAATAAATGCTGCAATAATCAACAATAATAATGACGATGTTGATAATATTACTACTAAATATTTGGCATTCGCAGTAATCGTTAAGGTCTAAATAGTAATAGGAATAATAATGGTAGGTATATGGAAATTATATTCGTATGTTTTCTGCTTCTGCTGCTGCTGCTACATTTGTTACAAAGTCTTAAAAGCATCTCGCCAGGAGTATGCAACATTCAGAAAGTTTAACACACTCTGAGTTTGATACTTATGTGTACAATCTTTGGCCATTATTGATAACGTTAGCTCTAAACCATCGCGATATTCATAGAATAACCATAAAGAACGAACAATCAATGTCTTTCCACAGGAATGTTAGTGCTGTTGGCGTTTGCTATTACATATGACCCCACCCCCGTTAATGCAATGGGTGCTACCTGAGAGATGGATACCCACGAACCGAACATCCCCGCAAAAAAAAAGAGATGGGTCTCTTTTTCCGGTATGGCAAACCAGAAACCGTGTAAATTATGGAATAACTTGTATTATGCACGAAAGATGCGGCGTAAGATCGGACAACATTCTCTGGGGCGAAAAGGCGAAAACATTTTTCTCTGCTAAGTGCATTCCTGGAACAACAGACACTATCGAACATTTATTCCCCCAATTTTTTTTTTTTTTTCAATTTGAAGTTAAATATTTTGAGGCAAAAAACATGCAGATTCACAAGTAAAAACGTTTTCGGCGAAACGTACGTCGGCGAAAAGCCCAGTCGGCGAAACTTCAATTCGGCAAAAAGGTTTTCGGCGAAGCGTTCGCCCGATGAAACGTCTGCTGGTGAAAAGGCTAACTTGTTTTCGGCGAAACGTCCATTGACAAAAAGTTCGAGAACCGATTTTCCCATCTGATTCGCTTAAATGAGCAGGAGATTCGATGTATACGCTTTTTTTAACGCTTAATCGTTATATGCCGCTATCGGCTGCAATATTTGCACCAGACACTAGCCTCTTACCTCTTAACCATCTTGCAAATCTGTAGGCCTAAGCTCGAAGGTATCAGCTATAAAAGAGTGTTAATGTAAATGAGTGTTAATGTAAATGTTTCTCATTTTGAAGTTAGTTTGAAACGGGTACTTATCGTCCAGCAAGAGTCTAGACTGCCATGACGTTGGTTCTGGTGGCTGAGATCGACAGTCGAGTTGTCTGAGTTTTTATAGTCTCACCGGGGCCTAATCTTTTTTTCTGGCTTTATGGCTTGCTATTGGTTCAAAATGTGTTTTGCTACTGGGGTCGTATTATCGTGAATGTGTGTGGTAACTTAACGTCAATTTAGATTTGTTGAAACTAACTTGGTCGTGTGAAACTGGACATGACTTGTAACATAACTGGTCGATTTTTATATCCGTATGATTTGGAACTCTAAAGCTACAACCTCCGGTTATCTCTCAGAAAAGGTGTTTTATAAGTAGTTTCAACAAACCTGATCCTGTAAAGCTATCAATGTTTGTGTCTAGGCGAAATCAAGATTTGCACCATGCAACGAAATCTCTATTTCTAATTTATCTATAATGTGTGGAGCAACTAAACAATAGCGGTTGCGGCGGCGGCGTGGTAGGAAACTGTCATAAACACACTTTATATCTTTTTTTAAAATTTGGCATGGTGTTAGGGCAGGTCAAGGTTTTCAAAAATCAAACAAACAAGTTGGCACGCCCCCTGGTGGTCCGTAGCTGCAAAATCCAAAATGGCCGATAACAGATACAAAATGCACAATATCTTGGCTTCTACTGATTATATTTTCAAGTATAATACCACTTTTCCCATGGTTTTTAGTATAGGAAATCCTTTTCTGAAGAGTATTTTTTAGGTTTACGGTCAATTTTACAGTCATATCCGTCATATCAATGTCATTTCATGTTCCGAAATGTTTTCCACTTCATTTACAAAGTTATATGAAGCGTTTGTTATTCTGTCCGATTAGGTTAAAGGATAACGGATGTTTAAAAGTCCGTGCAGTATTTCCAGTCACACCGTTCTTAGCAACAAAAAGGTGTCAATGACAACTTCAGAGCTACAAGAAAGTTAAATGATAGATTCACACATTCTTGAACAGCTATGCATTCGATATTGAACCATAAAAAATAACATTGTTCGTGATGGACTTGATATTTCAAATTCTCAAAGACCTTAGACTGTATTGTTAAACTATACTTATTCGTTTGGTATGCGTCATAAGGGCAAGAATTAAAGTTTTGTGCTTGTTCATAGCCTCCCACCTTTGGCTTTTGCGAACACTTCTTAGCTTATACAAGGCCTGTTTTAATGTTAGTTTAGTAAGCTGCAACGGTGAGTACCTGTCGCGATGTTGTTCTCAGTAAATTCTTGTTATGAATGCTTCTTATTGTAGTAGTCATAGATACTAAGTAGCGGGCTTCATTATATAGTTCCCTTCTCTGCTTATACAGTACTTAGGCCCCAGTAGAATTAATAGTATTTATCATCTTCAATAATATATTTGTTTAGTATGAAGATGTCGAAGATGCCTATTAGCAGTTTAGTCATTGCTTTTGTTTGTTTGTTTGTTTATTTCTTTCTTTCTTTCTTTCATTGCCAAAATATTTGTCCTGAGGGAGGAGAGTTGCTCAACCTTAAAACTTGAACACTCATGCATTTTCTCTTGAAATGCTGACAGCTAAATACACGAAACTTTGCATACGACTGTGCATGTACATCGCTAAGGGCACAGCTTCTTGTCAAGCATTGTACATCGTGCAAATATGGTGACTAAAGAAAATGAATAATAGTTTCATTCATTTTCTGAGATCGCTTCCGACTAATATCCTCAACCTTGTTTTTGTTATCATACCATTGTCATCGACGATATCTCTAATCATGTACGGTACTAGACTATCAGTACAATGGAACTGATATATGTCGGAATTTATTGTGTTCAAATTGGATAAAAGAGTTGCCAATGATGGAAAGGTGTGAATTTGAAATTGATGCTGTTGTAGAAGGTTGTACTAGCTTCTTGGATTTGGGATCAACTGACTGAACAAACTGGATCGAAGACAGTGGCATATATGACCATTATATTATCCTTTTAACAGTGACCTTAAACACAAAAGGATTTTCTACAATTTTCAGTCACGCTTAAAGACCGTAATATCCGACTTTCAACTCCAAATATTGCTGCTGACTATAAGTGGAAGACATGCTAATTGAAAGATAGCGCCACAATAAAAATTGTGTTATGCACCTGTGGGTATAGAATTATCGTAGAGCATTGAACTGGGGGTTATAAGGCCTGAGGTTCAATGTTTGATGTTAAGATAAAGAAAACATTGATTTCTAAATTATCTTTGGTAGTTCTCAGATGTATCAACTTATCCCCGCTGCTACTTTTGAACAGGTCAATCAGTGATCTTAACTTTCTACTGATTTGTTGTCAACAGGCTACTTTTTATACGAGTATAAAGAAGATTCTTTTAAATATGAAAACACGCTCTGGGACATCTCAAACTGTTAACGAACCGGGTGTCTGAAAATTGAGACGATGAAACGTTTTAGACTTTGCTTTCTGAAATCTGGTTTCGGTTCATGTAAATAATTATGAGAAAAATATGCTATCTCACTGACAGGCATCTTGAGGAAGTAGTATTAATGATATTATTCAGTCTAACATCTAAGGAAAAGGGGGTAATGTTTTCCAAGTCTGCATTACTATATTCCAATTGTGCCTATCTAACAGGATTGAACGTATCCTCCGAAACAAACGACAAGCAAATATTTAACACATAAAATGGTCGAAAGTTGATTTAGTATGCTGTCAAATAGCATCATCCAAGGAAGAACCTTTTTCCAGTCGAGAATATTTGTTTAGGTAGTTCCGAGAATATTTGTTTAGATAGTTCCGAAAAGTCTGCCATGGATCTTATTGATACCTCATCTCCCAATTTAAGATTTTAAACCTGTTAAATAAGTAGATCAGTTATCAGCGAAGACAGGGACGTAAATCACGAATACCAACTATTTTACACCTCACTCATACAAAGAAGAAAATATGGTCTGAATAGTAAGAGGATTTCAGGAAAGATGATTATTCGGACTGTGCAATAATTTTCTGATGATGTTTAGTTTCTATTTATAAAAGCTCCAGTCAGCGCTTGAAATCCATTCCACAGATATTAACTCTCTCTCTCTCTCTCGCACCAAGCGGGTTGTAATGATTGTGATTACCAACATCTTATTTTGGCAATATTACTTGTCTCAGACTAAATAGCTGACAATTCGATCAGGCGTTGTTGGTTGTGTTTGCTCGTTAGATTAAGAGCACAAACGCTGTCGTTTCAGCATTGATTTGGTTATTCATGATTTAGGGAAATCGTTCATGAACATAAACAGTACTAAAAGAAAAAAAAGGATATTGTTGATAGAAACGTTGTGGACTTCATTTAGCACAGCTTGAAAAGTCATCTTACATAGTTTCAGATTTGTTTTTTTTGGTTTTTTTTGTTTTTTTACTCTTATTCACAAATGTTAGGAAAACTGAGAAAACTTGTAAGTATTGAATTTACTTCCTGATCTCATTTCTTGCGGCTATGCATAATTATGATAATGTTTCTAACATATTCTCTAATACGCGTAACGATCTCTTATCAATCAATAATATGTCACAATCAGTTTCTCTTTCACACATTCAAATATTGCAAAGAATCTAATTGTCTACTATAATAATGAATTTTGTTTCTTTACTAAAAAATCAACTCATATAAATTCAAATACGTATATCCGTGAGATTTTTCACGGAGAATAACTAGTAATAAATAAATACTTTTCTCTGTCTCTGTCTCTGTCTCTGTCTCTATCTCTGTCTCTGTCTCTCTCTCTCTCTCTCTCTCTCTCTCTATCTCTCTCTCTCTCTCTCTCTCTCTCTCTCTGTGTGTTCGCGCGCGCATAACGTAGAGATACGATATATACAATATGGAACTAGGGTATTTGTATTTTCTTACTCATTTACTTTTTCTAGCTTTTGTTTCAATGTTATTTCTTGAATGCTTTTTTTTTTGTTTTCTCTATTCTCTCAACAGTAAAAATCAACTGGAAATGTTTTTTTCTGCAATCCAATTACCCACAGATTTGGTATTTCTGAAATTCTTTGAATTTACGCCGTGATAATGAAATGTTCACCCAACATTTGTATATAAACAATAGTTGAAACCCGCCCTATCAGACGGTTTCCAGCTAGTATGTAAATAGAACGCCCCCCCCTCTAAAACCTTTGAAATGGTTTCCCAAAACCTTTCACTTTAAAACATTCCCCTACGTTTATTGAGTATGTATGCCAAATGTGTGCCAAACTTGGTTCAGCTGCGCCAATGTTTAAGGGAGAGACACAGTGACAAACAGAGCCAGTTGTTTTATATAATAGATGACTGTCTTCGTAAGGATGTTTTGCTGATAATGAAAATATCCTCAGACTGCCTTAAATACAAAGCAAAATTAGAAAATACGTTTGTCAAAACAAATTCGTCTATGAGATGAAAATCAGTGGTTGCCGAGTCATCTCAAGCAGTTGGGCCTTAATACAGTAAAGATCACTGAACACATTGGTGCGAATGCAATGAAAAAGTTTTCTGGATTTGAAATCAAAATAAAAAATATATTTGCATCCGAAAACGTAGCAGTGTAGGTATCGATCTATATTCCTACTTCATAAAGAATATGGCACCCCAGCATTCTTAATCTGGACACTTCCAAAAAAATGATTTTGTCCTCTCCACCTGCCATTTAAGTGAGGTGATGCTATCTGAGGGACGAACTCCTGGCATCCAAACGGAATAAATATGTTGGGTAAATCTGATAACACATTTTCTTTTATATTTGTAAGGTTTCAATTGGCAAGTTATCCACTTATCATATTATATTTATAAATATGCATTTACCAATCCTGTCGCATGCAAACTAGAAACGTTTAAGATGTACAAATGCAATTTGTACTGAAAGTATCCTTTATAATATTCATGCACTTCTGGTCAGTAAATTCTTTGAGTCCCGATCCACCATCATTTGAGTCATGACCTAAGTGCTCATTTCCATTGAACGCCTTTTTCCTTTTTTCATCATTGACCCACCATAAGTCACATTTTGAAAAATCAGCCACCACCAGACAGACACATGCTGATATCTGCACTTGTTAATTTGAAATTTTAAAATAGTTTAGACAATTATAAAACAAACTTCTCCGTTCAAAACACAGACTATATACATATTCTCTCCTTATCGCTCGGTTTCTTTCTGAAAACAGTAGGAAAAGGCAACCACATTGATTTTTTTTAGTATCCGAAAAAAATGTTTTGCTGAGTCGGTCCCACATAAAGCAAGGAATTTATTTAATTATATTTTTATATTGGTTTTTCTTTATTTTTCTTTCACTTTTCTTTCTTGTTTTTGAAAGTTTTCATCCTTATTCTTTCATTTTTCTTTTCTTTCATTCCTGTTTTGCAGGTTTTTTTCCTTTTTTCACTTTTATTTTGTTTTTTTATAGATTTCATTGCCTTTTCTTCTTTTATTCCTGCTCTTTGCGGTTTTTCATTTCCCTTCCTTGCTTATTTCTTGTTTGTAGTTTTTCTCTTTTTTGTTTCTTGATTCTTTCTACTTATTTTCTTATTTTTTTGTATTCTTTCTTTTTCCTTCTTGTTTTTATAAGTTTTCTCTTTTTTTTCCCTCCCTTTTTCTTGGTTTTGGTAGACTTTCTTTCTCTTTCTACCTTTTTTCTATGAGATTTTAGATTTTCTGTCACCTGATCCCCAGAGATGGCCACTTGAAATGATTTCTACATGTCAGCTGTTGCTTTACCCCGTTATTGAGTTAACCGGATCGAACAGTGTCGAGTCTTCAAAAAGAAACTTCTTGGGATTCTGGTACAGCAATTAAAAAGAAGGGCCGTGGACGAAAATACACGTTGCGAAACCGTGGATGTAATCTGTCTTGGCCGGTGGTTTTTCCATGTCCAGACCATGAAGACTTTACCGTTTGGCTACGGAAAGGCTCTGCTGGTTTCCCAGCTACAGACGAATTTCGATACAGAAAGGATGAGTGATTGCAAAAGTCAAAATGAATTTGGTCCTTTTAAATTATTTATTCGTTAAATTATTCCGTGTTCACGCGTCGTGGACATGTTGTCGTTTATTCGTTCTTATCGAACAGAAGCGGTAACTAAACACTACGTAACCTCGTAAATAAGTTTACACTTCAGTAAAGCGTTCATGTTTTAGGCCTTTGAATTATTGTCTTTATACTTATTCCTGATCTTTTTCTTTTTCTTTGATTCAGGTTACTTCCTCTTTGCATCAGAAAAATACAGCGTTTTTGAAGGAGGAGGTGTTTTAGAAGTGGACGTACTCTTTGCCAGAGCCCTACAGTGAGTTAATATTTTTTTTGTTCCGTCTCCTTTAAACACACTCATTGAATCTTACGTATTCTCGTCCATGGCTTAAATCTTAATTACCGTAAATTGCGACGTACAAGTCGACCGTAAGACTTTTCGCTCAAAATTTTGGTTTAGACCTATACATTTTAGGCAATCATTACCTTTCCTGTTTCCATATGGCCGCCGCTTCAGCTGCCGACAGCGGAATCGCTCGAGTCGCAGGTTGCTGCTGATGGCGGCAAATTTAAAAAGCTAAACCACTAACCCTAACTACCCTAAAACCTAAAAATAGCAACACCAACCTCAACACCAACACTAACTCTAACCCTAACCATAACCCTAACTCCAATCCTAACCCTAACCCCAACACTAACCCTAACACCAACACCAACAGCAAAACTAACCCTTACGCTAAAACACTACCCCTAACTTATCCTTTGTTCATTTGTATTTATCAAGCTTTTACTTGAATAAATAAACTGAAGAAAAAACAACACTAGTCTCTTGAACCACATCAAATTGCCCGATATCAGTAGACTACTTTAAAAATGAGTGAAAAAACTGAAAATGCCGTTCTGAGGAATCTTCCCGTCTCTTTATTTGACTTTAAATTCGCCAGCAGCAGCAGCGGGGGACTTCGGTCGATTCCGCTTTCAGAACAGCTGAAGCGGCGGCCATATGGAAACAAGAAAGGTAATGGTAGCCACATTTTATAGGCATTTTACACTCGCGGTATAAGTCGACCCCTAGTTTTCCAAAGATTGTTTTAGGTTTAGACATTCGCTTTATACGCCACAATTCACGCTACTCATTGATAATATGAGGATTTCTTTCACAGTGTAACAACAATACGTATTAATACCAAGTGGATATCAAACATTTAGCCAATGAGATGTATGATTGAAATGAAAAATTGTATTTGTTTTGTTTACATGGTGAGAGCCAAACAAAACAAAGACAGGAAGTAGCCATGTACTGTTAATCCAACATTAACGAAAATGTACATTTATTAATAAGTATAGAAGAAACCAAGCTTTACTCAATGTTATCACGACATTAACTCTTCATGGGGCAAGTGACTATATATGATCACCTGAGGACCCGTCAGCCACATGCAAATATTGTAGCCACAAAGACAACATAATCCGCATCAATGTGGTCTGCAAGTACACTTGTCCTTGAACAAAGGCAGAAACTGTTTTGAGGCATACCACATCCCCATTAAATTGGCATACCACATCCCCATTAAATTGGCTTATTTTTGGCCAGCACAATAAAATTAAAAAATCAACCCGGAGGTGTTATTCTTTTGTCAATATCAGTTTTTTGTATCTATTCATTATATTGAATGTTATTCTTTAATTCTATGTTTTATTTAGCTTTCTACTTTAATTTGTTATTTTTTTATATTTTATATTTTTGGTCACCGTGTATGATCACTTCATCAGAGCGGGTTTTGCCCCCATAAACAAAAGAAATTCAGAAAACTATCTTGTAATTAGGTTTAGTTTAACATACAAAAACGTTGTTTTGATATCTAAAATATGTTTAGGGATGCCCTATAAAGGGTTAACTATCTACGAACATTTTCTCGATTTAAAGATAGAGTTATTTCTGCTGAACATTTCTCCTATCTATTATTACTAAATTAATAAAACTGACAGAAGCCGTGGAATTTCCACGGTTATCGCTATATATAAGATTTATGTGCAACTGCTGCAATAGCTGTTTTTAAATTATCTGCGGGATGTATAATAATATATTTACATGCATAGGATAATTAAACATTTTTGACTTAACGGGTTTTAATCTAAATGTTAAGGAAGGTAATGATAAATATAAAAATAAAAATGGAACAGCAAATTTTCACTACATGTCTTCAAGTAGTAAGACATGTTCGAATTACTATTTAGGCAGTATTATTTCACTACATTAAATTTTGGATTTAAAACCTCTTTATAAACATCACTATCCAATTATTTTTTTAAAGAATGTAAACTACAATATAACTTAAATTAAAGATCTTATTTTGTTAATATTCTGAATTACATAGAAATTGCTTTTGCCAGGATTCGAATCCATAATCTTCTATTATGCAGGAACCATGGTAGCTTACAATCATTTAAATATAAAATAATAATCTTAATAAATATTTAGTAAGCCTCACTTACTCCGACACAGAGCAAAAGGCTGCTCCGATTTTCCAGGTGAAGAGAACCTTCCTTGAAAATCTGTATTCAAATCCCGTTTTTTTCCTGAGATCGAACACAAACCACTGGCGCCGGCGGGGAGCGCGCAACTATCTCAGCCACGAATCGGATCCTACTGCTCTGAATATTATAGTATTCTGTCAACGTAGCATATTAGAAAACTGGAGATACAATAAAGCACAGCAATGAAGAAAGGAACAAAATTAATATTATAGATAAGTATTGCTGTTTCAAAAAAATTAGCTATTTCCAACTTTAGCAAATATTATAGGTCGTTGTAATATTCTTGTGTTTTGTTTAGTGCCATTGTTCGCTTTGTTGGTCTTTCTGTTCTAGCTGTGTGAGGTTCGAATGCGTTTGATTCATAACCGTGTTTAACGTGTTAAGAAAAGAAGACGGAACAAGAAACACGTGTGACAGGGTTGTTTGCCTGTAAAGAACTGAGCCTTCCCCATTTCCACTTCCGGTCCACGTTTCTGGGACCGGAAGCGGGATGGAGGCTGCTGGGAGCTTACTTCGGCGTGTTTATTGATTTAACATACATATACATTATTTATTGATTTAACATACATATATATAAACTTTACAGTCGTGTAATCAATTCATTTGTCAAATGATAATGACCGCTACTATATTTGATACAAGCTGCTTCCGAATCACGAAAGGACTTAGAAATATATCCCAAAATTGGTAGCCATATATAAATTACGTTATTTATACACATCATTTAAATTTACTTCCATTTTGTAAATGTCATTTAAAAATCTATAAATAACGAAACAAAAACAAAAATTATTATTCACTATTCCCATAGTGACTTTTGGAACATCATGTATGGTTAATTAGTAATACTATTTGCACCAACTGTGTCTTACTTTGCTCTAATAATTCAATGTACTTGATACTAAAGTTATGTTTATTACATGGAACTGTTTTACACCGTAAATTGTATGACACATTTAAATTCTTTTTTATCCTTTATGATGCATTCTTATATCTTTTTCTTTTACTTTTACTACAGGATACCTCCGAATAAAAGAAGGGTAAGATATTCCTTGCTCAATAATTTATTATTTTATTATTTTTAACGGAAATTCTATATTTTCGTTAATCGTAAAATTATTATTATTATTA
>VCCN01000420.1:19214360-19225211 GCA_006491835.1 Architeuthis dux | reverse complement strand
CGGCTGAATGCACAGGGAAATTTGTCCTAATGAAGAGTTTTCAAACTCTTCGCCTTTACCAGGATTTGAATCCAGGACCTTCTGCGTGTGAGGCATTGCTTCTGACAATTCATGTGATCGTTTTTGGCGTTAGTAGTTCGCACATCAAAGCGGACTATTGGATTTGAATTGTGCTCATGTTTTGTGGCTGCGTTTGGGCTGTAATTAGAGGTAAGGTTAGGGTTTTTATTCTAAGAATAATTATGTAACTAGTTTGTTGTGTTTTTTTTTAATTATCTCTATACACAAATGTACTCTTTCTAGTATTTACTGTAAAATGGCTCAATGCTATTCACTATTTTTGAGACACCGTAAAACTTATTATAAATTATAAATATGTTGCAATTTTTGACAATTTTGGGAGATCTTAGTTTGTTTCTATGTTTAGTTACTGTTAGATTACGACTAAAACCGAATATATAGTCTTAGTAACTATTGCTTTTATAACAATGGGTTAGGAGCCGCTAAAAGTTTCGTTTAATCAAAAAGGGGTTGCGACAAACTTTACCTAATAAAAAGGGGTCAGGAATGAAAAGAGATTGAGAAGTCTTGATCTAATTGATCGTAACAGAACACAATGTAACTCAACCCTAAAGTTCAGACTGCAGCCATCAACCTAAACCACTTGGAACCGGGATATTCTGGTCTGACGTCATATCAGCGGAATATCTCGTCAGCCACTCAAGGACAATCATTGCTTTCATTGCTTCATCACCATCTACGAATTGTCTTGAAACACTATCCAATTGAGTAAGAATGCTCTGGACAAAGATATTTCTCGTAAGATATCTAATCAATCGTCCCCAAGTGGTTAATATATCCCCTCTCTCTCTCTCTCTCTCTCTCTCTCTCTCTCTCTCTCTCTCTCTCTCTCTCTCTCTCTCTCTCTCTCTCTGTATTTTAAGAGCTAAATTGACCGACATTAGGTCGGATTTTGAATAGGTCTGATCATAAATCGATTCATCGATGTTCCTTTTGAAATAATGTATGTCTATGTCAAACTATGTTAATCTCTCTATGGATCGAACATGATTTAACGATCCACTCAAAATCAATATATATATATATAATTCATAATATAATATATATAATAATTCATATACATATATATGAGAGTGGATCAAATGGTACATAGGTTGACACGTAGTTATTAGCTGAATCTTTATCTGAAATGTTCAATAAATAATGTTAGATCTATGTGATTGGTCGGGACAGCACATCACCCTCGGGCAGGCCTGCATACGCCCTCAAAAAACCTATTGGATTTAAATTGTGTTCATGTTTTGTGGCTGCGTTTGGGCTGTAATTAGGGTTAGAGGTAAGGTTGTGGTTTTTATTCTAAGAAAAACATGTTTTATTGTCAGGTTAGGATTAGATTCCTTAACAAAATACTACCACTATATTTGTATCTAAGGCTGGTGTGTTGTTGCTTTCACTGATTTCTTTTAAAATAAAAGTAGTTTTTCATGTGAGCGCGAATGCAGACCCCAGAAATAGAAATCGACGATTTGTTTTTTGCAAAATTCGACCTGAAAATGTGTGCTGTAGGTAAATTGAGACCTGCCGATTTCGAATATGCCTTTTTCCCCCTCTATGATGTAGTAGTTCTCGACATATATATATACATACATACATATATATATAAACTTTTTCTATTTTTTTTTCATTCTTTTTGCAGCATAGTAAGCGTGATGTTGTTCAATACTCCAACAGTGCCGATGCGATCCCGAACAATAATGCCTCTAACCAATTGTCTGTGTCGAGCACTTCCATAAACCTTGGAGCCGGCCTTGTTTCTGTTGATTACGAGACGCGAGAAGGCAATGCTTCGGCCTACACTGATTTCCAGCCAGTCAGTGGCACTCTGGTACGTTTTTGAGTGTTTGAGTATTTACTTAGATCAAAAAGAAATCAACGGTAAGCTGTAATCAAGACATTCGTTTAATTTACAAATAACACGAAAATAGATTCACGAAATGCAAAAGAAAAATCAGTGAAGGAAATGATTTCTTTGAGTATAAATCATCTCTTTTAGTTAGGTGCATGCTAATCATAACTCTTGCGTTTGGAAGCTAAGAATTACAGTAACTTAAAACATCTGTTATATTTATTTTGCATTTACGAATCTGACTGTTAATCTTGATTTTTTTTCCCAATATTTTTAATCTACAGGTTTTTAGGGAAGATGAATACAGAAAACAAATTCCAATTAGCATCACGTCAGACGGACCCACCAACAACACCGTTGATTTCTTCCTCATATTAAAGAACCCATCTGGCAATGCCGGATTGGGGGATCCTTCTGTGGCACACATTGTCATCATTGGTAGAAACGGTAAGGATATTTGTCTTCTCTCATCATGGATGATGAAAATGAATAAAGATTAGAAGACTTATTCAACACGGGAAAATGTTTATTTTTCAATACAGTTATTTTATAGACATTGGAAACAGGCACTAGTTTGAAACCAGATATTTCTTTAGCTGTTAAGAAAAATGCAATATCAACAATCGAACGTTTCATCTTGGGCAAGTTTTAAAGTAAATGCAAGTGGTGTTAGTTTAACGTACGTCACTTTATTGTCTCTGTAGGAAAATGACATAAAGTTTTGTATTGATAAAACTAGAAGGTATGACCACTATCTAACCTGGGATAAAGGCGTGTTGTGTCTTTCAGTGAAATACAGAAATTGCTTAATAATTAAATGTATAATACAGTCAGATGTAAAGTTCTTCATTTTGATTCGCTTCCAAGAATAGTTATCTTGGAGAGTGCGCCATTCAAAAAGTTTCCTTTGAAATAGATGATTTTATATGACCATGAAAATAAAATTAACCAGTAATTCGTAATATGGTTTCAAATGCTTTGATCAATCATAAATTAGACTTGGCGATTCAAGTTTTAATTCTGATCGTGAGTGCTAAATACCACTTACGTGCTAAAGCTCTTGGGAAAGACATGGATCTCTGTGCTTTGTATCATCGTCAATCAGGACCGAAACATTATTACCAGTATGCAACCATGACTTCGTATTTACAAACAGGTCCTTGCTTAAAGTGTGATGCACTTTTTTCCCCAATTCGTACTGAGATGAATAAATTGCAATTAAAACATTAATATTATTTTTTTACTTTTCGTAGATTTAAAAAGTACTGTTTTTTTTTAATTAAAGATTTGTTGAATACGGAGCAATTTCTTTCTGTTTTTGGTTGGGAATGAAATAAAAGATGTAGTTTGAATTGAAAACTTCGAATCGCAACAAATAAACCCCAGATCCAGATTCATGCATACAAGAGTCTATGTTTTACACTTACCATTTCTTGGATCTTTGGTTTGAGAACCATGGCCTTGACGATTGAGAATGATAAGACGTCTACCTAAATAATAAATAATATCTCCTATATCAATACATAAGTTATTTGTAATAATAATAACAATGCTAATTTAAATTAAATATGTGCGTGTTATTCTGAATTCTCAGATATACGAGCAGTATATTTGTATTTACTGTTTCGTTTTACATTAAATATTTCATTAGCATATCTTCAGAAATTGAATACCATCTCTAACGCTCTGATAGATGGACACCTAAACATACATTATTTAAAGTATATCATTGAAACTATCCAGATAACTTATATCTTTTTTCTTTATCCGTTCTGTCTTTCGGCATGTGTACGTTCTTTTCCATATCAGACAAGTAACGTACATAGATGCATGTATCAATTCAAAGAATACGTCAAGCCAGCTGAACGTTTGTTTGTACATGCTGAAAGAACTGACCTTCTGTATTGTTGACACTATTAACTTACTGCTTCTTAGATACCAGATTGTAGCAAATTAGATTCGGGTTTTCTTTTCTGGTAAGATTTTCATATAAATTTAGTTTTCTATTTGAAGTAACCTTATTGAGAAGTGAACTTGCCAATTTTCAATAGACTCCATATAATGTGCATGGTATTTTATACATGATATATAATGATTATATTTAAAGTCTAATGTAACCTATTATTTGAAATAAAATAACTTGTATTCCTTAATTTATATGAGATTGATTTTTTAAATGAAATTTTCAATTGCTTTGTTTATCATTGTATTATACTATTGCTTTGTTTATCATTGTATTATACTATTTATCATTGTATTATACTATTTGTGTGAACAGAGCCCGGGGAGTTCCTCTTCGAGTCCGCGTTCTGTCATGCAGATATGAAAAATGGAACTGTCACAGCAATTGTCCACAGAGAGGGGGGATTCGATGGTGTCGTGAGCGTCAGATACCAAACTATGTGAGTATAATTAGTTCGATTTAAATTATTAATTTTACTTTCAGTCATCGTCTATAAGTACTTAAACGAAATGAATAAAATAATGTAATTTATTTTCGTTACTTTCAAACACGAAAATGAGATTAACCTAAAATTCAGTATAAACGAGTTTTGACAAAAATGTATTTCTTAATTTCTTGTCGTGTTCGTGCTCCTTCGTATTAAAATAATATCCTCATCTTCATTGTTTTTAACACAACGTTTCAGTCGATGCCTTCTCCGGCCTTCTTGAGGGGTATGCTGGATCCGATAATCCTTGGCTCTCGTCCAATTTTCCTTTTCCCTATTCTAAATAATTTAAAGAATAATGTCACTGCTTCATCTAATAACTCCAAACAACATTAGTCACTAACTTATGCAGGCCATTTTTCAAATTCTATAAACAAAAAAGATATGTGAACTTAATTTAATCACTGCACCACATTCGAGACATTGTGTTTCATTAGGAACATGTGTTAGTATTTAATGCCTATTTGGAGTTTACATCAGGCACCCTGAAAATTATTGACTTATTTACAGAATCCAAAATACTCAATTAAACAATTTTTTACTCTCGGGTTCCCCTCCTTACCGGGTCCCTATGCTTAAGCCTGCTCAGCCTTATGTCTAATCCGCCACTGATCAGACTATCAAATAAAAGAGAAAACGTGATTGCTTTCTGTATTAATACTGAAAGTTTCACATTTCCAGAAGGTTCTTCTGTCAAGTTATTATTTCAATTTCTTTTTGAAGTTTTATTAATCATTGTCTTAAAGAAGATTTTTTTCAGCCTCTTAACAGTTAATATTCTAGTCCTGCAAATTAATGTTAGTGGGTTCATTCCCCATTGGTTTCACCATGAATATGGCATTGGGCCAGAATTTCTAAGTTCAACAACGAACGAGTGGGGGAGAAAGTATAAATACTCCCTGGTGTTCGTAATCAAAATACACTCTATCACATGCATCAATTATACAATAAATTCACTGCTACAACTCTCTTAAATATTTTGATTAAATTGCATTTTACATTATTTTTCTTACGATAATCCACTGAAAATTATTAGAGTTTGCAGTTAATCAGTAACTGTCATCTTAGCCGTCCTTCCTTCAGAAATATCTAAAGATTAACCATTAGGATTATATATTCATTTAAGCAGAATCCTTTAATTTAAAATGAAATGTTAAAAAATGGAATTCCCAACGCCACTAAAAACATGGTTACGTTAGAACAGAGAAAGTTCTACGAGAGATAAAAGTTGGTAATAAACGCACACAAAATATGATTTCAAATGGGGATGTTGATCCGAATAAATACAACGTGTCCAGGGGATATGTTGGGTCCAATTTTCATCACCTGCTATGGTATTATGTGTTTACCTGAAAATGTTTCACGGAGATTCATGTAGATTGAAAACGATTTAAGTTTATTAGGATCCTCTATTCACCAAATAAAACAAATTTGTTTATAAGATACCAACTGGTGATGTTTATCATTTATCTTTCTCTCAAACAAACATTCGATCTGATCTGGGAAATTAAGAATTTAAATGGCATTATTTATATGGTCAAAAGGCAACATTTCCTGTACATCGTTATAAAGTTGTATTTAATTCGTTGATGGTTATCAATTTTGCGTCTGATAATTCACTTTTTATATTTTAAAGGGACGGAACTGCGTTAGGCGGCAGTGAACTCGGAATTGGTGCTGACTATATCGTCACTAAAGACATGCTAACCTTTGCAGACGGTGAAATAACCAAAGCTATAACCATCGATATCAACTCTGACGTAAAGGTGAGATTTTTCCCCCAAATGTGTTGTACTCTGCAGCAGACATACGCCATGTACTCTATTTCTGCAGGCAAAATTCAAAATCTTCAAAACAAAAAAAGAAAACAATTTTTATAAGTTAATTTTTGGACTTTTAAAAAGAAATATATGTTACTTAACAGAAAAATGTTTGCCGTTAAGATTATCAAGTTCAAAGCTTCCGTTTACTCTAACTACGTCTATAAGTTGAAGCTTTTCTTTGAACGCTATGTTTTATGGTCCCACGAAAAGGGATCTAAGCTTTGAATGAAATAAAAGTTTGAAATATTCAACCTTCAAAAGGTAATCTAATAAAAAATCATGATTTTTTTAAAAATTTCCCCTCCTCACATTTATATCTCGTAGTGCAAGAATATATACCTTCTATCGGTCAATAGATACCATGCAGACCGACGTAGGTTTCTACCAATTGTTTCCCAGCTCCTCATCTTTTATGATGAGCGTGGGTTACCTAGTTTAGTAGGAGGTGTAGCAATATTTGTCTCTGCTTGACCATTACCTCTCTAGGCTAGTCTTGAAAGTGTTCACATTCTCTGCAGTGACTGTGGCTTCACTCAGACAGTTCCGACTGTCACTCTTGCAGTTTGTTGAAAGGTTCAGCATGTGCTTGTTTTGGCAGATAGGGCAACAACAGTGAGTGTTGACTGAGTGTTGGTTGGTCAGGATGCAATAGGTTTCTATCACATCAGCTCTTCTGCGTCTCTATGCGAGAGTTGGTATACCGAGCTGTTGCAGTTTGCTAGCGTAGGGGAGGTCCTTCAGTTCAGTCACTAGTTTAGTGGCTCTCCGCTGATTGCGTCCTGGTCCGCTGTGTTATCAGGTCTATGTATATATTACAGTCACATACTTAAATTTGCCGTCTACTTCCTTGACTTGCAAAATCGATCTCTTCACATGATCTGTCATGGGACTGGATATACTTCTAGCACAGAATACGATTAATTGTTCCTTTCTTTCAGTTATAATATAATAGTGTTTGTGCCGCTTTTGTGCTGATGTAGCATATTTGCAAACATCATAACTGATCGTTTACTTTTCGAGTTACAGAATCAGTACTTTAGTACGTAGGAACACTATTGAACACAAAATGTCGTACTTACAATCCTTTCTCCAGAGCAACCAGAATTATTGCCTCTGTTTGAATTCTTTTGGTCTTGCTTTCTTAACCCAATTTCTAGTATTGGGCTTAACTAATTCTTTTTACTACTTTTATTTTCTCCATACATTCCTTTATTTTCCGCCTTTTTAAAATAATATTCTTTTTATTAATGTAAATGTTTATTTCCTCACACAAATATTCCGTTGTGCTGTTGGTAGCCAAGGGACACGAAGTTCTCTGCATTATCTAAAATATTTTCGATACATTTGCAATGTTTATTAGTATTTTAAAGCGTTCAGCTATGCGAACGTGCAGGGTTAATGGTGTGTGAATGTTATGTGCAGACTTAAAGGTTGGTGATAGATACATAATGGTATGGAAGGTGTGATGAAATAGCAACATGGGACCAGTTATGAAGTGTGTGAGTAAAATACGGCATGAAGTATGTTGTGTGCGAACATCACATTTTTAATGCAGTTTATCTACTGTGGGAAATTTCTTGATCAATCTATCATGTGTTCTGTGGTTCAGCTTATGAATAGTATGTAAGCTGATTGAACTTGGATTATGTTGTACAGCATTCATATGTGTGGCTTGCCCATAAAAAGCCAACCAAATAGGCCTTTAATGCTTCGGTTTAATTTTAGAATCGAACTTATCACTCAGTGCGGTAACTCATGGCGTCACCCACGTAAACCTATACCCGTACTAGACCATACATAATCATTAGTAATGTTTTTTGTATTAATGTTACTCGCAAATCGCAATACCCGTATATTAATGAATGCAATGGAAATAGCAGACATTGAAAAAATAGCAAAATTAAAATTACTCTTTTTAAGTAAAATATCATAAATACAGCTTAAATGTAA
This sequence comes from Architeuthis dux, assembly GCA_006491835.1. Classification (NCBI taxonomy): domain Eukaryota; kingdom Metazoa; phylum Mollusca; class Cephalopoda; order Oegopsida; family Architeuthidae; genus Architeuthis; species Architeuthis dux. The sequence continues at coordinate 19,217,061 of VCCN01000420.1, read as the reverse complement.
GATATAGTTGTATTTGGTTAAAAGTGAAAATTCCGTAAGAAAACAATAGAATTCGAAGTAAAAACGTTTAAGAACTATATCAAAATTATGTTCACTTTAACCTTAAATAATTGTTATGCATATCAGTTATTTATCAATTTTATCATAGAATAAAATGTGATAAATATAGTTTTAAATTGTTTAAATCTAATATTTTTTTAGATTATATGTATACTAATAATAAAATGATTTTGTGAAGTCTTTTAATATTGAATTACATTATAAGTCATAGTATTAGTAACTGAGCGGAAGACTTTTTAAAAACTGTGTCTCCTTATTTTACTTTAACTATTACTTTATTCTCAAACAGATTGCTGATATAGGTTAACAAATAGTAATTTCCAGAATATTGTAGCTAAAATACTAGAAAACTTGGCAAGATCAGGTACAATAAAAACACCAGCAGTAACGAAAATAGCACGTACGGCTGAAATACTGCACAACAAAAATGAATAACAGTAATTTTGGTGTCACCCCCTCTGATGGTGTCGTCTGCAGCCTGAAGTGACGCCACTCTTATCACTTTATAAAGCTAATAAATCTGTCGGTTCATGGCGATACCACATTTGCGATGATGTTTTTGTTTGATCACCTAAAACATGTGGCTTCATAGTATCGTTTAGATGATTATTTAAAATAACTAAATTCTGTTAAAATATCCTAGCTTCTTTGAGAGCTCAAACCATAGTACGATCTTCCTTGCTTTTGACAGCTCTTTTGCTTTGTGATAGTTAAGTAATTCACACATTTTGATGCCGTTTGCTCTCATCAGGCGTCAGTTTCTGTGATAAAATGTGATGAAATTGAGCAGTTGATCATTACCTGTACATGAAAGAAAAAAAATCAAACTGCCTCTGATAATTGGGTAATTGGTACCTGAATCAGAAAATTGCTTTCTTCTTGTGCGTAGAAAAGGAGCATTATGGAGTTTTGAATAAATCTGTTCAGACACGAGGAACTGCAATGGTATTTTATTGCTACTGATCAGCTCACAAATACAAATGTTTGTAGGAAGATTTGCAAGTGCTGAATAAAACCGGCTCATAATAATACATTATTTATTTAATGTGTATCAGAAGAAGATATCAATAAATCTCAGAAAAAAACGAAGTTTGCCGAAATACTTGATTTCGGAATTGAACATATTTTCAGACAGGCTACTGACTTTATTAAACAGCTCAGTAAATAACGGCGAAAAAGGATGCAATAAAAAGTGAGGGCGGGGCTCGTTACACAAATGATTTCCCACAAGTAATCTTCTTGATATAAGCTAGAGATTACGTATCATAATTACGGCTGCTAGGCACATGAAACTATTTCAACTATTGCAACAGAGCATGACCTATTAAGCACTAAGATTAGACACAAATGAATAAAAATCCAAGTGCTGATAATTTTTAGAATTTCAGAAGTAAAAGACATTTGTGCGAAAGAATTGCATTGCTAACTTTCATAAAATAAGATTTTTAGTATAATTTGCATAAATAAGTCTTATGAACATAATTTACAATTGCCTTCCTTATATTGAAATACAGGATCAATATTTGTAATTTTGAAATACACAGTATATATTGAAACACATAAATATGTATATATAATGAATTTATACAACTACTGCGAAAAAAGCAGTTGTGCATCCAACAAAGGCCTCCTCAGATGGTGTCAGACATGGTTTCGGGGCCGAAGCATCATTACCACTAACCCATGGCGCCCAAACAGTACCTCACGATACCACCAGTCTTTCTTTGGATCTCAGTCCCTTTGCGGGAGTACCAGATTCTTACAGATGCAGTCCCTGCCAGATCTTGGAGCCTATTCATATATCTCCTTTAATGATAATTGGAGTTTAGTCAGGTATGTCGAGGCCAAATTGGCAACAAAACATCGGCATCCGACTACAGCACGAAATATACTGGTCGTCCATTCATAAATCTTTTTTCTTCCTTTTTACCCCAAATAAGTAAATCAACCAAAGAAATTATTAAGAGGCCGCTTCTACCTCGGCATGGCTCCTCTAAGTCGCAAAAGGCATTCTCTCTCCATTTGTAACTTCCACATGTTATCTTTTGGTTTAACACTCGGGGGCCATGTTGCTTTCAAAAAGAGCAATACCCTTTCAGACGTATCTTGAAAAATTGACAAACAAACAATAGTCATTAAATAACAAAAACATGAAATAACCAACTAACATATTCAAACAAGGAAATAAATAGCACAAATAAGTAAATCCAAGAAGTTATTAAGTGGTCGCTTCTACCTCGCCATGGTTTCTCTAAGTCGCAAAAAGCATTTTCTCCCCAATAGTAACTTCCACGTGTTATCTTTTGATTCAAGACTCGGCGGCCATGTTGCTTTCTAAAAGAGCAATACCTTTTTTAGACGCATCAGGAAAAATTAAATACATTCAATTCATGATTAAATAACAAACACATGAATTAACCAACTAACAGAAACAAATAAATAAAGATATAGCACAACTAAGTAAACCAAACAAAGAAATTAGTAAATGGTTTCTTCTACATCGACATGGCTTCTCTAAGTCAAGACTTGGCGGCCATGTTGCTTTCTAAAATAACCAATTACCATAATCAAACAAGGGAATAAATCATAAGTCTGTTAGAGTCACTCAGTAGAAACCGTCATGTGACCAATGTCTTTTGGC
>VCCN01000420.1:19180075-19201841 GCA_006491835.1 Architeuthis dux | reverse complement strand
ATAAATAAATAAAATTAAAAAAATTAAAAATATAATAATAATTCTTCTTCTTGCCCTTGCTCGGTATCAAGTGATAACAGGTCTCTTCAGTACTCGATAATTATCCTCAATATTCTTGCCAATGTCTACACTTCTTCATTGAATGTCTAATTATCATTTTTAGCTAGTTATATAGATAGTTGGAAATCAGATAATTATTATCAGGATGAGCGCAAACGCAGGCCCCACACTCTTATTATTCAGTTGCAAATCACCCAGACTTTTTTGCATTATTTAGGTTAGCGCATTTTAAGGGAACCCTAATTCAGTACCGCTGGCTACAATGCGTCGCTTCTGCTACTTAGAGGTCACATACAGATAAACAGTATTATTATATATAGATGGAAATCAAATCATTATTATCAAGGTGAGCGCGAATGCAGATCCCACACAATTGTTTTTTTTTAATTTTGGGAATGTTCAAAAACTAACTTGCTAAAAACATGCTTAGGTGTTCCTGTAATACACACTGGGGATTTCATGGGGATATGTTGTGTGCTTTTTGAGTTACCTTGTCACATACAAACAGACGGACAGACATTTGGTGAATTATAGTAGGATTAGCATTGTTATTATTCATGTTGTGTTTGATTATTACTACTTCTGTTATTACTATTATTATTAATTCTTCTTGCAGGAAGCAACAGCGTAAACGTGTTTCTGGGCCTTGGCTTACCATGGGTCATTTGTAGCATGTATTACTTATATCAAGGAGTACCGTACTACGTGGCTGCACACAGCTTAGCATCTAGCGTCACATTATTCACAATATGTGGCCTCACTTGTATATTCCTGTTGATATTCAGAAGAATTGTAAGTATTATTATTATTATTATTATTATTATTACTATTACTACTACTACTACTACTACTACAATAATAATAATAGTTCTTTTTCTTTTATGTAATGCTTCGTTTTGCATCTTGTAGAGTCGGGTGCAAAGAATGGTCCTGTGGCACTACAGGGGTGTTTTCATTTAGTCGACAGCACTTTGGGTAGTATGTGGGTTGTTCCGAGTAGGGCGATCTTTTGGACTACGTGACTGTTGATGTTGCTTGGGATACGTTTGGTGAACTTTTCCGTTCCCTTCTTCACGAGTCCTAGAGCTCCGATGACCACTGGTGTTATGTTGGTTGTCATGTTCATGTCAGATCTTCGAGTGCAGGTATGCCGCAGCGATGATCAGGCCCTACGTTTCTGCTTTCAGTCAGGTGATCCTCAGCCACTGGTGTGTCTTTTGTTGGTCTACGTCTGACTCTTTCACCCTACTTGGATACTTGTTGTTTTGCTTTTTGCTTCATTCGCTTGGCGTAGATGGGTGTCGCCTCTTTTTCTATTGGTGGGGTTTCGGGGACATCAAGCTCTTTCTTGAAGAGTGCAGCCTCCTTCTTAATGGAGTGGGCCTGGTGTTTTACTATTTGGAGGAGTGGATCATCTGTTTTTGACAGGTATGCATCTAACCTGGTGGTCTTGAATGTAAGTTCAAATTGGACTAGGCCCCGTCCCCCTTGGTAGGCAGAGCCAGTCTCTTGACGTCATTCAACTTCGAGTTGATGACGTTGAAGTTGTATGTTACTACAGGTATCGCTAGGGTGTTTATAGCTTTGAGCATAATTGCTGCATTGAGCATACGCACTCTCCTGAAGTATTCTTTCCGGAGCAATCCCTGGTGCTTTCCAATTTTTGGCCTTGTTAATGGCAGCAGTGGTCTCTGTGTTGTGGGTGTCCGACCATCTTTGCGTCACTATGTGTTTGTAAAGGTCCTGTTGTTGTTGGATCCACGTAGCTGTTTCATTATGTCTCTTGTTGCTTTCCCAGATTTCACTCCAGAACTCCTCAACCTCTTCGATAGTAGGCGGTACGCAGACGTCTATCTTCTTCTTGCCCAGCTCTCGGTAGAGTCTTTTCCTATCTTCTTTGAAGATCTTGTTTTGCCAAAAGAACTTGCTTCTTTTGGTGAATTTCCCGAGTCTCTGCGCCTTTGCTTTGATTTGTTGTTTTAGCGTTTATGTTGGAATTTTTTTCTACCTCACCCAGGAATGATAGTTGAGCCCGCAGTTTTCTTATTTCGTTCTCGATTTTTTTCTTTCCAGGCTGGTAGTTTTCTTTTTTGTTTTTGTCTTACTCCTGCTGCGTCTCCAATGACTGACGCTGTTTTATTTACAAAGTCCTCCTCCTCCTCATTATCATTATCATTATTATTATTAATCATCATCATCCTCATGTATTTTTCATGTTAACACCAGGTGTCTGGTTGTTATAGCTGGAGATTGAGCGACAACAAGTCCCCAGCACCATCTCAGTATCCTTGCAGATCCTAGCAACGCCGTGATCTGGACAATTTCAAATCTTCCTCGAATTTCTAATTCATCTAATCTCTCCTATAGCGTTTTTGGCACAGTTCCAAGTGCACCAACAATTATGGGTACGACCCTAACTTTTATGTACCACTCTTTGGTCTGCTGAGACATCCATATCGATGATATGGCAGATCCTATTATCATTGTTCACAACTATCAAATCCGATCCTCTCGCTTGGATAAGACCAGTCTAGATGTCAAAGTCCCAGAATATCTTAGTATTTTTATTTTATACGGCAACCTCTGATTTGTGCTGATATCATTTGTTCACATGGTCGAACCCAAATTGTTTGCATAGTTTCTAGTGTAGTCACTGTCCCCACTCTGCCCTGCCTGTTTTTATAGTCTTTCTGGGCCAGCTTAAAACTGCATTCACTTATGATGTGCGTTACCGCTTCAGCCTTTTCTACACAGAGGCAACATTCACTATTTTTCTGGATTTTGTCTATTTTCGCTTTTATGTAATTCGTCCTGATTCATTTGTTCTGGGCTGCAACGATAAGGGATTTCGTTTCTCTCTTCAAGTGTTCTCTACGTAACCATGTCCATGATTGTTCGTCTACGATAATTTCTATCTGCCCTTCAAATTCTCCGCAGAGATTTTTCTTTCCTTGTTGGATTCCTCACTGTTCCCACGTGTGCAGTCCGTGTATCTCTCGTCGCGCTGTTCCGAGTGGTTTCCATATTTTTGCCGCGCTGTTGTGCGTATCTTTCAAATCACATTTTGGCTATTTGGGGCACTGTCCTCGATGCTGATGAGTCTTCTATCCTCTCCCTTCCTTCCTTTTTACATATAGTCTGTCGGTGCCCTCCCTGGTGTGCAAAGCCTTGTGCATCGTCAGTTGTTTCCTGGTCCATTGATGATAGGTCTTCCTATGCATGATAAAAGAGTAGCTGTGTACTTTATTATTGATATTGCACACGTGTTCATCCCTTTTATCAAATTCATGCCGTTTAATTTTGTTTCCAATATTGTTTCCAATCAACTTAAGACACTCCTTTCTTTCGTTTCATACTGCTTTATTGAGTCGCATTCGAGTAATCCTAGATATTTATAGCGGTCCTATGCTTAATGCCTTGGTTGCCTATCAGTTCGATTCCATCTGGTCTTCCCTTGTGCATCATTAGCAGTGCACATTTCTCTATCCCGAATTCTATTCCTATGTCATCGCAGTAGTTTCAGATTCTGGTCTATTTTCTGACTCTTTTTCAGATTTACCCTGCTGGAACAGCATATATGTACTATTTGACGGTTTCTTTCTTTTTTCTTTCTGTGTATAAAACAACTAGGCCTGGTTTTCTGACATGTATGTAGGGATTCGATTGAATTTCAAAATCGTCAAATGTCTTATTGCGTTAGCTTTGCAAAGAGAAACAATATGTCATTTTAACATATGCTCGAATCCAATCCATTTGTGTAATTCCTAATAAATCATCATTAATATGATTATTTGTCCATTTTATTGCACTTCGGTTCAATTCAACAAACAAAATTGTCCAAAGTTTTCGTTAGTATGCATTGTTATAACAATAACGTTAGTATGCATGGTTATTTTTCAGTTTTTGTAAAATTACATACAAGTACCCGTAGAAATTCAGTACTTTTGCATTTACTACAACACAGCGTTCGATATCAGATACCATTTAATAACATTTATAGTAGCAGTAAGAGTAAAACTTGTATTTAGGGGTGAAGAATGTGGCTGTGGAGTCATGTCCTTTATTCATCTGTTTATTCCACGGCTGAAGTAATTTAAGCGTTACACGCAATTGAAGACCCCGAAAGACTAGTGGTTCGTGTTTCATTCATACCTAATACAATTAGAGTGTTCGCAATTAACAATAGGTCAAATTGATACAAACTTTGTCAACATCACCAAATGTTCTTTTTAAGAGTTAGCAATTATTTCTGTTCCAACTGTTACACCGATGATCTTTACATTCATTGCACCAAGTGATTACAAATTCCACGTCAAGTCCTTACACATAATTTTAATTTCAGCTGCAAGATCTGTATAATTTAACGCATCTTTTCTTTTAGATTGTATAATCCCGTCTTCTTTCAATTAGTTGGTAATTTTGTATTATTTTGGGGATAATAATCCACTTATTATACGACTGATATTATTATTATTTGCAGGTGGTCGGTGGAGAACTTGGAGGATCAAAATGCGGAGCAAGCATTAGTAGTTTATTTTTAAGCAGCCTATGGGGTTTCTACATTGTCATCATCAGCCTGCAGGCCTATGGATATAAGCCTCTTCCATATATCAGCTATCTATAGCGGGAATTTATAGACCAATTTCATTTTGACTGCCTGGACTTGCTGTGATACAAACATTCCAGAGATACAGGGTTGCAATTTTTATAACTTTTTGAAAAATGAAAATAGCATCGGATGGAATTTATTTTACCGGAAACACTGAATGGGAAGATAATCAATGAACGAGGCCTTGTAACCCGTCAAAAATGCCGTACAAATGCTTTAAATGAAAATAAAATGGATTTTTACAATGATTAAAAAATGTTGATGATGGTTCTTGATTAACAAGGAATTTAAATGCAAAAAAACAATATGATTCGAATTTCGTCCTAAAAACCGGAAGTGGAAAAAAATGCTACAAATGACGCCTATTTAGGCGGGAATCGCCAATTGATAGTGACGTTCTTTTTCTTTATTACATTCAAAAACGTCAGAAATTCGCATGAGAGAAATGAAAATATGATCGTTCAGAAGAAAGAACAGTCAAAGTGAGAAGAGATCATGAAAACATAAAATGACACATTTTGTGAAAATCAGCACATCTTGTGATTATCTTCATGAATCTACACAATTTTCACATCTGGTAAATAGAGTTTGTGCGCGCAGTACCTATTTCAAAATACGTTCAGTTATTTACAAAAACATCACGTTTGTTGTGTCCTTTTTTTTTCTTATTAGCTTTCTCTCTTGCCTAAAACATCCATGACCCGTACCAACCAGTGAATCCCGTTTTTTTTCCACAATTTTAATCTAATTTATGTAGGACTCATCGAAAACCACGCCGTCATTTTCCTGTATAGCATCATAGACATGTGAAAGAATTAGATTTTTGTACACAGAATATGTTATTCAGAATTAATACCATTAAGCTTTCGTGAAGTGATGAACAAAATTCTATAAACATTAATATCCCGCACATGGTAACTGGACATTCGATTATCCGCATCAGAAATACATACGAGATTATATCTACATTTAAAATATAGAGATTTTGCACACAATGACCAAAGGTTCAACAAGGCGTGGGATTAAAAACAAAAAACTGAATTTATGAACAATTCAACTGAAAATATCCATTCACCCCTCGGCACCAAACTAAAACGGGACTTAATGAGAGTGGGATGGTTTGTCATTCAACAAATAATGTTCATGTGCGAATTTGCAGCTTTTGTGTGACTTTGTGTCACAATGCTCTCCATGGGGACAGCAAAAACACTGTTATCATTCAATTACAATCAAAATCTATTCAATGAAAGAATATATTTTAAAAAATAAGACAAAGAACTGCGCTACGCTTGCCATAATGTCTGTCCTCGATTGCTGGTTATTACGCATCATTCTACGAGTTTTTTTTTTGTTTGTTTTTTTTCAAATTACGTGGATTAAGCATTGATTGGTTAATCTTTATATTACGCTTTACTCTCCCCTACGTTTCGGAAAATATTTTTCACCCATCCTTATTGTTTTTTCAGTCATTCAAAACAGTTTCGGACCAATCATATTTTTTTATTTTTTAAACCTCATGACTATAATGGCGTTTGTCTCAGTTGTGTGTGTGTGTGTGTTTTTATAATTCGTACTTAAATTTATTGAATAACCACAGACCAAAGAACTGGAAGAAACGCTCAACTGAGCGACAGTCAGCTAATGGAACATTGTCATTCTTTACATAAACGTTTCTTAAAGAATACGCGACAATTTGTAATTCGTAAGACCAATTAAATCGGTAAAAAAAGAAAACTTACGAAAATACACACACACACACTGGGAGATTCAAATTACTAAGTATAACTTCACGGACATCTGTATATGGGGTTCTACGATAATCAAATAGACTGAAAAGCGATGCTTAGCGTGCCCTTCTTGCAAGTCATTACTAAGGAGTTCGTTCCTTGGTGGATGCTCCATGTACACGGCCTTGTGCCAAATTTGGCTTCGTTCAACAAATATTTTACAGACAGACATAAATAAAACCATCAATTTTATGCATAGCTTATGAAAATAAACATTTTGTAGTGACAAACTTGCTATTTACTAGACAAAGTATGAATGAATCAAATTCTATATATATGTGTATATGTATATGCATATGTATGTATATATAATGCATATTTACAAATGTAAAGAATCCCTCCAGCCAACAATAAAGTACAAATAAGGGATAAAAAAAAGTCCCTATTTTTACATTTATTATTTTTCTCTTAATAATTATTTCTCCTCCGGGCTTGGATGTAAAAATGCAGTGATTTGATTGTGAGAATTGTTATTTAGAATGACTAACATATCAAAGAATTACTGTTTCCTCTTTAGTGACCATGATTCTTCTCGGAAATTAAGCCAGGTACGATTTTTGATTTGGAGATCTACTTTCCGAAACAAGAAATTCTGGAATCATTTAAGTATTATAGGAACAAAGGATAAAACAATCCTATAAAAGATGAAACAAGAATAATAATTCAATTATTATACTTAAGATTTGTCTCATTTCGATGGTCCTTTTTCCTAGTAAACCGTTTATTTTGGATTTTTTTAAATGATTAGATTATAAATTTGAGGAAATCAATCAAGCTTCTCAAGGTGAAAATATATTAGGTCTACCAGAAAGAGGTGTCGTTTTTCATTTTAGGAAAAGACAAACCTCATTTATTAGGAAACATTTATAGTCTAATCAATTAAATTATTGCCATCGTTATTTAACACAGCTATCCATCTTGAAACTAACATTTCAATCCCTTTTTTGTAAAAGAAAGCTGGCTTTGATGTGAAAAAGTCTGATAGCCTATGTTTGACCTCATCAATATTTTGGTGTAGAAACTGCTGTCTGATCTGGAGATAGCCATTGGTTCACCCGCTTTCTGTTAACGTACATAACCCATATCTCGTCCTCAGTAACAATTCGATGAAGAAAAAGTTCCTTTTCCTGTCTGCTCTGCAAAATGTGCAGATTGTTAAACGTTGGGCTCTTATTTCAGCTGCAAGTTCGTGTGGAACTCAATCTCGTTGTCTGGTGACCTTCCCAATCTGTTGAAGATGCAGTCGACCATGTTGAATTCAGTTTTTCTGATAATTCTTTAATGGTTTGACGAGGATCTGCCTCAACAACTGAACGTAACAGGTCATTGTCCAGCTCCACTGGCCTTCCCAAACGATGGGCATCATAGAGGTCGAAATTGCCCAATCAAAACTTGGTGAACTAATGTTGGACATCTAGTGCATTTGGATAAACACTGCAAATTCTTTTAGTGGCCGTTGTTGCATTGTTACCTAGACGAAATTCATAGAGCATCTAATGGCGGATATGACCCTCTTCAATTGTTTTGTCACTCCTCTATGATAGAACAGGGAAAAGAAAATGCTATCAGTATTTGAAGAATAACACCAAATTAATCTGGAAGAATGTTTATTTAATTTTTGGCAGTGTAAATACTAAAATAATAACACCTAAAGTTAGATTATATATAAATGATTACTTCCCAATACTCCTAATAGATACAAGCTCATAAACATTTTTATATTACTGATATTGATAGAAATACAGTAATAGTGACGAGATAGACTCCGGTGTAACAATTTGTATGTGTATTGAACTGTGCCAGGCTACAAAATGTGCATGGAAACAACTCGATACTAATACAAGTGAATATGAAAATTGATTAGCAATAACTGTGAAAAGGTATAGACAGTGAACATGGTGAGTAAAAATGAAATTCGATTTTTAATTTACTAACAAATCCATTGAAAGCAAATGTTTTCTGTTATACATTTATATAAACGATACCAACTAAGAACCCTACTTTGCAGAAAGAAACATTCTGTGGAGTCAAAGTTGGTTTAAAAAGAACCCTGGTTCTATATATTTAAAAATTGCTATACGGCAAGAAAGATTGTATAAAAAATACCATGGATCAAATAAAAAATGTAAATATATGAATGTATACATATATTTACGTACATACTTACACACATTAATACGTAAGTACCTATTTAGATGCATGCTTATACAATCAAACCATATAAGCAACATCATATACACGTTTCTTTTCTGCAGAACAACGTACCAATGCCTAGGTGTGTATGTGTGCGTGTTTATACTTATGTGTATACATGTGTGCAAAGTATATACCTAAATATATGTGTAGGTCAACCCAGAAGCAAATATCATATTACCAAATATCATATACTAAATTATGATAATCATATCATATCATGGTTTATATCGCTGTACAAAATATTGTTTGTTGGTAAAATTCCTTTTTATATGTTCTTTTCGCCTGTTTCTAGTTTCTACAAGACAAAAAATATACAATTCGAAATTGTGTTTTTTTCTTAAAAAATATTTCTTAACTTTAAAAAATAAAAACAAAGGCTTAATTAGATAATGTTCAAAATATTATGCGTTGATTTATTTTAATATTTTTATCTGTGACCCATTAAAATGCTGAGGTCATGGTGCCATGAAATGTTTTTGACAGTGCTTTTATTTATTTTGAAGGAATTACCCACGGCGGAAAGAAAATTTAATAAAGAATGAAAGGTTTTTAATTTCTTTATTAAAATGTTAAAATATTGATTGTTTCTTTTACTTCTTTTAATGCGAAAATACCCATTAAAGAAAGAATGAATGTAGCGAACGTATGCATGAGTTTTGGAACAGGTTCATCTTAAATATTTATATTTTTTTAAATTCATGATTGTACTATTTCTTCATTTTCAACATTCAAATGTTTAATAACAGAAGCTATATACATATAAAAACATTAAATCTACATATAAATCAAGGAATGGATAATTTTATATCCGACAGAACCATATTCTGTCAGATATAAAATTATCCATTCTTTGATTTCATACATAGGTTACTTCCACGGTGGAAGTGGGTTCGATCCCTGCACAGCACTCATTTTTAAAAATTCATTCATATGATCTAGGCCGCCCGTTTTGCAATCGCTAACACTGATGCCGGGCTGATATGGGTTCCCAATTAATAAATGTCTTTATAATTATCATATTTTATACAAATATTTATGGATGGTAGTGTATGTGATACCTAAGTTCACTGTCTTGATTGATTTGAAAAGGTTTGAATTTGTCTGCATAAATAATAAGATCAGACATTTTATAGCCAGTTCCAATGTCTGCTTCTCGATCGATTTAAGTAGGGATCAGTTGGAGCAAGTAACTGAACTTGGCAGTTGAGACAGGATAGAATGCAGTTACTGCTTACATTTCTCTGGTCCTCTCTATCTTATACACTTTCTCCATCTCGAATATTTTCTACTCAATCAAGTGACACCGCAAGATTCTAGACATAATATGATAAGTATGTGAGAAATGAATATATGACATAATGCATGTCCTGACAATTCAACAAACCCTACATCAAAACTTTATAATGTCAACTTCATCAGAGGTTTTATACAATTTATAATGTGATTAAAGTACCAACGTTCAGGGTTCGAATCAAGGTAAAACTTTGTCTGGAATTTTGTAATAGCCATCATACTCCCAACAGTGAGATTGGTGCTTCAAATATTCCTACACTTCAGCTATATTGTATGATTGTAAAATCTGTAAAAACTGATATCAAAACAAATCCTTGAAAATGAGCGTTTTGCATCTGAAACGTTGAATACATAAATAAAAATAATTTAGATAGAATGACTTAAACATAACTAACGAACAAAAAGTTTGCAGCTCGTTAAGGGAACTGCTAGGTAAAAAAAATAAGAAGTATACTGGTGTTTTCATTATACGTACATGTATGCAAGAAGGATTCTTTTTCTCATTTGTACGAGAGAGAAACAGAAAGAGAAATAGAATAAAAATATTTTAGGACCCACACAAAACGGTAATATCAACTTTATTCTAGGGGAAAGTATCTGTGGGGAAAACCTGTGTATGGTCTTAGAAGTTTGGTTTGCCTATTACTATTGTTGAAAGATAAAAAAAACCTTGAGAGAAAAGAAGCCGTAAACCAGAAGATGGCAGAAAAGATGTTAGAAAGCAGACAACCATGTGTTAGAGAATTCCAAATTGTGCGGAAAACTTGTCAGGCAGCAATTCAGTTCAGGAATAACATGGCACACACCGGAAGACAACTGGACAAAGGTGTTTTCTGCCAGGACCCATGGTGCACAATTCGGGCTGATAAAGGCCATATCTTAGTGGCAACCCTGTTACCAGTGAATAATAATAGTCTTTTTATACGTGAACATTAAGTGGGGCTTACCTAACACAATTGTAAAGCACCATTATCATTTATTGACTGTAACCCCTCACCCACAGTGAGATGGCCTGATCCAGGTGGGGACAAATGCTCTGTTTGCCCACCTCCCCCTTAGCCCATGATAAACCTGAACCATGAGGTGGGGCCAGTTTGCAATGTAAGTTTATGCTAAATTAATCTCTTATGTTGTATCCAGCAGCATTCACGCTTTTCCAACATGGCATATAGCCAAAAGACGTTGGTCATGTGACAGTTTCTTTTGAGTAACTAACCAGACCTGCTTTTTTCTGTGATTGGTGCTCTCCATTATTGCATATGTAAAAACTAAGCTCATTACCACCACTAACGTTTTGTGAGATAAGACTTCAGTGGAAGTTTCAGCGTACATTCAATATACCAACCAGAAATAATTTTATCCAAAACAAGATGATAGCAGACCTTTACAATTCCCCTGGAATTGTAGCATCAGGGGCATAGCTCCTTGAGCCCCCCGCCCCCTCTAAAATTTAGTGCATTGGTTCCCAACATGGTGACACCGGACATCTGAGGTAAAAAAATTTTTTTATTTCCCTTGAATTATAGTAGGCTAGCTTTTTTAAAATCTTTCGCTTGTACTCAAGGTGTCACAGGGATTTGGAGTGGTTTCTTTTGCCTAGCAGAACAAATGATGGAATTAAAGAGATCAAAACACCACATTTGATATTGTGACTAGACGTCTGGCTGCAAGTCACCTGCTACAGTGTGTACATTTTAAACACTAACTACACCCAGATCATGTTCAAATTGTTGCTAGAGTTGACTGAGGAGAAGGAAACGAACCCCTCTATGTATTTAGAATTCCCGCACCCTGGGGACTGAGACCATGTGGCTACAATCAGCCAATCAAGAGAAATTGAATAGCCAGAGATGAACCAAAATGTTGAAAGGAAACTGATATGACTTGTTTTTTTTCCAACCGTGTTAGTTTTTCCCGCAAGGTGTGACTTCACAAGAACCTTCCTTCTGCAGATTGCATCCATATGATATTTCTTCTGGAGACTGTGGGCCGGATGATTTCGGGATGTGGACAGTATCTGGACTGCAGGCTGTAGGTTGTTGACCCCCAACTACAGAGTTGTGTTCTCACAGTACCAAAATGATATATGTTTCACAATCAAACTGTGTTGGGTTGCTCTTGTTCAAGATTTTTTGGGTAAAAAAAACAAGACAAAAGCCTTGTTTAACATAACTACACTGTAAAAGGCTGTAATGCTGATATAGTGCAATGTGAATGAATGACAAAGAACTTAATAAAACAGTCATGAAGTGGCAAGCACTTGGATGTTGATGGCAGTGTAACAAAGATGAGAAGAGATTATTCATTTCCTCTTATCTCAGCAAACTTTGTCACTGCTATACCAGCAATCTAATGAGAATGAATCAAAACACTCTAATCGAATAATTCAACAGTGCTTACTGCTGCTAATACAACTGACCCCAGGAAACTGTTATGCCTTTATATTTTATTGAAATCACACTTCCTTATGACCATTCACATAAATAGTTCAGTCTCTGCCTAATTAGGCAACATTCACTTATTGACCCTCACTTTAGTTTAAGCAACATTTTTAATCATCAAGCCATCAATCAAAATGAAACCACATCTCCAATTATGAACAAAATGTATTATTTCCAGTTTGTGATAGTATGCACATTAATTGGCAATCCACCTGGTCCTATACTTTAATGACACAAAATTCAGTGTGTATATCAGTGGCAAGCAGTGAATTTTCCTGAGGGTCAATGCTGAATTGCAATCAACACAAGCTGAAAATTTCTTAGTTGTTTTTCAATATAGTGAAAATCGGAGTGGCAATGATTAAACAATGAAGACTTCTGCACATTTCTTTTTATTACAAAATAAATGAATGGCAGGTCTTAAGCAGTCATGCAGAACATGTCTTGCATGCCCAGAATACATGCCTTAAGCAGTCATGCAGAACATGTCTTGCATGCCGAGAATACAGGCCTTGAGCAGTCATGCATGCCCAGAATATATACCTCTAATATACATTAAGAATTAAGTGTTTGTTTATATTTTATTACTTAGATATCTGCCCTTATACTTTCTTTCAGTGTAGCTTAAAGATTACTAATTAGCCTTAATGAGACAAAATTGATGAGTCCATTATCAATTCAGAGCATGTCCAAGTTTTTATTATTTTGAAATCCATCCTTGGCCAATTTGGAAGTGCATGCTTGTTTTACCATAAAGACTAAATCACAAGATTCAAATCCTTCACTTGACATGGGTTTCTTGTCTATTTACTAATGAAATATTTCTTTTCTTGCAAGTTTTATTATAAACAGTCAAAAGTATCAAATATCAGAGAATACAAAAATAATAGCGTGTCAATTACCACATGCCAGACCAAGAGCAAATCACACAGTTAAAAGTAGTTTAGTATTTACTTTAGTTTCATATTTTTTCAGCCCTCTTGAATAATATATTTTGAGATTTATTACAGAAGCAATTTACATATGTCTACTATTACAACAGCGCAAACATAAAAACAGTCAAATACAAATAAAAGAAGTCTATAATAGAACCTAAACCTGTAGTCTTTTAAATCCAATATATACTGAACAGTCATCAGTGGCATAGCAAGTGTTCTCAGCACCCAGGGGCAAAGATAACTTTGGCACCCCCATCCATAAAATGTTTTGATTATTTAATTGTGACATTTCTTCCTATTACATTTTTTAGGTAACGCTACATTGTGACTTTGGTTCCATGACTTTTATTCCGGGATTCTTTTTTGAATATATTGTAGACTTCGCCGTTATGCAAAAAAAAAAAATATTTGCTTAAAAAAGAATTTTTAAAAGAATTTTTTCAAAACATTTTCTGCTAAAATCTTATGTTATGCAATTTTTTTTTACTGTGACAAAAGTATGTGTGCATTTTTTAATTCGACATCGCCAGCATTTCAGGCCAAAGAAATTTTTGCACCCCTTCACACTTGCGCCCAGGGGTGACTGCCCCCCCTTCGCCCATCCCTTGCTATGCCACTGACAGACATACCAAAACTGCTAGGAGTAGACAATGTTTTGTTGTTATTTATTTTACAAAATTGACAACTGAAATAATCGAGTTATCACAAAATAATTGTTTCAATGGACACTTTTATGAATATCAGTTCAAGTAGAAAATTTTATTAGTACTGAGCATGACAATTCAGCATTTTTTCACAAGACTTGCACGTTTCTTTAAATCATTCATTTTGAATGTTATTGTCTGAAATTAGCAGAATAAGTCAAATTGATAAAATGTCAAAAGGTGAATCCTTTTGGATTGACAGAATTTCCACTTGCAGGAATGGTGAACATCTGGTTTTGATTTTACCACCTACAAATCCAATTTCTCGAAAGGGAAATCCTACAAGAGAAAAAAAAATACTATGGAAACAAAATTCACTTATAAAAAATCTTCAAAAAATCATCAAAATTAAACTTGATAAAGAAGAAATAATTATACTAAATGAAAATGAAAACAATAGCTTTTTTTAAAGTAAAAGATAAATTTTACAACTAAATAGAGTAAAGTTTTGACATTTGTTAAATAAATCCTACCTGTGATATCAGGGGTAACATAAACAGCTGGTTTAACATAGTTGGCAAAGTTAACCTACCTGGAATTTTAAATCGAACCGAGACAAAAACCACAAATGGAATGTTAGCCATTATTCCATGAGTTATTCAGATTGTTATTATTTCAACTGGTACACACTCCAACCTTCATCAGACATATATCATATCCAACAATTTTCCAGGAGTTTTGAACAGAATTCCTGATTTAGTTCCCAAACGTTTTATTTTTTTTGGTGGCCACTCCACTCACAGATCCAAGCCACAAAGATACATGCTACATTCTTCAAACAACAATTTCCTGAATACAATTAAAAAAATCAAAACCAATAAATCATTCTCTACCCACTTATGAACTTGTAAAATCTTCAATACCAGGGTGCTACATATAGTATTATTCTGTAGAAACCTACTCTTAAATCAGAATTCTTGGGTCTCTGTATACTCTTATTGACAATGACCCATCTTTACTTTTCTTAATATTTTCCCCAATTTCTCATTGCAAAAATAACATTGTAATCAATGTCAGTACTGCAAAACTAGTCTCTTCTTCCCCTCACTTTTATTGCCTCATGTTAACTACTGTTCAGTACACAGCGAATGAGAAAACATGCTCATTTTTTAAATATTAAATTAGATGCATGCGTTGGTGGTGAAAGAACTATAAATAAATCAGAAGTGAACTGACAAAATCAATTTTGAATTCTGAAAACTAATTTTTTTTCTTTATTTGAAGCTCAGATTGAGATATGACCTGGCAGCAGCCATTGGCTTTCATTTTACTCATAACTGGATGCCTTCTGTGCTGGTATCAACTTTGTCCAGGAAAGACACCAAGCAATATTCACCAGATTTAAATCAATAATATACATTATTTTCAGGTGATATCTATAGAGGTCAAATAACTCACTGTTTCCAGGAGAGTATGTATTATCAAATGGAAAAACTATTGAACACTTCCCAGAATGTGCAATATTATCTTATTTGATCTTTCTACATAGATTCTGACAAAGTTAATATACTTTATCACAAGTTTGTTTTAACACAGAATTACACTTTTTTTCAATCAGAAACTGAATTTGAGATAAAAATGTAGAAATTAATGTAGTAAGAATTATTTTCTTTAGTTTCATGACAAAGGCAAAATGATGAAACAGCTAACAAAGAAGCAAATAAAACAATAAAAAAAGTTTTTGGGATCATGTTCCCATCAAGCACCCTAAATTTTTGCAAATCAAAAAGGATGGATTTTTCCTTGACACCGGTGACGTCACTGAAACGTCAGCAGTGTTACCAAGATAAACAAAGTCTGCGTGTTGATATCGAAGAAAATACTAGGCTGAACTGGTATCGCTAGTCTGTCTCTGAAATGTTCGAAGTTACTTACATTCGATAAAAAATAGGTTGTTTATAGGTTTTTGTTTTTTTTTAAACTAACAAAGTTACTAAGATACTTTCTTTCAAAAAAATTAAAAATAATTTTTTGTGCTTTTGTGCTTTCAAACTAAGTATCTTTTTGTGCTTATTGCTTATTTGTGATTATTAGAGTTTAAATTTTACAGTCAGTCAATAACTGACTTATTAGCATATCTGATTGCCGACTCCTATGACACGAGTTCAAACCATGTCAGATCTTCTGTGTTATTTTTTTTATGGGAATATGATCCTGATGGGATACTTTCTTCCGAAAAAATTAAAAACTATTTTTTGTGCTTTCAATCTAAGTATCTTTTTGTGCTTATTGCTTTGGAATTTATATAAGTAAATTGTAAATAAATTAATAGTAAGACCTTTAGAAATTAGTTTTGTCTCACAGCTGACTGACAAATTCCCGGAGGTAACGAAAGTCTTGACGCAATGGTGGCGAACCTTTTTAGCACGGTATATCGAAATTTTAATTTTAGTTATGTTTATAAATAGGAGCCTATTTTTTATTTTGAACAATGCTGGGATAAATACCATGTTATGTTGACAAGTAGTAAGATATAGCAAGTAATTAAAAATTTAATAATATGACAAGAAGTTAAATCTATTTCCAAATACGAAGATAGACCTATGATCTTAGGCATCAAAGGGGAAAATATCTAAGGTAAAATAAGTAGGTAAAACTCTATAACAAGAGATAACACCTACTTGAAACATGGCTTCACAACATCAATCCCAATCTTACATGACTGACCTCCAAGCATAGTAACAAGAGACAAATTCATTTCACTAGTAACACCAAGATTTTGAAGGCTATTTAGTTGACAACTTGCTGGTATCCATCAGTAAATAAACTCATATGCATATCACACAAAATGAAAATGTTTTGGAAAAGTTGAACATAATCTTCTACAGATTTTAACTGTTTAACTATGTTTCAATGTTTTTAAGTTAGTAAATAAATTCTTTTTGTAAATGAGTAAAGTTGAACAAAGCAATACAATTTTCTACAAAATTAAATGAAACTGAACAAGTAATCAATTAAAAAGTTATCATCAGAAAATTCAAAAAAACCTAATCAAATTAAAACATTAATTAAAACACTGCACATAATAAAACAAAGTCAATACAGCAAATAAAACCCATCATTGATGAGGAGAGGTTCCTACTGCTGTACAAGTCTCTGGTATGTCCCCATCTGGAGTTTGCTTCCTGCATATGGTCTCCTAACCTGAAGTACAACTCAGATGCCATAGAAAGAGTTCAGAGGAGAACCACCAAAATCATTCTGAGATTGGAAGATATATCCTACACTGAAAGATTAAAACAACTTGATCTAGAGACCCTTGAATACAGAAGAAAACGTGCTGACCTACTAGAGGTCTATAGAATTAACTGCTGTCAAAAAAAACCTATTTCAAGTATATTAATCTCAATGATTCTAGTGTAGGTAAGAAAGAAAACAATCTATATAAGTCCTACACTATTTAATTTTTATGACTTATTTTCACTTATTTGTTTATCATTATTTTCTCAATTGTATGTAATTAACTATCATAACAAAACAGGTTTTGCTGAAGAAAAAGAAAAAAGATTAATTTCTAATGACTTTAAGAACATTTCTACAATTTTGCAAAATCAAAAAACTCACGGTCCTCAAGTGTGGAAGCTGCAAAAAATGTCTTCCGTTTCAGCTTCATCCACCATTTTTGTTTGACCAATGGACTCTCACAAAGCACAGTCAGGAAATGATGGACACTAGATTCCTCATTTGTGGTATCAGGATAAGCACAATTACCCTAAAACAAATGTTTAAATTACATAAATTTAGAAATTAAATTGCTACAAATGTACACATTAATTAAAGAAATAAGAACTTATTCTATCTTTCTGGTCACTTATTTTTTTTCTATTTCATGTATAAACTAACTGAAATCCATACACAAAGTACTAACAGAGAAAATTCAAACTCTCAGAGATTTCTCTTTTCATTACTACAAAGATTAATAGAATGCTATATGATACAGCTTTGACAAATTACACAATTATGAAATTCTTTTAGTTTTAACTTTGATGGCATTATGTCAACTTAAACATTTCCATATTGAAAAGATAACATTTTTTAAGCAGAAAATGTAAGAGTATTTATGATTCCCTACAATAAACTCATTAATTCACCACAAAGCAAATGTAGCTTCATATTAATTCCTAATATTTTTAATATCAGCAAAACTATAGCTACTGTTGTTACTAATGAAACTGGTGCATACATTTGCCAGCTAGTTCATTTTTTTTTTCAAGTTCAAACTTTAAGAGACCAAAACTAATGGTAGTATGCTGTATGTGAAATACACAGTAGAGAAGCAGATTCTTTACACAGAAAACAACATGTGGATTTTTTCTTTTCAATCAAAACAAAAATTAAATATACAATTTCTCCAGAATTGTCTGTTCTGTCCTCATCATTTAGAAGTCAAGGAGGAGACTTATCTAAAATCTTTATAAGAGTATTAACTCTCTACTGATTTCCTTTATGTATTACCAAACTGTATTTTTCATTATTTACTATTTTTATTATCCTTTTATTTATCCTTATAATTACTCCAAGCTACCATTGTTTGACAGCTATTTACAAACTCACAGACCTATCTTATATATTGCTCAATCTATTTCTATGCTATATTTTAATTTGGCCTGAGATATAGTGGATATGACAGGATTAATTCCTGGCTATTTTATTCATTTGTTTGCATACAGATTAAAACATATTTTGATACTTACTTTTGACACCAGGCACATTTCTCCCCACTTGGAATGGATCAGATCCACAAGATCCTTCCATTGGATCATAGACAAACCAAGTATCTGAAGGAGTAAATCCTCCTGCCAAATGTTAGCACAAGCTGTGCTGGTGCCATCATCAAGTAAAAGACTATCAATAACAAGAAAAAGAACTTGCATCAAATGACAACAGTTTAGAGAAAGAAACATAATACACAGAAATTAATATTATATTATATCACAATTGTTCAGGTATTGGGTTGGCCAAAAAGTTTGTTCAATTTATTAAGTAAAAATAAAAGATAATTTTATTTTTTGACCTTAACTTTACTGAACAACATATTTACTGTAAATAAATTTTGAGAAGAGTCATTAACATTCAAAGAGTTTTCAGACAACCAAACTCATTCTTCTGGTTATTTTTATTGTTCACACAACGTTTTGGCCAATCCATTCTATGGCCTTCTTCAGGTGAACTATCCATATGGAATCTCAGCACGAAACTTCGCAAACCACTTTTGAGATGTTTGAATATTCACAATACCTTCTTCACAAACTGCAAATATCAGTTTTTGCATTTGTGTTGCATTTTTACTTTTCTCATTTTCTTCCATCTTTAATGTTAGAATCAATAAACAAAAATATGACAATTTTGACAATTTCTTTTAAAAATGCACGCTGATATGACAGCTGCCACAATACAATCAAAAGCAATCCTTTTGAATGAAGTTAGTTAAAACTACAGAGGAAGTCGATTATTATAATCATGGATAATGTTATCAGTTATTGTTATCAAAATCAGTTGGTCCCAAACACTTTATTTAAAGTGATAGCAATAAGCAGCTTACTCTATATATCCTTCGGTTATTGTTATCTAAAAGACCCCATCCCAAAGTGATCACAATAAGTGGCTTCTTCTGTAAATGCTTCTAATGTCACCTAAAGAGACATACAGAACAAACTGTTTGGTCAACCTAATACTAGACTAAATTTAATGGTAAAGGGTCTAAAAATCAGTTTTCATTCTTCTAAGTAAATTTGTGAAGATACACATCAACAACTTGGCACTGAGAATCAAACCTAAAATAATTGATGCACCAATCATTGACCCAATCCCACTAGTTTAATAATATTGCAATTAATAATATTGATACATACCAACTTTTATTCAGACAGTTTAAACTCATCTTCGATGTAGTCACAACGTTTTGGCCAATTCATTCTACGGCCCTCTTCAGGTGTAAAATGTAATATCCATAAGGAAACAGAGTCTCTCCTATCGGTCTCTTTTCGGGGAAGAATTGCCTGAGTGTTTGATTGACGGTATGATAAGTATCTATACCTAACACTGGATTGTTGATACATTAATGACCATAATTTTCTTCTCTGCTAAACAGAGACACTAGATGAAATGCTTTGTTTAACAAAGAAAATGAAATTTTGGCTATATTATGTGGTGTGGACATATAACTACGACGTAGCGGAAGTAATTGTACATGTATCCACCCAAAAATGTAATCACTACTTCTGTAGCCTATTGTGCACCCTTCCACAAAATCTCATCAAAATTCATAGAGTACTTTTGGAGATATCTTGTAGACAGAAAGATGGACATGACAGAACATATATACCTCTCCAACTTTGTTGGCAGAATTAAAAATTGGAACAGAATAAGTAACCTTTATGGTTATGGCTTACCACATATAAGTAGACACACAGAATTGTGTATTGTTGCAGGTCTTGTCTGAACATTTATGGTCGGAAATGGGACAACTGCACTTAGTGCATACTGTCTTCACAGTAAGTCTCTTTATTTGTGAAACAAAAGCATGTGTCCATAAATGACTTCTGTTAGGATAAGAGTCACTTAACATCAGTGACATTGTACCCCATTCTTCTTTGCCACTCATTCTGGACATCTGGTTAAATGCACTGTTCTGGGCAGGAAAATGACTGCAAAACCTATTAAAATGCAGAAAGAAACATTATGGAAAGCATTCTTTATTCAATAATAATAATGGTGATAATAAAAAATCATTTAGGTAATAACAACAAAGAATTCTTCAAAAAACATGTTATGTGTATCATCATCAGAAGAAGATCAGCAGAATGAGTTTTTGCTAGATGTCTTGAATTTATATTTTCTTTTTAGAAATAATCTTAAAAAATTGGAACTTCTCCAAATAAAACTTACAAAGAACACACTGATTCATACTTTTAATCAATATGTAAGAGTAATTACCAAAATGCACACATGTCTATATAACTATATACATTAGTGTGGGTATGCATATACGTAAATGTGACATGTATCAAGCTCAAAAATAAAAGGTGAAAAGATCAGGTGTTACGAAAGTAACACCTGTTACTAATGTATAAGTGTGTGTATGGGTGTGGTGCACATGACTTAGTATATAATGATGGATAATTGATCAATAAAAGCTTATGCAACTAATCAGAGAGAAAAATTAAGGTTACTTCTTACACCTGATTTCATGTTGAATACATATAGGTACATATGTACGCATAATACAAAAATTTAAACAGTTGTAAATCTACATACACTGGGTGTATATATATATATGTGAAATCAAATGATGGATAATTTTAAATATTCAACAGAATATGATAATTATAAAGATATTTATCAGTTGAGAACCTATATTTGCCCAGCGCCGTTTTGAATAACTGCTAAACGAGCAGCCTAAATCGTAAATGTGAATAAAGAAACAAGCTACGGAGAAAATATAGGTTCTCAACTAATTAATGTCTTTATAATTATCATATCTATATATGGGTCATTCCGTGTCAAGTGGACCAGTGGTCCCCACTCGACCATCTCAGATATTGCTGTAACTTTGCTCAGATGTTCATTTGGGTTTGAAATGAAGTCCTGTAAGATTTTAGCTCAATATCTTTATTTGTTCAGTCACTATGGATCCAAGAACAAGGACTACTTTGGTCGAAGCGATGACAACCGAATCTTTTTTTCCATTTTTAAGTAGCAACCATTCCACAACAGGAACTTCTACTACACTGAAAAT
>VCCN01000420.1:19166094-19178684 GCA_006491835.1 Architeuthis dux | reverse complement strand
TAACCTTAATCCAACAAGGACATACAGTTGCTGGAACTCTGAAGAATTATAATTTTGTTCCCTTAAATGGAGAACAGATTCAAGTTAGCTGAGTTTCACGAATCACAAGTTCTTTCGTAGCAAATGTTGGGATCTACAGAGTTAAAACTGCAACCAGTTCAATATGTGGCATGTTTTTTAGGGAAACATTTATAAATTTGTGAAGAACAAAAAGATGCATATATCACATTTATGCATCCTCATGGCCATCCACACAAGACTGTTGCCGGGTTCCAGGGCAGCATATCCTGACAACTATTGCTGCTTCTACACCAACTGCTACAGGCAAACAGTACATAATACCTGCACAAACCTTGTCAACAATAGAAAATCTCTTTGAAAAACTTTAAGCAAATGTACAATACTAGAAAGTAGAAGAAAATGAGTATTGGGAGGGTGGGGCCTGTGTGCTGGAGCCATCAGGCATGGGGATGTGGATGTCAATTTCTCTGCAATCAGGTAAATATGCATTTTTGTTATAAATATTATCTTTGATAGTTATGAATAAAGGGAATTTGCAGTGGCTTATGAGCCACCATGGACCATGCAGGATTGCAAATGAATAAAATTCAAAATTTGTGATGTCATTAAACAAAAGAATAGATGCTCTTTTAGAACCAGTAATGGAAATGGGTTTAGGTATAAGGTAAGGTTGGAATTTGGGGGCTAGGTATATGTTAAAGTCTCCATTAATAGACATTGATTATTTAAAAATGGCTTCTCAGAAATACCAATGAAATTTGGAGCCCACTTTGACATCATTTTCTGAAAGAATTATGCTTTCTAGAGCTAGGCTGATAACATTTTCAAAATATACATATAAAGGTGACCCTAAAAACAAATTATCAGTGCAGTAGAAGTTCCTGTTGTGGAATGGTTGCTAGTTGAAAATGGATTTAAATATGTGTATAAAACTCATTTATAGTTTGTGAGCAAAGCATTCTTTATTCCAGTTATTTCAGAGAACCAACAAAAAGAGTAAGATAAATTCTGTAATCTATTCAATATTGGGTGGGGGGCTTACTGCCCCCATCTTTGTTGCTTTTATTATATTTTGGATGGTCAAGCCAATCTTCTTCAGGTGTATGTAGCATCCAGTGAATAGTCTAAAATAGTTACTTATTATTCAAAAATCTTTAAAGTTACTAACCTGATTCTATATTCAAGAAAATTAAGGAACTTACCAGCCAAAATGTTATGATAAAAAACTAGAAATATGACTATAATAGAAAAAATGTAATTTAAAAAAGAATATGTATATATGCCTGCAAAATCAAAGTTAATCCAATAATTAAATATATAATGCTAACATAAAAGCACGCAGAACATACATACAAGATCTGGTTTGCTCCAAACATTTTGATAGAATACTGTCAACCTATGTCTGCTTGATCAGGGACACACAACAATGATCTCAAACACGAATGAAATATAGTGTAACGACCCACTTTCATTTTCTAGAATTAAATACACATATGCAGATCTGAATAAATGGACATATAAGAAATACTAAATTATCTTAAGCCTCTAGCTTTGGCTGATGTCACTCCCTTCTGCTCCTCCAATAATGCTCTTTCGCCCCATTTTTGCCGGTTACACGTACCGTGCATCACCTTTCCTTACAGCTTAACTAAACTTCCCTACTTGATGACTAAATGTAGCAAATCCCATTGTCCTTTGTTACTGACATCAAGCGAAGCCAGTTTTTCTCCCAGTGATCCCAAAATTGTGTACACCTTTCTATCGCCTCACCAAAAAATACTTTAAGCCTGATTCCCCTGTTTTAATAGTACAGCATTGATCTTCAAGTAATCAAGCATATTACAAACAAAGCATTTCATTCCAGCTCTGTTGCCCAAGTAATTATTCCTTTGACAACTGTGATTCACTAAAATCCCATGTTCTCACTGCCATCCCTTCCTTTTAAATGGCACCATTTGGTGCTAGCAACTATTCGTCCCATTTCCATTCTACTAATAAGCATTTTCATTCCCATAACCTAACCTATTCCCTTTTTTGTATCTCCTACGAAGCACAATCATTTTCCTCTTTTTTAATTGCATGCTTTCTTCCCTCAGGCAAAAAAACGTATGTAACCTTTATTGTCTTTGTTTCTTATTAAACGTATCTTTCATTTGTATATCTACAAATATATGCATTTGTTCAATTTCTGTTTATATGAACTTTCCTCCTTGTTTAAATTTACCCCGCTACCACGTGTTGATTTAATTTCTAAAAGATGTCATCCGTCTTTCTTCTCCAAAAAATCTCTGTGACGTCACAACCCTTCCAGCCAATCAATTCACATCACGTGACTTCAACGTGTGGCATGGATTTCTCTGTCATGGCTGCCATCTTCTTTCTTTCTATCCTGCTGTTATTAGTAGATTAACCCATTCTTCTACAGAACTCTTGTTACCTACATTAAGGTAACATCTATATAAGTACCTTCAAAACTTATAATAGCATTTATCTTTAACTTTCAAAAGAAGGTATCCGGTCTAGGTTCCAATCATGCTAGATCCACAGACCATCATAAGTATTTACTTGAATATTTCCTAGCTTCAGATCTACTTGAATAGAGTTGATTAGGACAAAAACAAATATGATTTACACATCAAAATAAATTTGTGAGAACAGCAATATAAAAAAAGTACTTGCCTAGAATCTGTATCTGGAATGCCATTGTGTGATGTTGCCAAAACACAAACACTGGAAATGGCAATGAACTTGCAGTAGACTTTATTTTTCTTAGACACTATTCTTTTCAGAAGATGGAATTCTACAACAGCACCATCAAGAAGTCCCAATGGGTAGGACATATTCTCCAGGTTCATAAAGAGCACCAATTCTTCATGTGATTTAATGTCCTGAAGAACTAATTTTATACTTTTGCCACCCAAAATTGATAACTCTAAAAATAAATAGCCAATAAAAATACTTGTGCATTTACATTTTCATAAAAATACATACATAAAAATATAGAAATAAGAAAAAAATCTCAAAAGTATGAAGGTCTCCAGTGGAAAACTTATTTTGATTACCATATTGTCTCTACCATGTAACATAGTTTTTGTTTATAAAATGTAAACAAACCATCAGATCGCCTATAACTCACTATACCATAGTCTTCATACCTCCCCCAACCGTGATACAAAATTTCATTGAAATATCTTTAAAAATAAAATTAAAGAAGTTACCCACTTTTAAAACACGGATGACAACATTTTTAAATCAGTAGCGAATCATAGTCTCCAGCAGCGTTTTCAAACGCTGGAGACAAAAACTTATTTCCATTTTTAATTTATATTAAATTAATTGGTTATTCAGCAACTAACTTTATGATATGGCAACTTAATTTTGTTCACCTGAAAATATACTAAACAAATTAAAATGGCTAACAGCAAGGACCGAAACCAAAACACAACCATAATATGGATGTAATACTACAAAATTTGTCATAGTAGTTACAAGGAAAATAGTGCCGAATTAGCTGCTTATATTAGCAGTTTATTTTTACATATAGTATTTGCATAAACATACAAAGACTAAAAAAATATAGTTATCACAAAATAACTATTTTTAGTTAACTTGCAGTGTATTTTTAATATGAAGTTCAATACAAAAAAAAGTATGATCCTATGCAAGCCACCACAAAATAAGGATAATCGTTTTCCTAGCATTTAATAGTAGTTATAGCTCACTTGAATATTCTTTTATGTAGCAAATACAAACCTGACTACTAATAAAAGTCTATCTATTAAAATTTGTTTCTGTGGCACACTGTAAAAACATTCTACATGGGAATACAAAAATAACATCATGCAAAATTGTGACTTACATAAACAGACTGCATATTTGAAAAGTTACACATTGCTGATAATGAAAATAGTGTCAACAAAAGCTTGGATCAAAACGTAGCTAAGTGACAGTGTGGAATTTGAGCCCAAGTTCTGGCCTGGCTGACTTAAACCAAAAATTTGAGGACAGCAAATTACAAGGATGATGTCATTTGCCAAATTTTATATAAATGTGGATTTCTTTGGAAAGATAAAGAATACAGATATTAAGAGTCTTAAAAGACTTTTGACACAAAAAATTTAAGAATTATTGTTTTAAAGAAGTGGTTATATGGAGGATGGGTGCCAGCGTCTGGAGGTTTTGTGAGGGAAAGAATTCGATCTATTGATGATTATCGGAAATACTGTGGGGGAACATCGACAAGCGTGAGATTTCTCCATAGTAAAGGTTTTTTAAAAGTGAGGTAAGAATGACTCCATTTAAATACGATCATGGCAGAGGAAGGGAACAGCAACAAATGAATAAACGAAAGCAACAATCTTTCAGAAAGAGACAGACATTTCTTTATTCAAACAAGGGTGTAGATTTTGTTAATGTTTATGTGTGTGCATGTATATGTGAAAGTCCATTGTCCGTGTATATGTTTTCGTATGATTCAGCATTAATTGTTTATGTGCACATGTGTATAAATATGTAAAAGTCCTTTGTCCAGGTATTTGTTTTAGTGTGGGTTTGCAACAGTGTAAATAAAATGTTTTGGCTAAAAAGTCTTTCATGATGACAATGTGTGCGTGTGAAATAAAGTGGGATTGTCTTACTTACAGTTTAGGCCGAATTATTGGCTTATTAGGAAAATTTGGAGTTCTGGCTCCCTGACCACAAAGTCTGAGAGCCAAGGGTGGAAAAGACGGAGCGAGATTCAGGATGTCTTTACATGACGGCAGACTGGCAGGAAAGAGATCGATTCAAAGTTAGCGCACATTACGTGATGGATTGCTCGCCCCTGATTGGCTGCCAGCACATGAGGATTCTCAGAGCTGGCATGGGGTTTGAGTTACCATGGGGAGAGCTCCCTTCACGGGAGACAACGCCGCCTTGACCCACCACAGTTATTCTTAATAAAAGTTTAAGCTTTAAATCAAACCCTGAGGTAATTGTTGAAATAATCATGTGCACACTGATTATGGGGAGTCAGTAATTCAATTAAATTAACAAAACTGATAGAGCTTTTTCCTTGAGATCAAATACAATTTCCAAACTTTTACAATTAACTTGGATTCAATCAATTTGATAATTATCTATCCAAATTCTAAAGAATAGTATATTATTAAAATCACATTTTTCACATATTCAAACAGAGATACATTTTTATAAATCAATTACAAAGAACATCAATGATGTTAATGTGTTACAGTAAATAATTAGTTTTACACAAATACATTTTAAAAAACATAAGAAAATATTAAGAAAAAGCCATTTACAAAATGGCATTTATCTTCAGTCTTTTTCTAGGGACAATGAGTACCTTTAGGAAAAATATTTTATTATGTCAACATATTTAGATCATACCAAATTATTTTTCTAATAATAGTATACTGAAATGACACTGGCACCCATATGATCTTTTTCCCTCCATTTCTTTTTCATATGAATGGAATTCCTTCCGCACATGAATAAATCATTTATTTCATAGTCATAAGCTACTTTTATTCTTTATGCAAAGTAATCTATTCTGTTGGGCAGAGCATGTTGCAATTTTTATTTAGACAGCTTCACACAGACTGAAAGTTACCATCCTTTCTTCATCAGAGGTTCTCAAACTGTGGACTGTGGCAGAATAGTGTGCTGCCATGAAACAATTTATTACATTGCAGGTACTAACTACAGTTTATACGGAATTAAAATGGTTCTTATTATCACATTTCAGCAAGCTTATTCAAAAGCCTTCTTCAAGTGGACATTCTATCCAGTTGTCCCACTCTTCCAATACTGCAGTCTTCACAGATGTTGAGTTTTTAAATTGTGCTTTCAATATTTTCTTTATCGTACCCATTTCATGGCCCTTAGGCGGAAGAGCGTTTATCAACTTCCAGTAAGTTGGCACTGTTTACGTTTCTGGTAGGATAGACGCCATTTGGTTTTTAGGAGACCAAACACAACGCATGTGCGAGAGTGCCTTTGTTGTAAATACGTATGAATAAATAAGTTTGTGAGTATATCTTTTGTTGCATTTAAATCTGTTGGTATCTGTCATCATAACCATTTTTACATTACCTTCCTAGTATTGTGCACTGACCCAGCCCAGTGTTCTAACTACCAAGTTACAAGGTATTCTAATATTATAAATAACATAATAGCAAAATGTAACTAACCAAGTTCTGTGTTGTGACAGTTCATAGTTGCATTACTACACTGAGTATTTATGGCACCATATGTATTTTCAGGATGAGTTCGACTCAAAATTTTTGTTGGTAGCAAGTTGACGATATCTCCTGAAAAACTGAGAAAGACATTCCTTCACTTTCACATTTCAATTTACTTGTTTTTCAAAATCATTGGTCAATAGATGAAATATTCTATTCTATTGAAAGCTAAGAAATACTACATTGTTATCATTATGACTAAATTGCATACCTATTGAAAAAAAGAGATTTTTTGTAAAATTAACATTTAATAAATAGGATATGTGCTTGACTCAGTCCAAAATGACTGAGACAGATATAACAACAAAATAGCCAAGATTTCATAACAATTGTTGGATATGTGCCTGACTTAGTCCAAAATAGCCAAGATTTCATAACAATTGTTGGATATGTGCCTGACTTAGTCCAAAATAGCCAAGATTTCATAACAATTATAATGACTTACAAGATTAACTTACTAAACTTTGCTCCATAGCAAGCATTCCTACTTTATTTACCCAATAAATTGAAATATTGGTTTGTCAAAGTAAGTTGAGAGCTCAAAGAACTGGCATCAAATCTGAAAGAGGCAACAGCAAATCTTTCCTGTAAAAACTGCCTTAAGAATGCATAGCTTCTTCTGAGTCATAGTCTTTAAAGCACATGACTGTATTACAACTACTACTAAAAATACTTCACATGATGGTAAATTTTGTCTCTCATTCAAATATTTTCACCAAAGAATTTCTTTGTTATTGCTAAAACAAGAACTATTTTCACACTACAAGTCATTTTAGCCAAGCAAAAACAGCGCAGATTGGCCATTTACAAGAAGTGATCCCATTCTTATGTTGTATAAGAATGGGATCACATTATATAGCTGTTACTTTAATGATACAAGTAAACAAAATTATCAAAATATTACCAGTGCATAATGCTAGATGATAAGACATTGCCCCTGTTTAAAGTTACATGATAAGACATTGCCCCTGTTTAAAGTTACATAAGACATTGCCCCTGTTTAAAGTAGAATCTAGAACTTACCTGGAGGAAGTTATGTCAGATACAGAATAAGCAGTTGTGATATGGGAAGACATTTTCGTGGAAACTATCTTCTTTAAATTCAATAAAGAGTTTCGCTGGTAAAAATCAAATCAAAATAGAAGATATAACATAAGTAGTATCAAATAACCTAGATAGAAAATAATTATGTACATAGCTTAGTCTGGTACAGGGCCATAATAGAGGGGCATCCAGAAAAGCTCAAACTCATTACAGTAGAAATGATATCCAAAACTAACTTTGTTAAACATTGACTAAACATTCTTTAGTCAAACAGCCTTCTGGATTATCCAAAGATCTTGTATAATAAATAATAATGGTACACAATTTACACATTTGGTCTATAAATTATTGATCTACTATTAGTCCAAGAACTTTATCATAAATATTATGGTCAACTTTAAAATTAATTCTAACAAGCTGATTTTTTTCGTCAATGATAGTTAATGGTGTATAGAATGAGCATTAGGTCCTAACATTAAAATTAATTCTAAAAAGCTGATTTTTGCAGGATAGTTAAAATATGACACCAGAAACACTATACTAAAAATTCCCTAGAATCGCAATGGAGCTTCTCAAGAAATCCAAGGTGGCGTCCAAGATACCAGCCGTATTTAGACAAAATACTGAAATAGGCATAAAATTGCAACCAGAGATTATATGAATGTTTTAGAGGTTCGAAAATTGATAAAAACCCACCCTGATGTGATATTTTTGCAGGATAGTGTCACAAATTCAACATGGCTCCCAAGATGGCTGCCATTTCTTGGCAAAATAGCAAGGAAAGCCATAACTTTTCAACCAAAACAGATAGGAAGTTGATTTAGGAGTAGATTCCAATGTTTCAATAATTGGGCAATCGATTTCAACTTATTATATTGGGGCCATATTCATGAATATTCTCCAAATCCAAATACAGCTGCTGAAATTGCCACTAGGAGTAACCATATATTTTACAATTTCAGTCAGAATACTAACCTGATGATTTCAGTATACATATACAGTTGAGAAAATAAGCAATTTGATAAAAATGTGTTAGATTAGGGTTTAAAAAGCATTCCACAGTTAAAACTTGAGAAAAACAATTCATCTTCATCAGTAACAATCGGGTAAATATTCCGACATATCTGGCCATTACAATGACTAGTCCATCTTTTCGGGAACCACAAGATATCAGACAACCTCTGTGTAGTTTTTCTGGTGTCATATTGCAATTATCCTGCAAAAATCAGCTTGTTAGAATTAATTTTAATGTTTGGACCTAATGATCCTGGACTAAATCTATGGCACTTACTGCAGTCATCAAATCTCAATTTGTTACTTGATTATCTCAGGAAGCTCCACTGGTATTTTAGGGGAATTTTGTTATTGGAAATGTTATTCTATACACCATTAACTATCATTGACGAAAAAATCAGCTTGTTAGAATTAATTTTAATGTTTGTGTGATGTCGGCCCATGAAATAAAGATAAACACGCCAAGTAAAGCAGCCCATGGCCTCAGGCAAAAATGTTGAAGAGACTCCAGGACTATGTCCTAAAATAAAAGCATCCCCCACAAAAACGTACCATGCATATCAACCTACACAACAAAAAACAAAGACCAATTGAAAAAATACAAACGCACATCACATCCTCCTTACCAAGGAGGGAAGAGGTGTGATGTCGGCCCAGGTGATGCAAGGGAGTAAAATACCTCGAGTTACCTCCCTTGCCACAACCCATAACGACGGAAGTGAGTTCCCGGTCATGCGCCGGGCAAACCAGGGAAAATAAAGATAAACATGCAAAGTAAAGAGATAGTCAGTCTCTTCTCCGACCGTGATCAGCTAAGCATCACATTTGTCTTTGTCCTTGTTGCTTGTTCCTTTTGTTTCATCTTCCTTTTCAGTAAGATTCCCATGAGCTGCGAGACACTACAGTTTGGACCTAATGCTTGTATACTATATGTTTCTAAAATATCTAAGGCTGCTAATTACTTAAATTAATCAAGTGTTAAGATCGTAGTTTATTCATAAGAAATGTAAACAGGCAAAAATGTGAACCGAAAAAACTAACATTATATTAGGTTTACATAAATAAGAAAAATTATCAAGCATTTAAAAATAAACAAAAACCACACTTACCACATTTTTTTATCAAATTTGACTAGTTTTTACCGTCATCCTAATTTTAGTTGTTTTTATACAATTTATTAATTCGGGCCACTGTTTCTATGGCAACAAATAACAGCACAATCAGAAATAAAGAGTAAGCCTTTGGTGAGAATCTAACTCACACTCTCATTGCTAAAGTTAGACTAGTTTACGCCTAGCTGCTTTTACCAAAACCTAGTCAAATTTAATAAAAAGTGGTATGTTACAATACTTCATCCAATAATAATAAAGATTGATTTTAAAAAACACTTGTTTATAAAAGTGTGAGAGGTATTAAAAAGAGGGCATATTAAGTAACAGTCGCTCTACAGAAAGAACATTGTAGCAGCGGTTTTAAGGTCTGTATATAATGTGTTTTTTTTTATTTTTAAGTTTTAGAATTTTAATATTTATAATGTCTAGAACATTGAAATTGAAAATAATTTTTCATTTTCATAGTTTATTGCCTTTTAAATTAAAATAGAAATAAGTGGAAACTACAAACCATTTTTCCTGCCAATTCATGCCTGAAAATTCTTTTAAATCAAACTTTCATATTTGTTGTAATTAAACCTTTATGCCACAATTAATAAAAGTCTCTTTCATCACTGCATTTTTATTAAAACTTAATCCTCTTACATTCTTTCATACTTTTTCTAAGGTTTATCAGCTTCTTTGAATTAGAGACTCTTAGCTTTTGTTATATGTAAACAACTGATTAATTATGTACTTCAGTCATTTTCTGTAGTGATCAGTTAACACTTCTAATAGGAATCTATGACGTGAATTATGAGGTGCTATTCAAAAGTTTTGGGACTTAAAGTACAAAATAGAATTAATTAGAAAGAAAGAACAAGACATGCAAAATGCTGGGTAACTTGATTGATCTACCTGTTCAAATTCCCAGAACTTTTGGGTATATTTCTGTAATGATTCTATGTTTTTGTTATGAACAAGCAAATAAATTTGAATAATTGGGATTATTTTCTTAACCTTAAAACCATATTCAGATACAAAGTTCTGTCAAAATGTTTTGTGTCTTGTGAATATAAATGGATTTCACACTGGAAATCTACCATAAATCCTTTAGAAACAATTCTATGTATTTTCCAAGGTAAGGAATGTCCCTTTTCATGTTAAACTGGAATTTATGTGTAAAAAGAAATTTTGTTGAACACGTTGTTCAGTTTTGGTTGAGCAAATTGGATAATCCAGAAAGTCTGTCTGACTAAAGAATGTTTAGTAATATTTTCCGAGGCTCTCATTAAAATTAAAATAAAAAAGAACATATCTATTCCTAATTCTTTAGAGAGATTCCATTTAAAGAAGGAAATCTAATCTATAAGTTGGCCCTATTGCTGGACACACACATAGCAACACTAGACACAACACGGTGCATATTGTAGGTAACAAACAGAGTAATAATTCAAGAGAGCTTTTTACTACAATGAGAATGTCATCTAAAGATTATTGGCTCTAACAAGAGACTTTTCATTGAATATCGTTAATAGAGAATATATATAATTATTTCAAAACAAGTTATTTCATTTGAAATATACACACTCAAAAACCTTGCATTAAATTGTCTGACTATGAGATGGAAAGGATTTACTGATTTCAAAAGATTATTTCCTCTCAAAAACAACATGTACATAATGCATAACTAGAGCAATCAGATTGTACTAATTGGTTTTTTTATTCAGTAAAAAATAAAATCCACACATGCATATCATAAAAGCAGTTAAAATATAGAATAAAAAATTTGTTTTACTTTGATTTTGAAAAGAAAAGTCAAATACCTGTGTTTTATAGATTGTGTCTAAATGCCAGTCAGAGAGTTCTTGAAAAACCACATTCTGTGGCATTTGTACAGGATATTTGCTATTGGAATTTCGAAATGCTTTAACAGTAGATGCCGGGAGGCAGGATGAGAATGCCTCAAGATTATTTTCCCTCACCACTAACATGTAACAACTGCCAACATTCTGAAATAGAAGAAACACAAAATGACAAAAACAATAAAACAATTAGAGATAATTTAAGATGGATCAAACAGAAAATTTTGGAAATGTAATTAATTTAAATTGAAACCTTAAAAGTGCCTTAGAAAAGAGTTATTTTGAAATATTGCTATTTGTTCTCCATTATTTGGAATGTTTGTTTTCTTGTAAAATATAGCCACTACATTCTTTATTAAACTTTACTTTTATCCTAACCATACCTAGCCATACAAAAATTCCAGTATAAAACGTTTTACAAAGTACTTGGTGGTCAAATTCAAATAAAAATTTGTTTATTTCCAAGTTAAGATCAAGATCATTTGTAACTGTTTAAGAAACGCTTATTCTAATGGTGGTATAAATTTTTTCAAGAAACTGAATACCACAATTATAAGTCACACAAGACATTTATTCACCTGACATAACAAGTGGTTCAAAAATTAGTTCCCAAATTTGTTAAAGAGTTGCTGGTAAGAAAGGAATTTGATTGTTGAACACACATTCCTAGCAGACAATAATAAGTGTAGCTGAATACATATTATAATCATATCTAGATAAATGTCTAGCATTCAAATAACTATCAATAACTCCCTAAATACCAGTAAGTAACCTCTATTCTTGTAATATCACTCACAGGAACACTCCTGTTTTCAAATTTAATTATCGAAACAAATAACATCCTTATGCAGAATGTAAAAATTAAAATGTTAATTATTAATCATGTGCTCATAACATAATGACATATCTCACTCACCTGTAAAAGATCATACCATTGTGCAGGGGTATTTTCAAACAGCAATTGCACTCTATCATAAAGATTGCCATCAAGTGTATCTTTCTCTTTCCCACAAATGTTTTCCAGGTCGAAAGCTCATGAAAAATAGCAGATAAACACTTTGAAAACCAAGTTAATTACTAACTTTAGCTATTTAAAAAATTAAAATATCTTTTAAAATATTTTGGTAATTCTATAGCAGAACATATAATTATAATGTCCACCCCACCAAAAGTTATTACAAAGACATAAAAAGCCATATATACATATATAAATAGAGAGAGAGAGAGAGAGATACATATATACATATACATGATTACATTTTTTATAGACTATACATTCTTTCAAAAACGGGAAGGTCAAAAGTGGACTTGGA